>OZ022594.1:13437585-13767585 GCA_963669155.1 Arbacia lixula
ATTTTGGTGATTTTAGTGATTTTGATTTTTAATATTTTTCCCCCACTGCTTTGATGGATTAGGATCAGGCAAATCCTATACCATGATGGGTACAGAGGATCAGAAGGGGATAATCCCTCGCCTCTGTGACACCCTGTTTGAGCGGATGGCTGCAGATGGTGACGAGGACTCCTTGTCCTTCAAGGTGGAGGTGTCTTACATGGAGATCTACAATGAGAAAGTCCGGGATCTGCTGGATCCCAAAGGGTGAGTAGGGGTGATCCCTGCACACCTCCCCAACAATTATCCTTATCGCATATAATATCACCTCGCAATACCGATATCTGATCGATTGCTCTTGGGACGTATACTTCCGGTAAGAGTTTGGTATGTATTCAATCCACCCAATAACGCACAGAATCAGTAATTTCGACCCTCGTAAACCTTGTAATACGAAAATGGAAGGGTTGTTAAATGGACGAAGGACTTGAAAAAAATACCACCAATCACTCACGGCGATGTTTTTGCCGACCTCAACATTGATTGTGGATAGACTAATGAAAGAATGAAAAGACACAAGCAAGACGATGGCTAAAGAATGTTTGTGAACCGAAAGTTTATATTCCAAGAAATAAATGTTCAGATTCGGAGAGCTATATGCGATGGGGAGAATTGGTTGCTTCCATGTTGGGTAACTGTCAATCCATTAGCAACTGCCGTCATATTGTTATTGATAATGCATGATGCTTCTTGCGGAGAAAACATTGTGGGTTGACATATATGTACTGCACAATGATTATTGTGTTGTGAATTCACTATCTGATGTTTATACACAAAACATTTTTAGATTAAAAATTTGTCCAAAAACGGAAATGTTTTGAGATATTTACAGGATTATTACAAGTACAATGATTGATGAAATGTCTCAAAACCTGCTTGGACAAAATTTGACATCCCTTGACTTTATGATGTGTCAATTTCAGCTTGATTTGAGACATAACTCAATATCAAAAGCTTATTTTAACCCTCCGTAGTAAAAGGGTTTAACAGACAAGATTTCTAGTGAAAAAAGGAATCATCTGAATTTGCATCCTTTATCATAAATTATCAAGTGAAAAAATATTGGAAATGCTGCATACCTTTTTGTCATTGTAGAATAATTTAATTGAACAATTTAATGTAATTTTGTGTGCCATTATTTAAAATTCAGGGGCTGTAGTTATTGTGTTCCATACAGTATTACTTCAAAGAAGCATTGCCCAAGGCAAAGCACTCCCCTCACCCCTCATGTCATCTTCTCTTAAAATTGTCATTTATTCATGTTTTCTTTCCTTTCTCTCAGGAGTAAGTCGAATCTGAAAGTGCGGGAACACAAGATTTACGGTCCGTACGTGGACGGCCTTTCGACACTAGCAGTTTCATGCTTTCAGGTTAGTCATTTACAAGCCCTAGTCTTCACCCTTTATCCTCCAAAAATGTAACACACACACACATCCCCCATAGAACAGTAGTTTATCTGGGGTGGTTTTCTGAAAATTGTCTTATCTCCAATATTGTGTCTTTATACTTCAACAAAGTTGGTATTTTGATTATTGTTATTTCTTTTGTGTTATCTTTCTTTTGTATCTTTTGATGAGATACGATCACATAAATGTACATGTAGTGCTGTACTCAATGGTCGTATCAAACGGGCAGAAAGGACAATTTATGCGGGGGCGAAGGGGCTTCAAATCAAGTTTGTGTCTGTTCTCATGATCAAACATACTAAACCCTTCTACCCCTCTTTCCTTTTTTTCACCACTTTCATGGGTGAAATATCCTGATAAACTAGATGTATAACTACATTGTGCTCCTGAAAGTTCTTGTAGTTGTTAAATAGTATTATTACATACTGAAGCATGTTGTGCATATTACTAATGAGATAGTGTCCACTTTCAATGCAGGCACACAAATTAACTAGTGTGCAGTGTAATGATCAAAAAGGTCTAGATAGGGTAACTACACATAAAACTACATTGTGTTACTGAAAGTTCTTCTAGTTGTTGAATAGTATTGATACTGAAGCATGTTGTGCATATTACCAATGAGAAAGTGTCCACTTTCAGTAGTGCTTGATGCAGACACACAAATTACATGTACCCAGTGTGCAGTGTATCGTTCCAAAAGGTCTAGATACCGTAGCGTTTACTGAGATAGATATGTGCAGTCTGTCTTGCATACCCTTGACATCTCTCTAAGTTTTAGATGGATCTCTCGCCACAGGTAGACATATTAGTTCCATAGCCTGCAACAATCTCTTGTCTTGAATTCCTGTATTAGCATTCCATCTGCATACTGTAGCTGTCTGTCTCCATGGAAACTGGTACAGTGGTATGATTGCCCCCCCCCCCCCCACCCTCTCTCTCTCTCTCTCTCTCTCTCTCTCTCTCTCTCTCTCTCAGGTCAAGGGCACCATTTTTTTCTGTCCCAGCCAGATGTGGTCTCTATACCCCCTTTCATGTACCATATAGCGCTATTATTACTGATAAGCAAGTTCCCAGCAAGCCGCAAAAGCACCGTTCATATACACCAAAAAAGGTTATACTATATTAAAAGATGTGATGCTGAGAGTGACAGCGACTAAATAGCCAACATACACTGCTAACTGGCGTTGGATTTGAAACAGATTCAATTAAATCAGGCTTGAGGTGCAAGGATAGCACTCAGAAACTTGATTCCTCTTCATCTGGAAAGTAGAATAACAAGAGTGATCGCATCTTGAAGACTGAACAAGGCTTAGTCTGGCTCTACAGCTTTTGGACATTTTTTTTTAGTTCAATCTGTAAAAATACGTTTATTATGAGAAGACTACTGAGAGTCACTCCTTCATTTTCTGCTCTTCTCCCTCTGCTTTTGTGAGCAAGAGAAGGATTTGAGAATGATTAGTCTATTGCAGCCAGACCCGGTTATTGACTATTGTCATTTAGATTGAAATTACCCAACAGCCTGCAAACAAGGCTACAAAAGGCCTCCCTAGTGAGAATCTGAGACTTGTTTGGGTGTTCTAGCCATCAGTCTCTTTTGGGGAAAAGAGAAGGGTGGGCGGACTGATAGAGGCCGACTGATACATGTCGAAGGACTGAAGGTGATTGCAAGGGGAGGGGGTGGATGAAGAGGGAAGATAGCGAGAGAGAGATGGAGACAGAAAGTAGCGATAGATGCAGATTGATACATGGACTGAAGGAATTTGCAAGAGGAGGGTGGATGAAGAGGAAAGATAGAGGTAAAGGGAGACAATGAGACAATAAACTGAAGAAGAAGAGAAAGAGATGGAAGAAGGTGGAGAGGAAAAATGAAGATAGAGGCAGATTGATAGATTGCCAGAGCAGGGTGGATAAAGAGGAAAGAAAGAGAGAGAGAGAGAGAGAGAGAGAGAGAGAGAGAGAGAGAGAGAGAGAGAGAGAATGAGAGAGAGGGGGAGAGACAGAGAGAGATAGAGAGAGGGGGGATGGGAGGGGGGAGAGTAAACAAAAACAAAAGAAAAAGAGGAAGAGATGGAGGAAAGAGGAGAAAAATGGAGATATAAGCCAATTGATAGAAGAACTGAGGGAGATTGCATGGGCAGGGTGAATAAAAGAAAGCACCAGGAAGAAAGGGAGTCCATTAACAGAAAGAAAGGGGGGATAGAGAAAAGAGGAAAGGGAAATGGAAAAAGAGGTAGATTGATAGAAGGACTGATGGAGATTGCAAAGGGAGGGTTTATGAAGAAGAAAGAGAGAGGGAGACAGTAAAAGGAAGCAGAGAGAGAGAGAGGGAGAGAGAGAGAGAGAGAGAGAGAGAGAGAGAGAGAGAGAGGGAGAGAGAGAGATGGAGAATAGAAAGAACAGGGGAATGGAAAAAAAAGAAGAAGTGATAACACAATAACTGAAGGAATTTTTTCCCCAGGTCTCTTTTTCCAGTTCCTTTGGAATTTACTGGGGCTGTTTTTTTTTTGTTTTTTTTACCATTTCTAGGGCTACTTTTCTCAGGGATATTTGCACAAATTTCAGGGGCTGCTTGCTTTGGACTCTATGAAATATGTTGTTGAAAGCAAGTATTATTCTAGTATGTACATGTACTGCAGTAGAGCACAGCTAAAAATTGCTCATTCTAGATCAAAGCAAGACCATACAAGTTCATGCAATGCACAAGCTAGATATTTTGACAATTTTTTAGGCTCTGCTGCGCCTTGTAAAACTGAATGCATATTGGAAGTTTCATTTCTTTTTTTTGCTTGTTTGTCATGTTTTCAGGAGCTCTGTTAGGTCTCGGGGCGGGGGGGGGAGTGCGGCCGCCGCCCCCATTTATTTTTTTGGCCGTTACAGCTATGCAATAGAATCCTATCAAACTACTGGTACTGAACAACATGATTACAAGAGATGTCTTGCGCTGATGCCATGTCAGCCCAGGTTTACCCTGCCTGTCCCTCCTTTCTTCTCCCATATCGCATTTCTTGTAGGATCGTGGATCACACAATTCCCTTACCTGGAGCCAGCATTCAACAGAAATCCCACCGTTTCAAATAAAGTTAGATTTTCAGAGCCTACCAACCACCAAAATAAATTATGCAGGATATATGATACGTGTACTACAGCTAATAGTGGTTGTGTTCACATTTCAGACAATTATATGGACTCTTTTCATGCTGTTTGGTTAAAACTCAGGATTTGCTTGCATTCTACTTTTGTCAGTAATGACATGGGGCTCGAATATTGGTATCACATGTGTATGAATGGAAAATGTTCAATACTCTTTGCTATTGAATTGTCTGTTTTCAAAGCACTGTACAATGTAAATATGAATATAAATATATATAATAAATATAAATGTATCATGACTTCACATTCAAACCATAACTTAATTTAAGTTACAAAAATATTCTACAAGTTCTAAATATCGCTCAGAATTCTTGGGAACTCAAGTCTAATGTGATAACAACCTGTATAACATGATTGAAGAAAAATAGATTGTGTCAACCACATTTGACAAGTGATTGCAGTACATATGTTATACGTTAAATAGTTTGGTGAGAGCTTGCCACTTGAAGCTACGTGTTCACCACATGTGTCATGTGAAAACAACCTATCAACGATAGTGACACAATGTAGGTACTTTGTACCCTCAAAACCTGGAAAGTTCATTTCGTGGTGATGCATTACAAATTGGAAAATGCTGGAGGTTCAACTGAAGTTTCCTCCCACGGGGTAGACTGGTGTTGAGAGATGGCAAGAAAATATTTTGTGAGGCACTGTAGGTTTTGTAAGGAATTCAATGCAACATTCAGTTCACTTCTATCTCTCAATCTCACCTCCATTCGAACTTTGTTTAACTCAATGCAATTGACATTAATACAATGGATATAAACATGGATAGATGAAATAAAAAACAGATAAGATATATTGTGTGAGTGAGTAGCAGCCATGAAGGAGTGAGATTGTACATGTAAGTGGCTGACCCAGATATTATATTGACTGTTCAAAATTCTGTGAATTTTAAACATAACAATAACATGGAATATGAGTCACTACAACAAAACACAAGATGCATTTAGTGCATTATGATAAAAGTCCATCCATTTACAAAAAGAAGAAAAGAGCAATGATTTGATATTTTGACAAACTTTTTGTAGTTGATTGTTCCTTAAAACAATTATATAAGATATTTACACAATTTGTAGTTTATATGAAAATGTCTAAGTTTCTATTTCATTCTCATTCTCTCCCAATCTGTTGCATTCTTTCTCTCTCTTTCTCTTTCATTCTTTCACTCTCTTGATGTATCTCTCTCTTCATCTCTCTCTCGATCTATCTCTTCATCTGCATGTATCTTTCTCGCTCTCTTCATCTCTCTCTCTCTCTCTGTCTTGGCCTCCATCTTCCTCTCTCTCTCTCTCTCTCTCTCTCTCTCTCTCTCTCTCTCTTCTCCCTCTATCGCTGTATCTCTACCTCACTATTTCTCTTTCTTTTTCACCCTCCTTCCCTCTTACTTCTTCTCAACCCCTTCCCTACATAACAGAACATTGAGGCCTTGATGTCAGAGGGTAACAAATCTCGGACGGTAGCAGCAACCAACATGAACTCAGAGAGCAGTCGTTCCCATGCTGTCTTCAATATCACTCTCACACAGACTCTCACAGATGTAGAATCGGATGTAAGTATCCCCCCCCCCCCCTTCAATATCACTCTCACACAGACTCTCACAGATGTAGAATCAGATGTAAGTATACCCCCCCCTTAAATATCACTCTCACACAGACTCTCACAGATGTAGAATCGGATGTAAGTATCCCCCCCCCTTTCAATATCACTCTCACACAGACTCTCACAGATGTAGAATCGGATGTAAGTATCCCCCCCCGTGCTCTCTTAGCCCCATTTGAGAACAAGTATGACAAATATGTGGTAAGGGGATATGACTTTTGATATCAATTATTAGAAATGAGAAAGCATAGACTTCTGCACAAAATGAATCCTTTTTTGACATTTACATGTAGTGATATGTTTTACTTTTGTAATGATTTTTCAAAGCAAAACAACGGTTACATTATCACTAAAATCTCTAAGTCTGCAACACACTGTAGAAAATGAAATCACACTTCTGCTCTTCAAATTGGCACAATAATTACTCTAAATTTTTTGACTTGTGCGAATGAGTTTTAGTAGTTGTGTTTCAGCCAATATTCCTGTGAGACCAGAGGTCAATGAACTTTGCTAAATTGGGTGAAAAATTACCCCAAAATATTTTTTAAGCAATAACTAAAAAATTAATTGGTCCAGTTTCAACCTGATATTGTACAAAGATGGATTACTTCAGGGAGATACATATAGATTAATGAGCTTTGAGGTTAAATTAGTCAGAGGTCAATGAACTTTCCCCAAATCATCAAAAATGGCCAAATTGTGATAGGAGGCCTATTTTTGCCAATATCTTAAAAAAGAATGATCCAATTTCAACCAAGTGTGGTACAGAATTGGATCACTCTTTGGAATTACAATAATGAGATAAGAGGTAGTATATTTTTTAGGTTAAAGATGAATAAACCTTGGCAATAAATAGGAATTTTACGTATAGAAGATTATCAATTCAAGTCTGATGAAGCTAAGGAGGCATATTTATCAAACGCGTGGTTAGTCAAAGTGCTCTAGTTTTTATTTTTATTTTATTCTTTTGTATTATGTCAAGGAAAGGTTATCTGATCATTATAGCCTGTATTCACAATGATGGTTCAACTCAGACCACGTACCAAATGTAGACTTACTTTATGGGGTGCAAAGTAACTCATCCGGTGCTGTCACAAAATCATTGATTTTCATTACAGAATCACAACAGTGGCTGACCTCATTTATTTGCTGTCATCATCATGTCGACAAACTCAATATGCCATTGTGATTCCAAGGACAAAGTCAGTAATAATGTTTCATGTTGTTTGATTTGGCATCCCATAAATTCAGTACAGGTTTAGTGCAAGGTTTGCGTTAAACCTCTGTTATGAATAGAGCATATGTGTTGAATACTGCCAAGGTAACATCATGTTTGGACCCAATCTGACTTTGTTCTGTGTCTGCAGGTGACAGGGGAGAAGGTGAGCAAGATCAGTCTGGTTGACCTGGCAGGAAGTGAAAGGGTTCACAAGACGGGGTCATCAGGTGAAAGGTTACGAGAAGGCAGCAACATCAACAAGTAAGTTATCAAAAGGAGCAACTCAATGGTAGCGTAGGCCTGTTGCAGGCCAAAACAATAAAATTGTGTCAATGCATTTACCACAGAAAATAGAAGAAAATGACATTGTCTCCTTTACTACATAAGTAATGAAAATTGTCTTAAAACGGAATTAAATTGATAACTAGATTTTGTGTGGGTTTGGACGGGTCGCTCAAAACCCACTGGCTCCTGTAGGCTATGAACCAGAGACTGCAATAGCCCACAAATGGGCACTTCTCACCACAGTTTTCTCATATTTGTGCTTATTTGTTTCTCTAATCTTTCTACTTGTATGCAAATCAAGTTATGAAAAGGGTTGAATTCCCCCTGAACCATTTGTGTGTCAGACAAAGTTATTCTTATTATCAGTTGATCTATGCTGCATTTTGGTATAAAACATTTGTGTAATCTGTGTTCATGTTGCTATGTATTATTGCGTTATTTGTACTCCAGGCAGAACAGTGCCAAGCTCACTGGTGGGGCTACCCAGATTAAAAAAGACTTTTTATAAACAAATAAATAAATTCTCTGTGAGAATTGTTTGGTGAAAAAAAGAGGGAAAAAGAAGTCAAAGGTGATTGTTCTCTTGTCAGATCATGTAATCCCTGTTCCTTTCAGATCTCTGACGACACTAGGTCTGGTGATATCGCATCTCGCTGACCAGTCCTCAGGGAAGAAGAAGAACAACTTTGTGCCTTACAGAGATTCAGTCCTGACGTGGCTACTCAAGGTAAAGGTCTCCTGCATCTGGATTTTATCTGCATTTGATAACGTTGATCTGCTGCATTGAGATCAGTAATTTGGATTTTTTTCTGCATTTAATATCGTTCATCTACTGTATTGATATCAGTAAAGATAGAATTGAATTCATGGAAAAGTCTTCATGCACATGAGTGCCCTGGAGGGAATAGTAAAACTAAAAGTAAAAACCTTATAGTGCGCAATAATGCCACACCCCTTTGGTAACTGCAATTGATAATAATAATAATAATAAAAAATCATTTATAGAGCGCAGAAACTATATTTATATATTCTACTGCGCTGCAAGAGCTTCTACATGCACTTCTACTACATACATGTAATGCTATATAATTTTAAAATCGTGGTCAGAAGTAAATTAGGTCTATGTGTAGAACAAATAGGTTTTCACCTTTGATTGAAAGCTTTCCAAATGAATGTTTTAGATTTCCTGATGTCTACAGGTAGTTTATTCCACAATCTAGGAGCTGCACAAAGAAATGATCGGTCACCTAGGGTTACTTTTGTTTTGATTTGGGGGACTTGCAACAAGAATGTGTCTTTTGAACTGCGGAGATTATGACCATGGGTTTGGCATTTAAAATGCAGTAATTCATTAATGTATCTAGGAGCCTGACCATGAAAATTCCATGGCACATGTTGACATCCTAACTGGCCAAGTGTTTGCTAAGCCAGAAAATCTTAACCACGAGCAATGGGTTAACATTGTATGGATATAAGAAGACCGAATCTAATTCATGGAATTATCCTTATGTACAGGAGTGCCTTGGAGGAAATAGCAAAACTGTGATGGTGGCCACAATCAGCCCAGCAGGAGATAACTATGAGGAATCCATGTCAACGCTACGCTACGCAGACAGGGCGAAGAGGATCGTCAATCATGCTGTCATTAATGAAGATCCAAATGCCAAGGTAATGATGATTATCATAATTGATACATTAAAGACCTATGTGAATAAGTACCCAGTTTCCTGTGTATGGGACTTAGTAGGTTAACCCTCTAAATACCAAGCACTGAAAGCCCCATTGCAGTAACAACTCATTTGGTCGCCTATGGGACTGAGTGGGTTAACACTCTCAGTACCAAGCACTGAAAGCCCCATACCAATAACAACTCATTTTCTTGCCTATGAGACTAAGTGGGTTAATCCTCTCAGTACCAAGCACTGACAGCCCCATATCAATATTAACTCAGTGGATTACAATAAAAACATGTGACTTTGCAGTATTTGTACATTCGTCATGAAGTATTGATTGCAATCATGATGGATATTGACGAACATGTATGCTTGATTTTCATCATTTACATTTTTTTCTACAGATCATTCGTGAATTGCGGGAAGAGGTGGACATGTTGAAAAAGCAATTACAGGAAGCTGTGGTGAGTTTTGATTGAAGTCACAGAAATGACATGCAGGCAGAAAAGGATCTAAGCCTATAAAGTTCTTTGTTTTTAATGGTTTGATTATTTCTGTGTGTCATGTTAATAACCAGAGGAAGGAATTAGTCATACATGTGCAACATTAGGCCCAATTTATTTTTTCTACCATGAATACCTGTGGTATTGCTATTACAGGTGTTTATGCCTCTGCCATATAGTGACCAGTGACCTTATGCATTCAGGTTGTCTGTCTGTCCGTCCAGTCGTCCGTCTGGCCGTCCATCTGGTCATCAGTCCATAGCTTGTTTTACTTGATACCCCATGAATTAAATGACTTCATTAGATGTTGTACAATGATAATCTATGATTGGACAATGCAGTGGCTAGAGTTTGTGTCAGAAAGGCCAAAGGTCAAAGGTCAAGGTCCAATCCAGAAATGTTTGTATGCAATAACTCCAAACTTGTGTGATAACATTTAGTCAAGGCAATAATTACATTGAATGTTTTTTGATTGAGATATGTGTCAAAGGTCAAGGCTAGTCCATTTAAGCTGTATGTCATGAATAGAAATCAAGATTCATAGGTAAATAGCACTTTATTAATGCATTGGATGGGGGAATGAACATTATTATTAGGGATAAGGGTAATAGTTTAGTGTCTTCGTAAAAGGGCAGAGGCATACCAGTAGGCTGCACTTAGTCACAATTCTTTAGTTCTATTTACTTGAGTCAACATTTTGAAGAGATTAGTCTAGGGTTTTCATAATGCAAGTGTCAAGATAGATTTAAAGATTCAAAATCCAGGAAGCAAAGCGGGGAAATGGTGAGAGACAAGCTTTGATCTTAGTTTGATTTTTATCTCTGTCAGAGATTATGTTGAATCAGGAGGAAGGAAGACACCATGCATTGTGCTTACATGTGGTCCATAGCGACCTGCTAGGATCGTGACTTCTTTGAAAATAGATGTGGTATGCTAGTAGATATGTAGGTGGATTAAAGCCAGGGTAGGCCTTTTGGAGGTTAAATTTTTTTTCTTTCTAAAAACACTGAATGTGGAAGGAAATACTGATTAAAACTTTCCTCCCAATAATAGAACTGGGCCGTCTTGCACTAAAGTAAAGTTATGATTAAACACAACTTGCGTTTAATGCAAATATTGAACACAACTTGCTTTCTCTATTTATCGCACACTGCACATAGAGAGTTGCTGATTAAATGCTAAGTTGTGTTTAATTTTAAGGAGTTGCGATTAAATTTGGGACTTACGATTGATCGTAACTTTTAGTGCAAGATGGCCCAGCGTGGTGTTTCACCAAGCTGTTCGTAAGTTACGAATGACTTTACGAACTACTGGTGATCCCTTCTGGTGTTCAATCAGATTCTCAATGAACAAAGTGTGGTATTGCATATAGCACAAGAAGGTATCACGATTCGTTCGTAAAGTCGTTCATAAATTACGAACAGCTTGGTGAAACACCCCCCAGACACTAATTATAAGCACAATGATAGCGATCCCTAGAACACGAACTCCCTGAACCAAAATTCATAGCCAAGGCTATTACATGTATTTTTCTGTTCAGTTGTATTAATGAGTCCTCAGTAGGACAGGTGTTGAATGAATTCAATATTTTTCTGGAGAGACAATAGATTATGTAATGTTTATACCAGCATTATTTGTTATAATCATTACTTGTTTCATGGACATCAGGGGCCGTATTCATGAAACCTTACTAGCCTAGCTAGTTACCAAACTGTATGTAGCTGAATGCACTTTATCAACTAACTAGGCTTAGTAAGGTTTCATAAATATGGCCCCAGCTTGATAATGTCATTTTGTTAGCCTTTACACCAGACTGAGAATATATTCTGCTTGATTGTTTCCGATTGGTTTGATCATGTTAATGAAGTCATTGTTAGCCTTTATACTAGACTGAGTGCATATTTGCTTCAAATGTTTGCCATTGCTTTGATGAGCTGAATATTACCATTTAGCCTTCACAATAGACTGAGAGTATGTTTATTGAAATTTTTGCCATTGCTTTGATAAGCTTCTTGATGATGTTATTATGTTAGCCTTTACACCAGACTGAGTGGATATTAATTCAAATGTTTGCCATTGCTTTGATTAGCTGAATGATATTACCAGTATGCTAGCCTATTCACCAGACTGAGTGCATATTTATTCAAATGTTTGTCATTACTTTGTTTTGCTTAATGATATTATTACGTTAGCCTGTACACCAGACTGAGTATATATTTAATTCCACTGTTTGCCATTGCTTTGTACAGAGCATGAAGGCAGACACCCTGAAGGAGAGGCTACAGGAGTCAGAGAAGCTAATGCAAGAGATGTCGCTAAGCTGGGAGGAGAAACTGGTCAACACAGAGAGAATCCACAAGGTAAGTAACACTCCTACCAGTGCCACCAAGTGTAAGGCCTTCATGTGTTGAGATACATGCAAAAGTGTGGGTTTCTCTTCAGGTGTCAACTAAGTTTACTCCACACAATCTTAAAGAGAGCTGTATATAGGGGAAAATATTTGAATTTAACCAGCGCCATGTAGCATATAGGTTTTCAATGATTGCAACTTACAATCAATGGTAACCTCCATGAAGAGGTGCAATAATGAGAGCTCATTGGCTGTTGTCATGGTAGTTGCCATTGATGGTAAATTACAATAAATTGAAAATCCATATGCAACATGGCGCAGGTGGTCAAATATTCTTCTGAAAGGGACTGGCTAGGAGTATATGCGTATTGCTATCCTCTCTATTGTCACAATGAAATGAGCTGCACTGGACCAATCACAGTTCTCTATCTGTAAAAATCAGCTTTATAATGCAAAAGCTCATATACAGTAAATGATAATCACCATGTTACTAATCTATCAATCATACAGATAACACTGTTTATATACCTTATCTCGATAATCCTCTTACCTGATTGGTTGACGGGCATGGACTGGATTTAACCATCCTAGTATTAGTAACTGTACCTCATTAACATTAATAGTGGGATATAGTACTTAATTTGGCTAAGAAGTCATCTAAAAGTAATTTATTAGCATAAATAGCAGTACTTTTATTTGCATGAATTTGCATAATGAATGGTGGCAAGTTTGTGCTTGAGACCCGCGGTGATCTAAAAAAAATACAGTATTCCTTCGGCCTGCAGTTTGTGATAAAAGTGTGTGATTTGAGATCATCTAGAGCCTATAGTTTTAATCATGTCCCTAAGAGCAATCTCTATTTGTGTAATAAACATAAACATCTTTTCTAACCTTGGTGACTACTTGCTGCTTGCAGGAGAGGCAAGCAGCCTTGGAACAGATGGGCATCTCTGTCCAGACATCAGGCATCAAAGTGGAGCGAAACAAGTGCTTCCTGGTCAACCTCAATGCAGACCCCTCGCTCAATGAGCTCCTGGTCTACTACCTCAAGGTAAGGTCAACCTTAATGCAGACCCCTCGCTCAATGAGCTCCTGGTCTACTACCTCAAGGTAAGGTCAACCTCAATGTAGACCCCTCGCTCAATGAGCTCCTGGTCTACTACCTCAAGGTGAGGTCAACCTCAATGCTGACCCCTCGCTCAATGAGCTCTTGGTCTACTACCTCAAGGTAAAGTCAACCTCAATGTAGACCCCTCACTCAATGAGCTCCTGGTGTACTACCTCAAGGTAAGGTGAACCTCAATGCAGACCCCTCACTCAATGAGCTCCTGGTCTACTACCTCAAGGTAAGCTTTCAACACTCCTGGGGTGCAGAGAGCTATGATATGTGCTATTACAGTCTTGGGTCTCTAGGCTGCAGGAGCTGCTGCCCCATTCAAAACTGAGATCCTCAGTCACAAATCACAAATACTATACTGCCCTACTTAAACAAAAGAAAGAACTAACAAAAGAGACTTTCCATGTAAATTAAGATGTAATCTTTATTTTATAATTTTGTAAAATGTATCTGTCACTTGCATTGGCATCAGTGCAACACCACATCTTGTCAGATTGAATATCTGCAGCAAGATGAATACTTTTTCGCCAGATGTTGTCTGTATTGTATGGAATGCTGGGTACAACCAAATGTTGAGTTATTTGTCACTTGCTTCTTTTTGCTAAAGTAGGGCAGTATACTAAGACACTTCTCCACACAGAGAATCACACTTTGCTGTTTCTTTGGTACATGTTTATGCTTGCAGGACCACACGGTTGTGGGCAGGCCAGACGAGAACACGCAGACGGACATACAGCTCAACGGTCTTGGCATCATGCCAAGCCACTGTACTATTGATGTGGAGAATGAGATCGATGTCTTCATCACACCGTGTGAAAATGCCAGGTAAATAAACAGGAAGGAATTAAGAATTTAGAGCATTTTGATATGAAATCCAGATTGACAGGTACAGTAAATATGGTGGGGTGCATTAAGAAACATAGTTTTCTGTCTGAAAAGCAACGTTTACATGATTTTATGCTTCCGGCCAATTTGTGTTTTCTGTAAAGCAATATTTATATGATTTTATGCTTATTGCCAATTTGTCTTTCGAGTTGTCAGTTTGTTCGTCCGTCCGTCCGCTCGTCCCCAATCCGTTCAAGCAATATCTTGAGAATTGTTCAGCAGATTTGCTTCAAACTTGGTACCTGAGTGTATTTCATTAAACAGATGAACTGTGCAGAATAGAGGGTCAATTCTAAACGAGGTCAAAGGTCAAAAGGTCAAACGTCAATGAACTTTTTAGAGAAATTGCCAAAAATAAATCTTTTTCACAATCAATACAATGCAGCGATGCAATATCAACCAAACATGGTACAAAGATGGAGCACCACGTGGAGGTAGACTGTAGCATATTTAGTAAAATCCTTGAAAGGTTACAGGTCCCCCCCCCCCCTCTCTCCACAGGTTATATGTGAACGGCACCTCCATCAGCAGCAGGACTGCCCTCAGGCATGGAGACCGCATCCTGCTGGGAAACTACCACTTCTTCAGGATAAACTGCCCTCGAGCACCGGGCGTTGGTAAGATCATTCTTTCGTTCAATCGTTCGTTAGTCTGTTCGTTCGTTCATTCCTTTGTTTGTTTGTTCTTTCATTCATTCATTCATTCATTCATTCATTCATTCTTTCATCTATTCTTTCATTCATTCATTCATTCTTTAATTCATTCTTTCATTCATTCAATCATTTGTTCATTCATTCATTCTTTCATTCATTCATAAATAGATAGGTTCAGCATGAAATACCTATATTTGGAGACCATTATATTAACCATTTGTCGATGATACAGAATGGAAACAACTAAAAACAATTATAGATGTAACAAACACAAATATGAGATAATAGATATATATTCTAACATAAATAATGATACAAAATGGAAACAATGAATAAAAACTTCAATTTTCACTGGTCTTCTGCGGGCCTTTATTTTTGAGAAAGGTGTGTATTATATGATGAAAAACATTGCCATTGTGTGTCCATTGGAGATTTTTCATTGTGTTTAGACTGAACACGTGCCAGTGTGCACACAGTGTGTACTGTGGTACATAGATTTCCTTCTGAAATGAACATGCAATGTTTCAGAAAATCCTTCTTCAACAACATTTTTACAAGCAATCTTGAAGGGTAGCCAAACTATTAAACTACTGATTGCACACATCAATGACATTCAAGTATTATTTAAAAGCACAAAGTGTTCAAACAAGCTGAGGCCAGTACGTACATTTCTGGGGGTGGGTATACCCGGTACCTGTAGTAAATGGGAAGAAACTTGTTATAACGTTTTACTTGATCTTTGCACACAGGTTCAAGTGGGACCACAACCCCTGAGCCTGTAGCCCAGCCAGTGACAGAGAGCTTTGACTTTGACTACGCACAGAATGAGGTCATGATGCAGGAGCTACACAATGGTGAGTAGACAGGCAGCTGTGAGCTGGGAGTGTATAGAAGAGAGCGTGGTGGGTGCTACCCTACAGTTGGGCCTGAGATCAATACCACAGCTGATTGCAATCTATTGCAGTCAATAGGTGCGTCTTCATTAGCCCGATCAGACGAAATAGCGAGCTATTTTGCTGATCCGGGGAACTAGCCTGAAGTTGCAATCGCGTCTTCATTAGCTCGAAACTTGGGATACGTAAGCTCGAGCTCGGGTTGCCTAAATTATCCCAGGTTTCGCACATACCAGCAGTGTGCGACAGGAATAGGCTACGGCCGCATGGCTTCGGTTGTGAGCTCGCGCATGTAAAAACCTATTACGTAAAGATTTCTTGGGAAATTTTCTCGACCAAATAGTGAGCTATTTTGCCTGATCTGGCTAATGAAGACGCAAATAGCTAGCTAGTTCGTGATCTGGCTAGCTTACCCGATCAGAACAAGCTCGCTATTTTGCCCACATCGGGCTAATGAAGACGCCCCTATTGTATGGAGCTGAGTGCATTTGAGTGCAATCACTATGCATTTGATCTCAGGCTCCACTGTACTTTGACAAAAGGAAGCAATTACAAGTCACTTTAAAGTCACTCAAATCACTTAGCCTTCTTCTTCATTTTCTTCCTCCTCCTCCTCCTGCTCCTGCTCCTGCTCCCCCTACTTTGACGAAAGGAAGCATGTGGCAAATCACTCAAAGATGGCATTTTGCTCTTTTACAAGACAAGTCTCTGCTGCCTTTTGTCAAAGTAGGGAAGAGTAGGTGATATGGTATTCCATTCAATAGAGTCACAGTACACCTTGTGAAAGAACTTACAAGGACTGTTATGTTATTATTTTGGAAGATCCCTGAAAAAATCTACCCTGACAAAAAAAAGAAAACAAAGAGTGGAGAGGGTGAGAGTAGAGTATTCTTATAGAGAGGTTTGCTCTGAAAAGAGCTGAAGTCTCATTCCTTTCAGAAGAGCCCTGAAGAGAGCTGCTCAGACAGCGAGTGAGAAAAGAAAGAAAACAGAGTGGAGAGGGTGAGAATAGAGTATTTTTTCTTTAAAAAAAATCATTCCTTTGGGAAAAGCTCTGATGTTCGATATGTTGAAATTAAAATATGTGAAATGCGGAACCTAAATAAATCCAATGTGTAAATAAATCTTGTGTGTAGATCCCATCCAAGCCGCCATGAAACTGCTGGAAGATCAGCACCAGCGAGACAAAGAGGGCGCTCTCACCAAACAGCGGGAGGAGTATGAGCAGGAGCTGGCGGCACTCAAGCAGCAGCTGGTGGTACCAAAGGTTCCAGGCCACCACCACCCCGGTGCTGCCGGTGGGGGTGGTGGTGGTGGGGGCGGTGGGGGTGTTGGTGCTGGTGATGGCAGTGCCTTGGGTGGTCAGAGCTTGGAGGAGGGCAGTGCAACCAGCAATGGGGGCAGCAGCGGGCTGGCCAGCCAGTCAGTGGGGGACGGCTCGTCGCTAGGAGAGGACATGTACAAGGAGTGGAATGAAGATAGGTAGGTTTGACAAATGTAAAGTGTGTATTGATATCAATTCAATTCATATATCAAATTCATCTACAGTATTTGATATGTACAATCTCTACTGCTTTGAAACATGTATAACATCAACATATGAATTAACATAGGAAAATAAAATTAATGCTGATTGATTGTTGGAATGATGAAGATTTGAAAAAAAATGGTACAACATGTGTAACTGTGGAAAAGTGGCTTGATGAATTGGGCACACCTGTGTAAAAAAAAAGAATATAAACAGAAATATAATAGTTCCACCTGGGAGCTAAAGACACTGGTGTCTCCAATGTCAGAATCTTGTGTTGGAGACACCACTACATGTTTGCACTCATGCATGCACTGCATGTGTGCATATATTGCATACACTTATTCACCCATTAAAACTGCTTATTTGTCTATTGCTTTAATACATTTATTAAATATCTCATATATACCTTTACTTATGCAATTAAAGAATCTATTTGCTCTTAGATTCACTTGGTTCATTATCAATATATTTTTTTACTATGCCTGATGCAGTATCATCACTCGGTTACTGTGAACGTTTACTTTAATTTAGTTTACATTATTTTCTGTTTTCTGATAATATGCTGACCATATGTTATGTAAAAAGTAATTACCTACTGTGCATCTGTGTAATAAACATGCTTATCCCCAATACCAAAGAAAGTGACACAGGATGAATAAATTGTCATTGACATTATTGTCATTGATGAATTCATTTTCATTGACATCATTGTCATTGTCATTGTCAATGTCAGAGACGACATGTTCCGGCAGAGCCTTGCTAAGCTAAGAGAGGATGTGGTGAAGGCCAACGCGCTGGTGAGAGAAGCCAATTTCCTGGGGGAGGAGATGGGCAAACAGACAGAGTTCCGTGTGACGCTACAAATACCAGCCTGCAACCTTACACCAAATAGGAAGGTAGCTATTCCATCAGCTGTGTATACACCCTATGGCAATATAACAACACAGAGAATAATGATAATAATACAATTTGAAATAATATAATGGCTAAGGTGAAACAGTATCCTCTCAAAGCGCGCTACATTATTATTATTATTATTATTATTATTATTATTATTATTATTATTATTATTATGATAAGCTGCATAATTTGTATCTTCTTGAATAATCCTTTTTGTCTCGCCCACCGGAGGTGAAGGCGAGACTAAGGGATCCAAATGGCGTCCGTCCGTCGTCCGTCCGTCGTCCGTCCGTCGTCCGTCCGTCGTCCGTCGTCCGTCCGTCGTCCGTCGTCCGTCGTCCGTCGTCCGTCGTCCGTCACAAATGTTAAAGTTTACCTGCAAGACTCTCTTTTGACAAATAACTTCACATGGGTTGCTTGGATTACAACCTAACTTGGGTCATAGATGCACTAGGGGTACCTTCATGTTATGGTACCGTTGGAGGTCACAGGATAAGGTCAAAGGTCATTTGAGGTCAAACGTTAAAGTTTACCTGCAAGACTCTCTTTTGACAAATAACTTCACATGGGTTGCTTGGATTACAACCTAACTTGGGTCATAGATGCACTGGGGGTACCTTCATGTTATGGTGCCGTTGGAGGTCACAGGATAAGGTCAAAGGTCATTTGAGGTCATACGTTAAAGTTTACCTGCAAGACTCTCTTTTGACAAATAACTTCACATAGGTTGCTTGGATTACAACCTAACTTGGGTCATAGATGCACTGGGGGTACCTTCATGTTATGGTACCGTTGGAGGTCACAGAATAGGGTCAAAGGTCATTTGAGGTCATACGTTAAAGTTTACCTGCAAGACTCTCTTTTGACAAATAACTTCACATGGGTTGCTTGGATTACAACCTAACTTGGGTCATAGATGCACTGGGGGTACCTTCATGTTATGGTACCGTTGGAGGTCACAGGATAAGGTCAAAGGTCATTTGAGGTCATACGTTAAAGTTTACCTGCAAGACTCTCTTTTGACAAATAACTTCACATAGGTTGCTTGGATTACAACCTAACTTGGGTCATAGATGCACTGGGGGTACCTTCATGTTATGGTACCGTTGGAGGTCACAGGATAAGGTCAAAGGTCATTTGAGGTCATACGTTAAACGTTAAAGTTTACCTGCAAGACTCTCTTTTGACAAGTAACTTCACATAGGTTGCTTGGATTACAACCTAACTTGAGTCATAGATGCACTGGGGGTACCTTCATGTTATGGTACCGTTGGAGGTCACAGGATAAGGTCAAAGGTCATTTGAGGTCAGGGATACAATTCTTTTGCGTAGCAACGGAGATCGCGATATTTCTGGTTATTTTCGCAAGTGGGCGAGACACAATATTGCTAATGCCTTGTTTTTTAAGGGTTTCATGTCAGTTTGTATTGTGTATCAATATATTTTATGTCATGAAATTTATGCTCTGAATACAATCATATTTTACTTGCATTTTGTGGGTGTGTCTTAACTGTCTGCTTACTATTTGTAATACTTATTCTGATTGGTCAGAGAGGAGCTATTGTCAGCGAACCAGCCATTCAGGTGAAACGTAAGGACAGGGGCACTCAGATCTGGTCGGTGGAGAAGCTAGAGAATAAGATCATCGACATGCGGGACATGTACAACGACAGGAAGGACAAGGGCATTCCTCTTAAGGTACTGGTGGAATCTTCTCCCCATCTTTCTTCTATTTCTCCTTCTACTTCTTCTTTTATTTCTTCTTCTATTTCTTCTATGTCTCCTTCTGTTTCTTCCTCTATTTCTTCTACTACATGTATGTATATCTTCTTTTTTTTCTTCTTTTACTTCTTATTCTTGTATTTCTTCCTGTGTTTCTTCTCTTATTTCTTCTTCTTGTTCCTCTTATTCGTCCTGTATTTCTTCATTATCTCTTTCTTCTTCTTCTTCTTCTTCTTCTTCTTCTTCTTCTTCTTCTCCTTCTTCTTCTTCTTTTTTCTTATGTTTCATATATGTATAACATCAATTATTGATAGTGTATTTGCTAGAGACACAATAAAAGATCTATATGTGATGAGAAACAAATGCAGTAGATGAATATTAAGAGGAAAATAAAGAGGAGCATTGAATTATTATCTACAAATAATTTACCACTGCGTGCATCTTCTATGCGCAAACACGTTGTTTCATCTTCTTTACATATCATATTAACCAGGGACCATGCTCATGAAACCTTATTTGCCTAGTCTGTTACAAAAAATGCATGTAGCTGAATGCACTTTAGTAGCTGACTACATGTACATGTAGGCTTAGAAAGGTTTCATGAAAATGGCCCCAGGTCAACTAACACATCACTCCTTTTCATTCCATCCTGCATTCCTGCTGGCATCTTCAGGACGACGAGGCCGAGACGCTTCGTAAACTGTCCTTCTTTGAGTCTCAGGTATCACTCTTCAGCTGATATTAACCCCTTCTCTGCTCCCTTCCTGTACGTCTTTCATCTGATAAATACATGTTGTGTTGGCTCACGGAGCAAATTGTGCCAAGCATTTTTTGTTCTAGTTGTCCTAGGGGTGTCCCACCAAGATATGCGTACGTTATGCATGACTTGAAGCACAACTGGTGACCTGTTTTGGGTGCTAAATCAGATTCTAAATGATTTTGATTCCCATCAGCTTAAGTTGAAATCTTATCTTTGTAGATTGAAATTTTTGTTGTTAAATAGTATCTGAATACAAAGTTTATACTTTTTCAAATTTGATTTGAATTGTAGGAAAATCACTCCCACTGTGTTAAAACAGTAACAGATTGGGATATCTCATTTAGCCCAAGAACTGGGGGGCATTTCATCAAAGGACTTGTCAGATATTTTATCCGACAAGTTTGCTCTCAGCCAATAAGATGCAAGCATTTCAGTAGCTTATAACAGTTTGTCGGATAAAACGTCCGACAAGTCCTTTGGTGAAATGCCCCCCAGGTCACCAGTCGTGCATAAAGTCCTGCATAACTGACACGCATCTTGATGAAACAGGGTCCTGGGGCTGTATTCATGAAACCTTACTAAACCTAGTTAGTTGTTCAAGTGCATTGAGCTACATGCATTTTTAGTGACTGTACTAGGCTAGTAAGATGTCATGCATATGGACCCCTTATTTATAGTTGACTGCTTGTGACAAAGCTTGCAGTCTAGCCATTGGTTTGATCCAGTGCATAAACTCTTTCTGTGCCATATGTGCTTTTTCCCATTAGTATTGCACACAAGAGAAAAAAAATCAATTTAAAATATTCGGGGCCTACTTTTTGAACACATTGGCCAATTTGTCCTCAATTTTACATTGTGTCTGTGGGAATTTTTGGGGCTCTTTTAACATTTTCCAGGGCTCTTTTAAGCATTTCGGGGGCTAAATCGCCCAGAGCCCCCGTGTATTTTCCCCATGTTGCACACAATTCACATATGGCAACAGCTTATTTGGCACAAAAAGGGCTTAGCACTGAATCTTAGTACAAGACAAAACCCATAACATCACAGTCTGGAAAGGCTACTGATAGATTACATTCTTTTTTTACCAATCTTTGATATTTTCTACCTGATTGCAAATCAACCTGTTTGCTTGATATATAGTTGCTTCCTGTCCTTCTTTGACAGAAAGGAGCAAGTGATAAATCAACCGAATATGAGTTATTGGTACTCTTTGATTGTACCCAGCATTTCCTACATAAAGAAAATATCTTGAGAAGAAATATTCATTTTGCTGTGAGATGTTCAATCTAACCCAATGTGGTGTTGCACTGAGGCCAATGCAAGCCATAAATACATTTTGTTGATTTACAAGTCATTTTTGTTAGTTGTATTTTTTAAGGAGGGCAGTATATGCAAACATTCATCAGAATACAAATATTAAAAACACTCCAAAATGTGCAGAGTATAACACACCGATGAATGCAAGCTTGCATTTTGAGATAACAATTCCATTCAAACTTGATCAATTTGAAGACTAATTTGTATTCAGTCAAAGCAGTCATAACAATTTCATCTACTCAAAACTTGCATGTATTGACTCGTCAAAATGGATGTCACAGGCAAGTAAAATTTGGAGCTGGTAATTAAACCAGTGTTCTTTAGAGACACCTTTTGGTCCTCACTTGAAGAAATGTGAAACGTGAGAGAGTAAAATTTAACAGCGTATTGTTGATTAAGTGTTGTTTCTAGTAGTGTGATAAATGCATGCCTATAATGGATTTTCTCATTCAGCATGTTTTTTTTTATTATTCAATGTGTATCATTTTAAACAGTTTCTGCAAGAGTTAGCAAGTTCTGTCATTAAAAACATTTTTTTGTTTTGTTTGATTAGTTAAAGTGCATGACAAATTATCATACCTGAGACCACTTTTTTTTAAACAAAAATATCTTCTAAAAAATTGAGGATTGTGTGTGATAACCCACAGGGAAAAGCATTACTTTTAATCATTCACTTTCCTTGGGATGTTTGCAGGTTGCAAACTTCAAGTAAATTTAAACATCAAGAAATAAACCAGGTTTACAGTATGCTTGGCTCACATTGGGTGTGATATTGACTGTCAAGCTGCTTATGTGAACCACTTTTTATTTTCACACAATAACCGGCATCTCGTCAGGATTCTTTGTCCTCGCCAATGTCACTTCTACCACTGCCATTACCGCTGCTCAAGGTTGGAAATCTGTGTTATAGACCAGAAAATTGCAGTGCTGGAATGTGTGCATGACTAGCACTACATGAACTACAAGACTATTTGTGCACATTTCTCCCTTTTGTGTATACACTAAATGTTCTCCAAAGAGTCAGACCCCATTCTCTCCCCCCCCCCCCCCCCCCCCCCCCCGAAGAGGAAAGGGCATGACGCCAAATATTGTAAACCTTCTTGGTACACGTATCAAGCTGTGTAAAATCCATTGATTTACTACACAAAATATGCTCCTCTTGTAATGAAAGGATTAAAATCACCATTCATAACATAAGTCTCATTTGTGATTTCATTGCAAACATTTATCATTATACTTGATCACATGACATATGATTGAAAAAGATTAGGGAAACATGGTCATAATAGACAGAATGGTGATTAGAGGTTAAAATGCAAATTATTTTTCCCCCATCAGTTTGAATGATACTTTGTGTACTGCACCATCATACACTTGTACACTGTACATTTCTTTATTTCCTTCTGTATTTTTGCCATGAATATCTTAAGACAGGGTAGCCCTTGAGCAATAATCATAAAACTTCGCATAGATCAGCAGTATATCGTCATGATATCCTGTATGAAAATCTCACAGTCAAAGCTTTGTAAACCTTATCAGGAAAAAGAAAGAGCTTTCCTTGTTTACATTAGAAGCACTTCATTTTGTAGCGACCATATTGTCCATTCATACCATATAGAGTACCGAAGTGTGACGTCATTTGAGCACTATTGTCAAGACAACTGATTCTAAACAATGCGGGTAGAGCAAGGAGCTGTGATCATAGCGAGGACTGTAATTGGGAGTGCCCAACGCTGGCCGGTTAGACAATATCGGACCGATAAAATGATTTTGTTTAGAGGTCCCCTGACATCAAAATATATGTTGACTTCTGCTGGTGTATATTGGTATGTATATTACAAAATCACTTACTACGTAATGAAAATATATTTTATATATTTTAAAATATTTTTTTTTACATTTTTCCTCAGTACTGCTAAGCCCCGCCTCCAAAAATTTCCTCCGCTCAAGATTCCCACGGTGACATCATCAAAGGCAGAAATGAGGAGTACAATAGACACAATTTATGCACTTACCTAGCTATTGCAATGAATACCTCCACCTGCTCACAAGCATGACAAGAGCATCATATGTCTTTACACAATACCATCTAACAACCTTTCATATGGGAATAATCGTTTGCTATATGTCACAAATTTGCAAAATGTGCCAAGGAAAAAGCAAGAAGTTTGCATTATATATCAAACATGTGATGTTATTATAAGCAATTTCAGGTATTTATTGCAATGAATAGCTATGTGCATAACTTTGTCTATTGTTCAGTTTATTTCTACATTTGATGATGTCACCGTGGGAACCTTGAGCTGGAGGAAATTTTTGTAGGCGGGGCTTAGCAGTACTAAGGAAAATGTAGAAAAATTATTTAAAAATATGAAATATATTTCCATTTCACACTAAGTGATTTTGTAATATACATACTATTATACACCAGCAGAAGTCGACATATATTTTGATGTCAGTGGACCTTTAGTTGTCTTGACAACATGCTCGTATGACAACACGACTTCGGTAGTCTATTGCCCCTGTCAGTGTGCTATGTGTCGCTCAGAGGCCATTGCTCTCATCAGTGCATCCATTACCCCTGCAGAAGCGGTCTCCAGTCCCTGGCAGGGTTCCCACAGTCATGGAAAATCCTTGATAAAATTTGTAGTCATGGAAAGTCAGGGAAAAGTCAGGGAATTTGGAAAATTTGTGAAAAGTCATGGAAAGGGGAGTTTGGTCATGGAAAAGTCATGGAAGATCTGTCACTTCAAGAAAATTGCATCAAGTTTGTGTTCAAGATAATGTTGAATTTTGGGTGTTTGTGAAAAGAAAATGGTACCCTGGTCAGAAACAGCCCATACGCTAATGATAAAATAATGTGCATGTCATGAGTAAGATAGTGGGTGGAACGGATGGCTGTGAGGGGAGGTGGAGGCAATCATAACGTGTCTGAATTTGGAAACCGTGCCGGAAAGGAAGTCATGGAAAGCAGCAATTTAGTCATGGAAAAAACATGGAAAAATCATGGAATTCTGTTTTCAAATTTCTGTGGGAACTCTGCCTAGGCTACATGAACCATTAGGTTTTTAACGACCTTTCCATAGCCTCCTCTAAATGCAGCCATCTCTATAATTCCGCTGAAATTCAGTTTCCAGTTAAATGATAACGAGGAGGGGAGTTTATTGTACAGTATTTTCTTCCATTTTCTGTAGTATTTATACAATTTCATTTGTTTGATCTGCAATAGGGCTACCCTCTCTATAATGTGTCAACAGTAGTAGCATTTTTCATAGACAGTAAAAGTATTTTTCATAGACAGTAGTAGTATTTTTCATAGACAGTAGTAGTATTTTTCATAGGCAGTAGTAGTATTTTTCATAGACCACTCTTCGTGGTAAGACCATTTGCTGTGCATGCATAGTTATTTTGATGCATGCCTATTTATGTGTGATCAGTGTTTATAGTCAAGATATTCATGCTAGTGCGTAGCGCTAGTAGAACATTGTAAAGTAGGGCATTATTGTCAAGTTCTCATTTTGTTTATTCAGCTTGTATCCCATCTGGGCCCTGACTTCTAGAGGAGTTGCAATTGATCACAACTTGGCTTTCAATTGATATTGATTGTAACTCTGTCCGTTACACCTAGGGGATGGGACCGGCGATCGTATCAAATCAATCGCAGCTCTTTATAAGACAGGGCTGTTGGCTAGAATTTCACTTAATCATCTGGCCTCATCTGTCTCAGAAAAGATTTGCAACTGATCTCACAACTTGACTTCCAAGTAATATCAATCATAACTCTGTCAATTAAAGATAAGGGATTGGACTTGCGATCGAATCCAATAAATCGCAATTCTGTATGTGACAGGGTCCTTGGCTGTTTCACCTTATGTGGGCCGTATCTTAGAGAAGATCAGCAATTCATCGCAACTTGACTTTTGATTGATATAAATCACAATACTGCACATTAGAGAAAGGAGATTGGATTTGCGATCGATTCAGATCAATCGCAACTCTTTATATAAGACAGGGCCCTGGCCTAGAGTATCACTTAACTCTTCCCGTCTGTCTGCTCTTCACCCTCAAAAAGTGGTTCTCTTCAATATCATTGTATAAAAAGTGTTTTTTTTTTTGCTGGAGCTACGTAAAGTGCATTCACACACATTCACTAGCCTGCAAGCACTGAGATCTTTAAGTGAGCATCGTGCAGGCCCTTGCTCAAAGCTGGTGGCTATTCACTCAAAAACCAAGTCGGAAACATCTCACTAGCCCACAAGCGCTGCGATCTTTAAGTGAGCATCGCACATGGCTTTGTTCAAAGCTTGTGGCTATTCAATTAAAAAAAAAACTCCAAAAGTGTGATCTAGACCATGGTCAAGATCTCAATATTCATTGATACTTTTGGGTTCCACACAAGAAATGAGGGAAATTTTGAGTGATGTTGAGACATTGATGCCGAAATCTCACTGATTTTGTTGTGTGCATGCCCCTATTGTTCTCTTTATACGTGTATCATGTATACTACAGCTCAAATGAATTGGCATAGGGAAAGGGAAAGGGAAGAAAGGGAAGGAGCTGCAGTTTTAAACCGTGGTATATTTGGGGTGAACCACGAGGGGTTGGCATCTCTCACCCATTTATGCTAGGTTCACACTGCCGATCAGATCAACTCGATCAATCCCGATCAAGCTATTTTGGCCTGATCGCGTTCGCTCGGCAAGGGTATTCGGGGTTAGTCTACCTTGATCGGCATCGCTCCTGCTTCCTTCTCGATAATTTTTGACAGTCAAAAATTATCGAGTAGGAAGCCCGAGCGCCAACAGTTCGGGTAGCGATCGAGAAGAGGTCGAGTTGATCGGGAAACGGTCGTATAGAAATCTTGTTCGGTCGGGATGGAATTTTCCAACCACTTAGTTCCCGATCATCTCGATTTATGCTCGAATACTACACGATTGGTTCCCGATCATTTCGATCCAGGAATCGTCCGTTTCATGAATGACTCGACTGTTGCGCCAACGCTACACGACTGCTAGCGATCTCTACTCGACTGAACTCGATTACGTTTCGACCGACACCAGACCACACTCGATCACATCCCGAGTACTTTTCGACCGCAGTCGATCGATCCAAACGCAACTCGTCGAGCACACGTCTGTTCAGTGGAAATATGTGTCCTATATTTTAAAATGATTTTTCCTCATTTTTTCTCAGCACTGATAAGCCCCGCCTCCAAAATATCATCCAACTCAAGATTCCCCCTGTGACATCATAAAAGGTAGAAATTAGCAGGAAAATAAGCAGAATTTATGCACAAACTAACATTGTAATGACTACCTCCACCTGCCCACAAGATCATCACATGTCTTCACACAATACCATCTAACAACCTTTCATGTGGGAATAATCGTTTCCTTATGCAGTTATGTCAGAAATGTGCTTGCTATGTCATGTATGTGATGCTATTATAAGCACAAGTAGTCATTGCAATGTTTAGTTTGTGCATAAATTATGTCTATTATCCTGCTAATTTCTACCTTTGGTGATGCCACAGGGGGAATCTTGAGTTTGAGGATATTTTGGAGGCGGGGCTTGTCAGTGCTGAGAAAAAATATAGAAAAATTATTTTAAAATATAGGACACATATTTCCATTGAACAGTTAGTGATTTTGTTATATACATTAAGTTGCATCAACAGAAGTCAACATATATTTAGATGACAGGGGCAATTTAAACTTGTACAAATGGATCAATAATATCCAGATGAAATAATAAACCTATTGTACATAATTAGTACGCTTCTCAATGCATAAGTTTGGACTAAGAAACTTCACTGAAGGCAAGATAAGAGAATAGTTAGTGTCTGCTTTGATTGCTTAAGCGTTGGGAGGGGGTAGCTTAATAAGGCAAGGCTCGAAACAGTAAACCTTATCCTCCGTCCGTATTTACCTCACCACATGTCCGTAATTCCCCACTTTTGGTCGGGGAATAGCGGACATCTATGACAGTACTTTTTTTTTTTTTAAATAACTTGCAAAAGAATTAACGCTGTTTGCCATTATCTATGCCATAATGAGGGAATACCGCCCAGGTACATGATACGATGTCTATTTGATGACGGGACTACTCGTTGTGCTAATACAGAAGTTTGCAATTTTATGTCCGTATTTACCTCGCTCTCCCCTACTACTACCCCATGTCGAAATTCCTATAGAAACCAGTAAAGAGCGCCTACTGGTTTCTACTGGTTTTTCATAAACCAGTAGAGTCTACTGGTCTGATGAAGAACTGCAAAATCAAACCAGTAGAAACCAGTAAAAACCAGTAGAAAAAGTAAAGTTTAATGGTATTGAAGACTGGCAGAAACCAGTGAGATCTAATGGTTTGAAAAGGAGTGTGGAAAAATCAAAGTCAAAACAGTAGAAACCAATATAAACCAGTGAAATCTAATGGTTTCAAATGGAGTGTGAAAAATACAAAGTCAAACCAGTAGAAACCATTAGAGATTGGGTCAGTGAATTCTATTGGTATTGGAGACCAGTAGAAACCAATAGAAACCAGTAAGATCTAATGGTTTGAAAAGGAGTGAAAAATACAAAGTCAATCCAGTAGAAACCATTAGAGACCAGTGAATTCTACTGGTATTGGAGACCCAAAAGAAACCAATAGAAATAGAGATGCTCATGAATATTCATGATTGTATTCATGAGTCATAATTTTGTACTTTTATATGGATAACCTCCACATAACGAGATAAAAGGAATTTTACAAATTAAATGATTTCAAGTTTAAAAATAGAATAGTGAATGCCACCTACTTAAGTGAAGACAAGAATGATAACAACAAAAAATGCTTTTCTTAAGATTGTAGTAACCAATATATTATGTGCCTAATAACCGTACTACTATATATATGAAAGTGTGTGAAAAAAATGAGAGGAATTAGGATAGATATAGGATAGGGATAAGTATAGGATAGGATAGAGTTAGTCTAAAACAATACGTGCCTTACTTTGGAAACTTGGATTAACCCAATATACTTTTAAATCAATACATGTATTACATCAATATTTTAATTTTGATTCCTACAGGTCTCCTAATGGTCCCAGTAGGTATTCTACTGGAATGTTCTCATGGTTTCTACTGGAAATCATTTCACTTTCCATATTCAAACCAGTAGAAAATTTTCAGTAGAAACCAGTAGAAATTCTAATTGTTTTTCTCTACTGGTTTCTACTAGTTTTTCGTCCTGGGACTACTACTACTACTACTACTACTACTACTACTACTACTACTACTACTACTACTACTACTACTACTACTACTACTACTACTACTACTACTACTACTACTACTACTACTACTACTACTACTACTACTACTACTACTACTACTACTACTACTACTACTACTTATACAACTATGATGTCTACTACAAATTTTACTACAGTTACTGCAAGTACTATTGCCCATAACGGTTACATAATAAGTGTAATAACATTGATAATTACGAAATTAGAGTTCATACAAATGATCGTATGGAACTGAACTTGCGCCCTTTTTAGTATGAACAGTGGCTCTATATAGCCTACAGCATGGACAATTGTGGAGGGGGCGGGGCAGTGGTAAGAATTTCCCGAGTCTTGCAAATATTTTAAGAGCGTCTGTCAATATGGTTGATTTCCTTTTTTCATGAAAACCTCTCAACTTTGTTCCAAATTCCATACTCCAAAATCAGACACGACTTGTCGATGATGAGTTCGTGGTATGTACATGTTACAAACGTTCAAGGGGCGCAATATCAAAGGCACCCCCCCCCAATACACACACCCTACATCAATGTGCAAAAACACCTACGTAGCTCTGTCGCCTACAACGAAATGAATAGCTGTCGCCAACCAATTCTTCGCTCACTGTGCGAATATGCCGATCTGCTCGAATTAAAATCGTGTAGAAATCGTGTAGACGTCGAGTTGGTCTACGCGGTCTAGTACAGATCGAGTACTTACCATGTATCGATCGTGTATTGATTGAGAAGAGATCGGTATGTTCGAGTGGAGATCGATGTGCTGGTCGAGGAGATGAACTAGAGGAATCGTAAATGGTCGGGTGTAGGTCGTAAACGATCGAATAGCGGTCCGGAAGGGATCGTGTTGAAAGACGATCAATTATTTAGTCGAGATTGGTCTGGGTCAAATGGGTGATCGGGCTTGATCGAACTTGATCGACTTGATCTGATCGGCAGTGTGAACCTAGCATTACCAGTACAGCCTTTCTGTCCACTCCACCAGGTTTTCACCCTGCCCTTTAATAATCAAGAGGTTAAGTGGTGTGTTTAGTGTGCATAGAGTGTGGCTTTTCTATACCCTGGACCCCCATTATTATCGTCCTATCTGAGGAATGGAGTGTTTGCCCACAAAGGGTCAAGGCCCGAAAACACTCAGTGCTGACCCTTTTGCATGGACTTGTGTAGGAGCAACTAATAATAGTCCCATTCTCATTTCAAAATAAATTATTGCTTATGGGACACTTGATACTTGTGCACCACCATAATTGATGTCTAATTTTTCTTTTTTTGTGTGATTTTGCCACTGTCCATTCATGTCATGCCATCGTAGGATCAGAGTTTAATGGTGCCTTTACCCAGCAACGTTCATACGCCATCGTCAGTGTCAGAGGTGACCTTTGACTGTTGACCTTTGACATGTGGTCTCTTACTATATGTAGTACTAGTATATGTTTTGCTCCTTTATACACATGAAGCTTGTTGTTTGACCATAATCTAAATGTGTACATAGTTTAGATTTCTGTTGCTAGTTCCTTGTACTATACAGTTTACTCTACATGTATGTTGACCTTGCACTTTACGTGGCCTTCGGCCTTTGACCTGTGACACTTGGTCACTGTTTCTCCTGGAAACCTGATCATACTGTATTCAACCCTAGTGTTGGGTGTCTTCTACTATCTTCATGCACATTCTTTTTATGTTCTAGTAACATTGTCCTAATACTGCATGTTGTGATGTTTGGAATCACTTTCTTTTGCCCAAGAATATTAATATATATATGTTTTTAGAAATACATCACTGTATAATTTTTTAAAAAAAAATAATCATTTGTCAAGGCAATTTTAATGTTGACAGTTTTTATGCTGTGCATCAGTGTGTGTAGTTAAACATTGTTGGTTATGTACATGTATGTTCTGGGGGATGTTTTACCAAGCTGTTCGTAAGTTACGAACGACTTTACGAACGACTGGTGATCCCTTCTTGTGCTAAATCAGATTCTCAATTAACAAAGTGTGGTAACACATTTAGCACAAGAAGGGATCACCAGTCGTTCGTAAAGTCGTTCGTAATTTACGAACAGCTTGGTGAAACACCCCACTGTACTTATTTCCTTTAAATCTTCTCCAGATAACTGTGTGCCTGTAGAGTGTTCTTTATTATAACATCCCCCTTTCTAGAAACATATAAGAAATTGTGTCATACATATATACGCAGGATTTTGACCAAATTCCGTGCTTTAGTGATTTTAACCTTATTTATGATTAACTTCAAATATACAATGCCATATTATTTTGAGTGAAAACTGCACAAAAGGCTTTCCTTGTTTTTTAAGCCTACATGTAATAATTTTACTTGAGAGCAATGAGCAAAGCCTTCCATCCAGTGGTTTTATACTACAAGTTATAACCATTAAACTGAAATATAAAACTTTTTTCTCTTAACCCATTCTCTGTTGGCCTTTTTCCACTCAGATTATAAGCTGCGTAATCTGCCTAAACGACAATAGACAACAGGCTACGAATACACTTCAAATTCCTTTATATACCGTAGTGTGCAATTAAGCCACACACCGTTGTTTCCTGCATTTCTATGGCAAATTTTAACATCTGAACTGGACCAGGGGGTGTTTCACCAAGATGTTTGTAAGCTACGAACGATGTTTTGCACAACTGGTGACCTTTTCTTGTACTTAATGCGATACCCAAATCTACTTGTGCTTTAACATGCACTCTAGTAGGATTTAATTTCCAACAATTCTAATCATATTTTGCATATCATAAACTTTGTATTCAGACACTTGTTAACAACAAGGACCTTAATTTAAAATCAGATTTCAGCTTTAGCTGATGGGAATCAACATCATTGAGAATCTGATTTAGCACAAGAAAGGGTCACCAGTCATGCGCAAAGTGGTTCATAGCGTAAGAACAGCTTGGTGAAACACACTCCAGGGTTCACAAAACCTGAAAATCTGACAGTTCAGGATTTTACAGACAAACAAGAGTATTTTAACATTTGCATGTAGTTGTGCAGAACCCACACTAGCTTGAATGCTGATTCACCCTGCATTTCAGTCTTCTGTGTTTGTTGAATGGTAATAGACCGTTTTCGTAATGTATGCAATTTTGCACACGGTTGCAACCTCGGACAAACAACTGCTGCCTGTCGTCTGCACTGACACACATGCGTGTACACAATGCATGAGTGGCGGATACGGTACGCTCGATTCACTTTTCTCTTTGAACTAATTCAGACCTCGTTGTGGACAATATATCTGTCAGATTTACGCAGCTGGCATATAATAGTTAGATTATCAGGAGTTCAGTTTCTCAGAGGAAAGTTTATTTTTTTTGAGGAAAGTTTGGTAATAATCCGCGATAATCGGGGTGAAGCAATGCTGCTGGCACAGGACACGCACGGGACTCTCGTTATGCAAGGTATACAAGGTGTAAGATTTCTTCCATTCCCGAAACAAAAAAACTAGAAAAGTGCAAACTCTGTGTCAAGGCATGTGGAAGAAAAGACTTGACAACACACAAAATCACAAAAGACAGCTACATTTGCTCCAAGTATTCTTTTTATGGGAATGGGTCGACAATCACCCTGGTCAACCCGTAAACCTGACCTGCCGTAGTCTCCACAAAACCTGTATCGTACCGTGCGGCCAGCTCCCCGAGAGAGAGGACATAGTCATCGATCTGCTTTCCAAACGGCAGAAAGTTACCGAACCATCTATCAGTTTGCTAAACACATACCTCACTAAATAACAAGATAATATTGTGTAACTGCAACTTCATAAAGTATACCTTATTTATGAATGAACGATGTAAGTTGTATGTATACAGTGTATGTAAAACTACTCCTTCACATACGTTGGCACTTATTTTTTAGAGGACTATTTTTGCATCTTCACGTAGCGTCAGCTTCACGCTACGCTGTGGAATGGATCGGCGAGGTACGGGGGTCCGATGCGAGGTGAAGCACTGCTTCTGCTTTTGCTAGCTGCCGACGCTTTGAATACCCGGTGGTAGAAACACCCTTATTCTTAAAAAAATCCTGGAGCTGCTTGACAGCAATGCCGTCAAAAGTTCCTGTAGATGTTGACGACATCGTAGAATTCCCTCATTGAAAAAAAAAGGTTCAGGTAATATAAGACTGAAAATATAACAGATAACTTGGAAGACCTGCTAGATTGGAACGCTACGATATGCGGACAAGATGGCAGAGAGCGCTAAGCTTGACCGAGGTAGCAACAGTAACTATGAATGACGTCATTCTGCGTACATTACGAAAACGGCCTATTGTAAGCTAATGGGTTGCTTCTGCCCATGTAAAATGCATGCTTAATGTCCAAGTCATGTGTTTATTTTAATGCTGTAATCCACAATTTGAAGGGAATCGTAACGCATTGATGCAAAGGAAACTGTAATTTTTGTCGAATGGTCATACATTCTAACCCTGTGAGTTCCTCCCTTGCATCTACAATGCCCAAATGGCCCAAATTCACAAGAGTTTTCGATGTAGACCACAGTTTTAAGCAAATTTTGTGGCATATAAGAGTAGATTGAGGATTTCAGACATTACATTTCACACAATCTTTGCAACCTCAAAAGACCATAGAAACAAAGAAGCTCCTTACTCTCTTCTCTCTGCTTTCCTCCTTCCCTTTACCAGATCCTCTCACCTTCTCTTTCTCGCCATTCTCATTATTGTACTGAGCAAAGCACAACATTAAAGGGTATATACTGTACTGGGAAGACAAAAAGCCTTCAAATTGTGATCATGAGCAATCATGAGCAATCTTCTTGCAAATGGTCTTAAATTCATGTATTGTCCATTTTAGAAACTTGCTGAAAGTTACATGTATTTGCCCTCAAATGATCCATATGTTGAGTAATTAGTGATTCAATCACAAATCCTGAAATTGTTCGGCACGAACATTTTGAGGATTTGTAATTAAATCATTAATAATTGAAAATGTGGCTCATTTGAGGGCAAATAACTTTCAGCAAGTTTCTAAAATGGACAATACATGAATTTAAGACCATTTGCAAGAAGATTGCTCATGATCACCTTTTGAAGGCTTTTTGGTCTTCCCAGTACAGTATATGCCCTTTAAGTACATTATGTCAAATATTGATTTACCTCCTTTGACTTCTGGGCATAGGATGGTGTGTCCATTCACTCGCCTACAAGTCATAATTCTCCATTGAGTTCTGCCCTGGGCTATATGTTCAGCCTCTTGTAGGGGTAGTCGTACATGACTTTTCACTTTGTATTTCCACCTAGTTGGAGGGCGGCCATGAAGTCTTTACCTCCAAAGCCATTTAGGTATCCTAGAAATGGTAAACAGTGATATGGACATCATGTACCATGTCCCAACCACTTAAAAAATTAAAATGTATCAATTTTATTTTTGCAGGATGAAGATCCTTTCTATGAATCTCAGGAGAACCACAGCTTGATTGGTGTGGCCAATATCTTCCTAGAGGTACTCTTCCATGATGTCAAGCTCAGCTACGCAGTCCCCATCATTAGCCAGCAGGGAGAGGTAGGATGGGTCGAAGTAGAGATTGATTCAATTATTAAACACTGGTTCATATACCATAATCATGATGGTACCGCTACTTTTATCGATGCACATTGGTGAGAAAGTTTCCAGCCAGCCTCTAGACAAAATGTTGTGGTGTCTTGAACAGCTGGACTCTCTCCACAGGCCAAGCTAGAGCAAATACATGATGGTGACATGTTCCGCTAAGCCATACCACCGTTGTGATTACTGAATCACATGCCATATACTAGTACGAGGCTCAACATTTTGCAGATGCAGTTTATAAGAATCGCTTACCGCTGTATTGCATTTTGTGCTAGGTCTCGATCTGCAAAATAGCCACAAAATAGGAGGATAAAAGGAGGAAGCACATACCGCAGTATTTGAGTGATTCCCGTTCATATATGCAGCTATCAGTACTGCATCAGCTTAATCATTGTAAATGTTGCGCTTATTTTGCGGATAGGTGGTGTATATGAATAGGGTTATTGATTGATGCTTACTAGAATTGATGATGTGTCCCTGTTATGTCTCAGTTTTGTAACTATTGTAGCACAGATTATAATTCATACTTTGTAATCCTTTCCTTCTGTGTGGTCATCCCCATGACTTCTTCCTAGGTGGCTGGGAAGCTGATTATTGAGATTCAGAGGATGAGTGGGTCGTTGCCTGATAACGCCAACGCTGACCAGGAGTCAACGACCTCCAACGGCAGCTCTGGGGGATCAGACGGGCTGGAGGAACCAGATCCTGATCAGAGCCTGCATGTTGGAGCTCCATTGACGTGCAGAGTGAGTAACATGAGTTTAGAGTCTTAAAGTTTACCCTGAAACTTGAAAAAAAAAAACATTCGTGAAGGTTTGATGAAACTCTGTCAAAGGATAAGAATGTTACAATTTTTAACAGTTTTGAATTTGTGATGTCATATATGTGATGCTCTCCCTTCTGTTGTGAACCAATTTTTTTTAATATTTTTTTTTTCTCAGAAGGATGTACATCATATTAAAAGGAAAATAAGCTCAGCAATAGATTCAATTGTGTACGTAAATGGTCATTGCAATTACTGCATCTGCTTGCTCACAATGTCTTCACATAAAACTATCCTAACAGTCTTTTTCAATGTCGATAATGACTGCTATGTCAGAAATGTCTCAACTATGCAAAGCAAGAAAGAATAGATTAACATCGTCTACTGAACATTTGATTCAATTTTGAGCAATTGCAGGACTATTCACTGCACTTAATATTCATATGCATAACTTTGTCTATTATCTATGTTATTTCTACCTTTAATGATGTGCTTAGTTTGATTGATTGATTAAATGACTTTCCCTTACAGCTGAAGATCAAGGAGGCGTTTGACCTCCCCCTGAGCCTAGCACACTTTGTCTTCTGTCAGTACACCTTCTACGGCCAGGAGGGGCCCACTGTGGTCCCTCCTTACATTGATCCTGATGTGGACAACGACCCCGGCCAGGGGCCCGAGGCTAACAAAGGCATCATGAGGTTTAACCACACCAAGGTCAGTGCAAGCCCTGTGGTAATAAGCCATTTTCGTAAAGTATTTACAACTTTCCCCCTATGTGTGGAATAAATATTGAATACATTCACCTGCATTTCATAATTCGATTTAAGTGGGTGGAATGCACTCTGAATATATAAGTTGTTGCTACTTGGACAAACCTGACACAAGGTTTGGGGTAACCATAAGAAGCTATTGTTTGAATGGCATGAATAACATTTTCATGTATAATGTTTCCGGTGTTACAGAAATAACCTTGCAGACATCTATTCACATTTTGAGAGTCAAATTCTAAGTGTAAAAAAAAATATTTAATGAAGCTGAAATTAATCATAAAGCAAAAAGATGGCAACTATTTTTGGAGAGGTTTTTGTGGCATTTCATCAATTAATACTCTTGTAATAATCCTTTGAATATTTTATTAGATTAGGACTTATTGATAAATAAGGATCCATATGATAGTCTTTATCACGTATTGAAGTTATAACAATGCCATCTGGGTATTGTGTTCCAAATCAACTATTTCATGTGCACATATTTCTTTGGTCCTGATTTGAAATAGGTTTGATGTGTTTACACAGAATTTTTTTTTAGAAGAGATAGGGTTGACCTACTGCACACCACATGGAGAAATTAATCTGGCCGTTTTCTTCTTCCATCCCGCACAGGAGTTCACCGTGAATGTAACGGAGGAGTTCATAGAGCACGCCCTCGAGGGTTCGCTGGCCGTAGAGGTCTGGGGTCACCGTGTTGGTAACCATGGGCTGGTTGCTAAGCCCGGCTGGGAGGTCGACAGCCTGCACGCCAAGTCACGGTCACTAGCCGATCGGTGAGATTCGCTTTTATCCCTTTTGACCGCACCCATGTAGCGTCACTGCCTAAGCTGTAAGAGCACTGAAATGGTAATGTCACATGGAGGTTTCAGGTTCTAAACAACGTTACTCAGTGAGAGGGTTGCTGCCCCAACATTGGCTGCATTTATAACATTTTGTGTACCTAGAATCAGTCTCTTGTAAAAGAGGGTTTCTCAAATTTGTTTACTGATCGAGTTTGGGGCTTTTTTGGACAGAGCCGTTGCACAGCTCCTTTTGCGCAGTTTGTCAATCAACAGGTCAACCATGGCATGCGCTTTGCGTGCAGCGCAATTATGACATCATGCAAACATTGTTTCAGATCGCTGTTGCATTCATTAGATATCAGTTACACTGTTTCAATAGAAATTCTGTTTTGAATCACACCTTTTGGTGAGTGGCAAATCAGTTTTTCAAAACACTGTTCGACTTTATGAATAGGATAGATGAGATCCTTTTCGGGCAAGTAAATATTTTCAAGCATGGTTTGATTTGAAACCCTGTTTTTAGCTGGATTTTCTCTCTATAAACGCAGCCATTGTAGCCTCGTGTCGGTTACTCTCACATGACTCACTGGTTCAGCCCACTTAGTGTGCGGCCAGTTACCTGGGCAACTTGCTCATGTCATGTCACACTTCAGTACTGGAGATATCTCTGTGTGATATATCCTGTTATGTGCGATGTATCTAACCCTCCTTGTGATAACTTAATGTGATAGATTCTGATGATAGAGGCATGGACTACACTAGTCTTCCATGTACCTGTGAAGTGTCTTGTAATAACCGGAATGAGAAACATTCATTACCCTAAAGGTCACCCCCCCCCCCACCCCCTGCCCTCGAATGTGAGTTAGTGAAGGTCCTGCATGTTATCCTTATTGTGTTTTCTATGTCTATTGTCTGTCTGTAAGCTGTACGTTGGTTGTATATGTTCTTTAACCAATTATTTTCAAGATCTGTAGCAAAACTTTTTTTGATACCTGTTTGAACCTTTCCCCCGAGTGTCTCAAAGAGTAAAATGCCCCTGCTTAGTGACCATAGCCTTACAGCTGGATTGATTAACAAAGGCAATAAATGCCTTCTGCCTTTGATTAATCCTCACAGTACCAAGCCTTGAATACTCCATTGATATACTATACATCTCCATGTCAATAGTGATTAGAGGGTTATCCCTTTCACAACCAAGTCTTGAAATCTCCATTGAATTACTACACATCTCCATTCCAATAGTAATGAGAGGGTTAAAGGCTGTGGCATGATCTCTCCATTTTGATAGGCCTGAGACATGGTTCAGAAATCGAGGGTAAGTGCTTGACATGTAGTTGCATGGATCATATCTCACTGACATCTACTAATACATGCTAGATAAACAAAGATTATTTGAGAAAAAAGACCCCCCCCAAAAAAAAAAAAAATAATAATAATAATAAAAAAAAAAATAATAATAAATAAATAAATAAATAAATAAATAAATACATAAAAATAATGGCTTGAATAGAAGCAATAGAATTAGGGGAACACATTGAGCAGAGCTGCCAAGTCTCCCGATTTTGCAGGAGACTCCCTAAATATAGACTGAATTGGATTTCATTACATTACCTTATCTCCCTGACTACTGATTATTGATTATAGATTATTGTCATTAGGTTGTATGCATTTGACAGACTTCTCCCTGATTTCAGATGAAATTTATCCACATCTTCCTGATGGTTGAATTTCAATGTTGGTAGCTCTGCATTGAGGGAAGTTTGGGAAAATATAAACAAACTGTATAAAGGAGGTTCCACATTTTCTGTAACTGACTCTCAGCGCTTCTCATTAAAGGCTATAATTGATTTTAAGCAATCACAAATCCAACTATCTGTAATGTACATAGTAACGATTGAAATTGCAATTCTTTTTAAGACAGGAGATGCTTGATTCTTGATCATTAACATTCATGGGGTAGTATTTTGAAAATCGTCTTTGTCTTTTGTTTTGTCTGTACTCCTTTTAGTTGACGCATTATTATTATTATTAATTATTCAAGAGTAGCAAACCTCCTCCATGCTAGTATATGTTGAGGAATGCTGTTTTGCTTGTTTCTCATTATATTATTTATTGCATTTTTCACACATGTCTTGTCTGAATATATCAAGAATTTCATATATTTTTCAGTATCACATCAAACTGTATTGGATGATCTGTAGTTTAAGCTGCTTAATACAGTGCAGCCTGATTAAAACTTTTCAAAATATCTAGCATGTGCATTGAATGAAAACATCTGGCCTTATAATATCAGACATATCTAGCTTGTGCATTGTATGAACATGTAATGGTCTTGATTTGATTTAGATCAGACAATATCTAGTTTGTGCATTGCATAAATTAATATAGATTTGATTTAATCTTGATCAGACAATATCTAGCTTGTGCATTGCATGAATGCATCTGGTCTTGATTTGAACCTGATCAGACAATATCTAGCTTGTGCATTGATTGAATGCATATGGACTTGCTTTGATTTAGATCAGACAATGGTCTTGCTTTGATCTAGATCAGACAAATTTTAGTTGGGCTCCACTGTGCAAATTAAATCATTGCTTTTTCTTTTATGGCTGTTTTTGCTGAACCCCTCGCAGTACCAAGCACAGACAGCTTAATGTCAATAACTAAATTTTGCCTATGAAACTGAAGAGCTTTAAGTGATATTACCTACCTTGTGTACTGTATGTGCTATCATTGTCCCATCAAAATGCCACTAATACATTCCTTGCATTAGTTCCTAACTCTTCGCATACCATATATGTATTTATAACCCTTTATGCACATGAATCCCATCGAGTGCTATTTTGTTTGGCACACAAAGGGTTAATATATTCATTATATGATATCAAGTTCACATCATTGTATGTGTAGGTACAGGTGTCGTCAAACTAACCAATAACCATCACTCAGTGGTATAGAACTTTGTGTAGTCCCATTAACAAACAAGACATAGATGTCGACTGCTACCTGCACAGCACCTGCAAGAGCAACTCCGCAATTCAGTGGATTCACCAGAAAGTGCGCCACCTATCAGTTGCAGTGGACAGGCCGGAATCTGCAATGCCTCATGGGAAATGGTTGACATTGAAGTAATAAGGCAGTACTGTGAATTGTGCTTGGCTTCTCTATCTGTACATTAAATCAGAGTAAAACAATATATGTCGCATCACTCCATTACTGCGTTTACCGGCGAATGACAAGTTATGATCATCCATATGCACCCCTTGTTTATCAATAGCATGCACATGCACAGTACAGTGGCTGGGAAGGCCAAAAATAATTTTGTTTTAAAATGCGAATGCTGATCTCAAAATCTTTTAGTATGTGGGTTAAGTGTTGACTGACGTCGCTGCTGTCTCTGTGTGTGTACCTCGACAGGTGGATAGAGCTGATCAGTTCAGTGGCTGGATAGGCCAAAATTCATTTTGTTTTAGGCTGCGAATGCTGGTGAATAAATCTTGTTGTATATGGATTAAAAGGAGCATAAAGTCACAAATTGAGATGTTCTGGAGTGTGGCCCGGCTCGGGTGACATTCAGGAGTCTCCGTACGAGGGGCATGCAATTGCAGTGATAAGTGCGACTTAACATGCGATTTGTGCTCATTTTGTGTATGTGCACTGTAGCATGTCAAAGACTGCTGCTAGAAGCACACTCGCGCGAGATCGCCACTATGAAAGTTTGCAGATCTTGAGGGTGAGACAGTGCCGGCATTGGGATTGGGCTGATAAGACCGCCTCTGAACGCCGTCGATTGCAGCGCCCTCTATAAACGATATCCCACCACAAGAGCTCAGTTGTATGCACTTTGAACCATTGACTGACGTTGCTGTTGTCTGTGTGTGTGTGCCCTGGCAGGTGGACGGAGCTGATCAGGAAGATTGAGCTGTGGGTGGAGATCCATGAGCTGAACGAGCAGGGAGAGTATGTTCCCGTAGAGAGCCACACCAAGCCTGAGGTCCTGACAGGAGGCATCTTCCAAATCAGACAGGTAGACAGGACTTTCTTGACAATTAAACCTTCATTTCCATAGATATAGTAATATAAGTTTCAAGTTTGCTTTTATTTCATTCATTATATAAAAACAACATCCAACTTGAATATTCAGAAACAGTAGAGGATATAAAACAAGATTTGATGACATTACAAGACATTAAGAGTAATATGTTAAGGAGAATATTATATATATTTCAAAATTGATAAATATACAATTGACTCCTGACAGGAGGCATGTACCAAATCAGCCAGGTAAACAGAGTTTTCTTAAAACTTACAGGTGGGAAAAAATGAGAAGCAAAGCAAGATGATGTTTCACGAAAATCAGATGACCACTTCAGAAAGCTATCCAAATCAGACAGGAACTCAGCTCTTTCTTAACCTTCTCATTACCATAAATGCATGTAATGTGTAGAGAGTCAATGGGCTTTTCATGCGGAAAGGATTAAGAGGACTACATGTCCGTTGACTATTATAGCTAATACACAGGCCAGCCAGACTTGTTTGTAGTGTGTTTACAGTCATGTCTGCTTCCAGGCTAGTGTACTAGTATGTGAGACCAGAGGCAGACATGACTGTATAAGAAATCCAGGGGAGTGTTTCATCCAGCTGTTCATAAGCTATGAACGACTTTACAAATGACTGTTTCCCCCTTCTTGTTCTAAATTACATTCTCAATTATTTTGATTCCCATCAGTTTAAATTCAAATCTGATGTTTATAAATGAAATTCTTGTTGTTAACCAGTGTCTGAATACAAAGCTCATAAATTGTTTGTCAATTTTGATGAGGATTGTTGGAAATTAACTCCCAGAATGTTAAAGCAGGAACAAAGTGTGTTATCGCATTTAGCACAAGAAGGGATCACCAGTCATTTGTAAAGTCGTTCATAGCTTACGAACAGCATGGTGCATCATGGGACCACTTCCCCTGACATGTGGTTTGTTCAAGTTCAAGTTTTATTTGATTTAATCACTGGATCATAAACAAGAAGGATTATTAAACAACAGCAATACCAACAATACATACTGTATGAATGAATTAAATGAGTGAGTAGCAGCCAGGAAGACGCATCCTTATAAATAGCTAACCCCAAAGCCAAGACAACTACAATCCAGAGAATTGGACGGTTTATTTTGCGCTGTTCTTCCATCAGGGCCACTCACGGCGGATCGTGGTCCGAGTCAAGCCGGTCCAGAACTCTGGCACGCTGCCAATCATCTGTGAAGCCATCACGTCCATCTCAGTGGGCAGCATCTCTGCCCGGTCCAAGCTGCAGAAAGGGCTGGACAGCTACCAGGACGATGATCTGACCAAGCTGAGGGAACGCTGGTCAGACGCCCTGATGAAGAGGAGAGAGTACTTGGACGAGCAGATCCACAAAATCATGCATAAACCTGGTAAGGCTCACACCATTTATAGGTGTCTTCATTCTTTTCTTTTCTTAACATGTTGCTCACGGTTATCTTTTCTGGCTTTGTAAACCCTGGTCCAGTTAGGATGTCAACATGTACAGTAACCAAAGGGGTGTGGCTTCATTGTGTCCTGTAAGGTATTGAAAGTATATTCATAACTTGTTGTCAATTTTCCGAACTGCAGATGCTAGGGGAATCTTTTCTACTTCATGGATAACATGGAAAAAAAAGACCTAAGAATCATTTAATCTGACTCATTAACATTCATGAGTAGTCCGGCAATAGGACCATTCTTCTAGATTTTAGTGCAAGGGCTTTCTTGGGTCATTTTAAGTTTGAAAAAAGTTTAAGTCATACACCCAGTAAACCTCAAACTGCTCCATCCTTTACAGGATGGAACACTCTATCTTTACTGCTACTGGGTGTATGCCTAAAATATCTGTGCAAAAATTGAAATTACCCCAGAAATCCCTTTCACTAAAGCCTTCCATTTGTTTGTAATAATGCACACGCCATTGAAATTGTACTTTCCTCTGTCCTTCAGGTCGAACCCAGAAGGACACGGAGAGGGAAGCCAGCTTGATCAACCAGTGGGTGTCCCTGACTGAGGAGAGGAATGCGGTCCTGGTGCCCACTCCAGAGAGTGGGGTCCCCGGGGCACCTGCTAACTGGAGCCCTCCCCCAGGCATGGAGGCACATATACCAGTGCTTTTTCTAGGCATCGAAAGTGAGTACTTTAGGAGCTGTCATTTTACCAATGGTTTTATTTTTGCGACTTTCACAAATCACTGAAGGCTAGAGAACTTACCAACACATTCAAAAATTTTCTGCATGATATTGAATGCAGTTGTGGTGCAAACATAAACGTGTACCAGTGCTCTTTTTAGGCATCGAAAGGCATCAAAATTTAGTACTGTAGGAGCTGTGATTTTCATGATGGTTTTAATTTTTGTGACGTCCATGAATCACTGTAGGGAAGCAAATTTAACAACACATGAAAAGATTGCTGCGTAATATCAAATGCTTTTGGGATGCAAAAATAAACATGTTTTTCTCGCCGTGCTCACTTGCGCTTCAGTAAAGCGAACTAACACACAGCAGGGGATGTGCTGTATGGTTTCTGCCAGTTTTGTGATGTATGTAGTTAGATTATATTATATTATATTATATTATATATTATATTTCTATATATTTCTATATATATTTCTATTTATATATTTCTATTTCTATATTATATTTCTAGGCATCAAAAGTGAGCTTTTAAAATTCAAAATTCATTTGATTTCATTCTTTCATTCATTTTGACAATTATTCATAATGAATATTCTTTCCATTCCATGTATTCTAGTATACTAGGGCTTGAAACAAAGTTTATTTGACAACCGTGATGTTCAGACCTTCCTCACCAAACCTAGGCTGATATGTATGAAGTAAAAGGTGAACTCTCTCCACACCCTTAGCAAGAACAAACAAGTGATCGTGACATAATTTCGCTACGCCAAATGAGTTTTGCAATTAGGGGAACACATGCTTAAATGTGATGCATTAGCTGCAACATTTAAAGCAATTTTGGGGTGTTCTTACTAGGTCTTGATTCGCAAAATGGCTAGAAAAAAGGAAGCATATTCTGCATTATTTGAGTGGCTCCTGTTCTTATCCACAGGTATGGGTAATGCATTGGCAAAATTGCTGCAAATGTTGCGCTTATTTTGTGGATAGGTGGGGTATATGAATAGGGTTAAAGAGAAAAAGAAAGATAGTGACAGAGAGAGAGAGGGGTTAGTATTGTAACACATGACGCTGGTCCTTTGCAAAAGAGCAAGCGTTGTGTGTTTTTGCGCCCCCCCCCCCCCCCCCTACGTGGGAAAACACTCCATCCCTCAAATAGGACGCTAAATGGAGGTCCCGGTTATACAACAGCCACACTCTATGTACGTTAAAGAACCCACTTCACTTCTCGATTAAGAGCAGCATGAAAACCCGTTGGAGTTGACAGAAAGCCTTTCATGGAAAATAGTTGAGAGATGCCGACCCCTCATGGTTCACCCTAGAAGGCTATTCAGCCTACAAACGGTATCAAACAGGCATTCAGATTGCCATACGAAAGAAGAAGAAGAAGAAATATTGTAACTGAGTTGTTTCTCTCCTCTGTTCAGCTGATGTGATGGGTACGTCTGGCCTGCTGGAGGGTATCCACGCTGCCGGCTTCAACTCCATCCTGCCCAAAGAGCACGGCACCAAGATGGTCACCTTCCCCATTATCAAGTACTACGAGAAAGATGTGAGTGCAGGAGAACACCAGGCAACCGTTGTATAAAGAGTTACACTTAAACTGAAGCTATCGCAAATCCAGTCTGCTATCTCTAATGTACAGAGTTACTATTGATATCAGTTGTTCCCCGTCTCAAACAGAAATGCTGTTAATCTGATACGATTGCAAACCCGGTCTCCTATCTATAATGTACAGAGTTACGAGAGAAATCAATGGCAAATCTAGTTGAGATCAATTTGCAATTGTTGATGAGACAAGGCCCTGGACCCATATTTTTTTTGTTTTTGTTTGAATGTGCCTTGACTTGTTTTTCCAGCTGTATTCTGCATGCATCATGTTGATTGTTTCATTGCTAAGATCAATTAAAAAAAAGAAAAGCATTATCAAGTGACCTTCCTATGTGTGTGCATGTGGGTCGTATGACTCCTTGCTTCATGAACTGAATTGCAAGTGCTTGATAGTTTTACTGTACCCACATTTCAGTGGTTTCATTGTTTTGTTGAAGCTATCTTGAAAAACTTTCCCAGGTGCGTGCAGGGGCATGGTAGGATTCATTCCTCCACGAACTGCGAGTGCGTGATAGTTTTACTGTACCCACTTTTTAGCAATTTCATTGTTTAATGTGCCTTACCGTTCCTAGGTGTGTGCCTGTGCATCGTGGGATTCCTCGCTGCACGACTCGCCGTACCTCAACCGGAACACGAACCCCAACGAGCGCATCTACCTGATCGTGAAGGCGGTGGTGCAGCTGAGTCACCCGGCAACCATGGAGCTGGTGCTGCGTAAGAGGATCTGCGTCAACATCTATAAGAAGCAGGGCTTCGCCAACGCCTTCAGGAGAAGACTGGGCAAAGGGGTGAGTCGCTGCACCGCCCTCTAGTGACACAATAAACAAGCTTTGATTGACAGTGCCGGGTGCGTAGGTAGCTCTCTGCTATGTATGTGTCTTGAGGTTTGACTCTGGCCGGCTGTAAGATTTGAGCGAAATATTTCACGTTCAAATGTTGGCATGTACACTTCCTACCATCACAATCTATCTCTATCGAAATGCCATATCCTGTGATGCAGGCAATCATAGAGTGCCACAAGACTCTGTCCTGAGCTCTTTGTATCAGCTCCACTTCCCGGTGAACAGCCCCTTGATCTGCTAACCAGTCAGCCTGATCATCCAAGTAATCCTCTTTCCCCTGCTTCTTTTCCATCTTTCTTCCCACCAATGCCAATTTTACCACCACAATCAACCAACCAACCAATCAACCAGTACGATGATACACCAGACGGTGACCTGTACTGTTACCAGAAGAAGAAGAAGAAGAAGAAGAATCATTTTACATGTACTTGATGTGGCATGGATTTAGATGTGTATTTGTGTATTGCTATATAATGATGTTTTTTCTTTTCTGCTTCATCAGGATACAGTACATGCCTGTGGAGTGACCTATGAAATCGTCTCAAACATACCCAAGGTAAAGTGCTTCTCTGAAATCAACTCTGACCCTAGGCCTAATTTGCAGGGTTTAATTAATTAAAAAAACATGATTTCTATTCACTTTCTTCCTGATTGCAATTCCAGAAAATTGCACAAGGAAAATCAGTGTGTTAATAATACAAGTTTGGTTCATTTGAAAGAAATGTACACTCTACCCACCAACCTTTGACCTCTGACCTTCTACCTAGCGACCTTTGACCTCTGACCTCTTGCCTCAGGCATCAGAAGATCCTGAGGACCGTGTCACTGAGTCTATGGTGCTGATGACTTTGATCTTCAAAGTTAGAGCCAGGGTTCCTACTATTTATTATTTCAAAAAGTTTCTCTTCTATAAATTGAAGCTTACGGTATCTGATACAACTTCACTATTTACCCTCTGACCATACATCGAGAAGTACACGCGGGGCGTCTCGGCCGTAGAGAGCATCCTGGCTCTGGACGACCCCAAAGACAGTGTCACTGAGTCTCTTGGGTCATGGATGTCTTTGATCTTCAAAGTTAGAGCCAGGGCTCCTACTAATTTGTTATATCTAAAAGACTTCTATTCCAAGAGATGAAGTATATGTATCTCCCTGTATGACCTTTGACCTCTTGCACCAGGCATCTGAAGACCCTGAGGACCGGGAGTCTCTGGCGCTGATGGCTGCAGCCGTTGGGGTGGATGAGAACGGGAGCGGGAGTGGTGGGGATGCGGCAGGGGCGGACGGGGAGACATACATCGAGAAGTACACGCGGGGCGTCTCGGCCGTAGAGAGCATCCTGGCTCTGGACAGGCTGCGGCAAGAAGTCTCCATCAAGGAGAAGCTGGCTAGTAGAGGGCGACATTTACGCAAGACATCAAGTGTTCCAAATATCCCTGTGAGTACGATTTGTCTTCAAATGATCCACTTTTGGAGTAAGTAGTGATTAAATCACAAGTTCTCAAAATATCCGGGCCGAACATTTTGAGGATTTGTGATTTAATCACTATTTAAGACCATTGGGAAGAAGACTGCTCATGATCACCTTTTGAAGGGTTTTTTGTCTTCCCAGTACAGTATATCCCCTTTAACAGACTGCCATGAAATTCTGACAAATAGATACAGAAATAAAAATTGTACTATGTACATGTAGCTGTGATGGTGATGATGAATACATAAAATGTACAGTGGGAGATATGCACAGCTGACGGAGTAAGCAAGAAATAGGAGGCGGGGGTAGCTAGAGAGAGATGGATATAGGTGGTAGACAGTGAGGGTGACAAAAAAAGAGAGATAATATGTGATTGATTGTTTGTGAGAGGAGAGAGGGATTGAAATTGGTTGTAGACGGTTTGAGTGAATAACAAAGAGAGATGATTTGTGATTGATCAGTTGTTTGCTTGGTTGATTAAACTGTGGTTTGAATCTGAAACTCCTGTGTGAATTTGGGCCATGATGTTGCTATCTGAAAGATCCTCTAACTGGACTATTTTTCTTGACCACCTGTAGCCTGTTGTGTACTTGCAAAACAGAGATGTAAGTTAATAAAAAAACACTACGTTCAGTTTTTCATCACAACATGAAAATATAACCTTGCCTTTTCCATAACTACAGCTCAGCTTGCTTTATATCAACATTTATCATTACATAAACATTGTCTTAGGTTGTATGCCAGAAGGTTGTTAGTTCAGTCAAGCAAAACTTGAATAATAGAAAATCAAAACTCCAATGACAAATTGATATCAATGAAAACAAAAATGAGAGAGATAGACTGGTACAAAGTTAAGAACAATGGACTATATTTTAATAGTTGTATCTTCATTTAAACGTGTAATGACGTGGACAGCTGACAAGTTCATGAGCTTGTAGCAATGCCATTGCTCTTCACCTGTGATGAAGTCACATAACAATAATACAGGGCTATTGAGTAGAGTTTTAGACCCTCATAACTCAGTTCAATTATGCCTATTAAACTTTTGTCAACCTCCTTTAGAGTTGATGTTTGTGTTTTCTTTTTGATTAACTTGTCATGATGGTTCATATACCATTTAACAACCATTTGACATGCATCCCATAAAATATTGCTTCAAGTTTCTCCATGTTTGCTTTATGCTTTCTATCGGATTACAGTTCTCATTAAATTATCTGTATTTACTCAGCAATTGTTATTTAATAATAAATCTCAACCATACGTTATAATCTTCACACAAGTTGGATTTATTTGTATTATCTTAACAACATAGTTTTCATTTTTGATTGACATTAAATCTGAAATAAAAACGGACATCAAACCATTTATGTTTAAGTTTACATGTTGATACTCGGCCATTTTCTTTTTACAAACATTTGATCATCCATACAGCTACATGTATCATTAACACATTGCATACAAATCACAAGTAATAGAAAGTCACACAAATTCCTTATAGGACACAATTAAGTCGCATCCCTTTGGTTACTGCAGTTGCATGGCAAATTTTGACATCCTAACCTGACCATGCTTCACAAAGCTAGAAAATCTAACTGTTATCAACGGTTTACACAAATAATATCCTTGCTGCTCTATCTATGTTCCAAGAGTGTAGGAAGGTTTGCATTGATATAACTATACTTGTATTAATGTCCATCTGTGTGGAACATGCGATTAAGAGGGTGTTACAGACCTTATTACATGTAGTTGCATACTTCTATGCTGCTATGTACTGACTACATTGACAAAGTCAGATTGGCTAGTATGGAATAAATAGAGGTTAGGTATCAAGGGAATATGTATACATGAACTGCACATCAATCGTGTTATCTCATTACAACACTGCTTTCTGATCACCTGCTTGTTTGTCTTGTGCTGTCACACGATCACATCACATGACCCATTGCCTTCCCATCATTCCACACAGGGCTCCATCTCACACAACTTGGACATGAGCCGCTCCATGACCTGTCTAGACGAGGACTTCCGGGTAGGTTTCATGTTTTTTCCATCTTCCCCTTGTTGGCCATTTTTATCTTAAGACAGGGTCTCCCGTTTGCAAAACACATGAAACTCTGCAGGAATCAGCAGTATACCCTAACAATAACATGTATGAAACTTCACAGTCATAGCTTCACAAGCCCTTTTAGGAAAAGTGAAAAACTATTCCTGTGTACGTTTGGAACACCCCGGTCCAAAAAGCTGTGATGTGTGCTTTTGTCTATTACGGTCTCCAGTCTCTTGACTTCAAACCGGTAGGTTTCGGACGACCCAGAAATCCTTGAAATCTAGCAATCAATATAATTCCTTTCAAAGTCAGTACAGTATAAACTACCTTTTTTCTTTGGTTCTTACAAAAAAACAATTCTTGTCTTGACTTGACCTTGCTTTTTAGCAGAAAGATCGCTAGAATTTGAGATTTAGGCAGTTCCCAAGACCACAATAGGGTATGTAATGGCTGTCTGCACCACAATGATGTGTTGATACCAGCAGAACGCCTTTACAAATGCACTGGCCAGTACAATATAGTATATGAACGTAGACTGTGGTCGCTACAAAACCGGGTGTTTAAAATGTTTTAAAAAATACTTTTTTTTTTCACTTTTCCAGAAGAGGTCTGTTTCATTAAAGGATGTGTGAAAAAACTTTCTCAAAGAGTATGATGCACATTGTGGTTGACTGTATTCATGTCATGAGACAAGGCTCATTTCTCCCCTTAGTCCTATCAACTTGCATAGAGTGCGTTAATCAACTTTGTAAGATTAGAATCAGCTTTACTAAACTGTATCTATGTGCGTTTTTAAACGTATTTTGATACACAATTCTATGATATCACAAATATCACCTCTCAGATATGACATGTTAGCCCATATGCGTTTAGACACCGACATAATTCTGCTTAGTGAAATGGCAAGGCCAATCACTAAAAAAAACCCCGCAGTTTTGTTTTATATCAACTGCAATTATTAGCCTGAATCACGTTTGACCTTGCTCAACAAGAATTGATCAATGCACCCATAGTTGTTATGGATCTGACACTGTGGTCCCATCCTACCAGTATAGTGTTATCAACCCCCTCAGTACCAGCCATTGATAACCGCATGTCAATTCCAACAAATTGTCTTGCCTGTGGGACTGAGAGAGATAACTGATAGACATAGAGGTGTTTTATGTTCTTGCATATATTGATTCCAGTCTGTTTTTCTCCCATTTCTGCCTCTCTTTTACCTGCTGCTGGCTTACATGGCTTACTATTGGGTGACATTCCACAAATACATTCGTGTTCCATTATGTCTTTAACCGTCTTGTCTCCCATGTTCAAATATTTGTGTCTTTTTTGTGAAATTCGCCTTTTCTGCTTTATATGCACAATATCAAATGCTCCCCATGTATAAATTCTTCACTTTATAAATTATTATTATTATTATTATTTATTTATTATTTATGTTCCATCACTGTATGTGCCAATCAACATATGTTTCAATCATTATGTAATTAACTTTTTCTAAAAATAAATGTTGCTGAAATGTCCCTATTTCTCTATTTGTTGAAATGTTGCATACCTATATAATCATATTCCCTTGTCATATTACTCTTCTACAATGTATTTGTTGTGTTTGTGTCTCATATATGTATGTAACTATCCATTTTCTGTGTAAACATGTGTATATCCCACTGTGTTAATCCACTTACATGTAATGTCTGTGCATTGTATTGCCTACACGCACCCTGTCTTGATATTTTGACATTTGCGTACATAGTTACCACTGTATGGTTTCTTCTACTAGACGTACCGTGATGAAAGTTGATTAAGCCAAAGCATGCCTTACCTAGATATCCAAACTTACAGTGTGTTAACAATTATTCATGTGTTCAAGCTTTAAGCACCTATGTGCAGAGGAAAATGAGTAGGAAGAAACTCTCAAAGGATGTTTGCAGAGAATGCACAGCTGGACTGTTAAGTGCATTGTTGAGAGATTCGTTCTAACTACGCAAATATGAGCTTCTGCAGCATGGATCAGGAAAATCTGAATGTTAGGAACAATGATGAGGTAAAAAAAGTCTTTTTTTGATGTGGGAAATGCAAAACTCAGTGTTGTGCTGCCGTGATTTGGTTTTGTAGATACTGAGATGGGAGAGCCTCAGAAATCTGGGACCTCCCAGTTCCCCAACTCTAGGGGGCGGTGTTGTCTACATGGCGAAGGCTTCACCTTCGCGGCCACGCACGCTCCTTGTGCAGCAGTCGGACTCACGGTCTGAGACGAGCGATTACTGCGGATCGCCCGGCAGCGCCCAGTTTAGCACAAGCCCTGGCAACAACACGGGGAGCCCTGCCCTGCCATCATTAGGCCACGCCCACCACCCGCTGATGGGCGGAGTTCATCCCTCTGGGGGCCCACTGCTGCCATCGCTTAGCCCCCTGCACCCCTCCATGGCCCCTGGGGGCACCCCGAGGAGGGCCAGCACAGGGAAGGGGGGCAAGGCATTAAGACCGGTCAGGGAGAGGCAGGATGAGGCTCGGCCACCCACCACTGGAGCAGCAGGGCCAAGCGGCAGAGTAGAGGTGAGCATATACCCCTCACCCCCCCCCCCCCCCACCCACCCACCCCCTGACTCCTCATCTCCTCAAATCCTCACTCCTCACCCCTCCCTCCTCATCCCCTCAAATCTTCACCCCCCCCCCCTCACTCCTCACCATCTCAGATCCTCACCTCTCCTCATCCCCTCAAACCCTCACCCCCTCACCCCCTCACCCCCTCACCCCCTCACCCCCTCACCGCCTCACCCCTCCACTTGCCTCCTCCATCCTCCCCACCCCCTCACTTATTACCCTCTCACCCCCTTTCCCCTCACACCTCACTATACCAGGTCTAGACTGTATGTAGTAGCCTGCATGCACCTGTAGACTGAATTCGTTATGATCCATTGATGCATTGACCCCAATGCCATATAGCAGCAGTATGTCTTGCACTGAAGGATGAATATGCAATGTGCACATGTCTCCCTTCTGCAGTGTTCTCTGTGTGTCTGTTTGGTTTCCATCATACTATTCACTAAATATCAATGTGTCTTTTGGCATGCTGTTTATGAATCTCAGTTCTGCCAGTTTAAACAAGCACTAAGTAAAATCCTCACAAGAAAAATGACTTTTATGATGAAACATCATAGGTAATGAAATCACTAAATATCAGTCAAACCAGTTTCACAAAAAAAAATGTTGTACGAAGGTGGATCTCCACATGAAGATAGGGGGTAAGGGGCATGATGGCCATAATGGGGATGGGGGTAGGGCTGTGCGTGTTCAGGATAAAGTCACCAAGAAATTGCAAATGGTATATAGCATGCAAGAACAATGAGCATTAATATGGTTATGGAATATAACTTTATACTTGACAAATCTAACATAACATGCAAAAACACATTTACTTGCAATTGAATTGCACTAGTTGTGTAAAGTTGTTCTTTGTTGTGGAGTTTGAATTCATTGAATTGACTGATTGATATTGTTGTGTTGTTTGATCATTATAAACCTGTTGTTATATTTCAACCATTGTGTGTGTGTATTCCACAACTGATCATTTGCAATTGACATGTTGCTCAGATTAAATGAATTGATAAATTTATTGGAATTTATATTAATGTACTTATTTCTTGTTTATTTGCATATTTATCAAAAAATGTATTTTGAATTTAGTTGAATGAATTGATTAAATAATATTTCACAGTTCTGAATGCAGTTTCTCTTCACTTTTTCATTTGTTTATTCATAAATTTTTCAATTGATTTATTTATTTGAAATATTTTATAATTATGGGGAGGAATGGCCTCTAATAGGTTGTATGTAGAAGGATAAGTTGCACTAATCACTGAAGAGACTCGTCTGATTTGAAAATAACACTATGAAATGTATTCTGCCCTACTCTGACAAAAGGAAGCAAGTGACAAATCACTCAAATCTGGGTTATTGGTATTCTTAGATTGTACCCAGCATTCCCTATATATGGCCAAAATCTGGACAAGAAATATTCATCTTGCTGCGAGATATTCAATCTGACATGATGCGGTGTTGCACTGCTGCCAATGCAAGTGACAGACACATTTTGCTCATTTACAAGAAAAGTCTCTTTTGTTAGTTGCTTCCTTTTGTCAAAGTAGGGCAGTATTGTTCTATCTATTCAATCTGGAGATTTACCTGTTTTAGGTTACAAGACTTTGCTCCATAAACTGGGTCTCTTTTAACCTGTTGCTCACGGTTAGAGTTTCAGGGATTTGTGAACCCTAGTCCAGTTATGATGTCAAATTCTGCCATTGACTGCAGTTACTAAAGGAGTGTGGTTTAATTGCGCTCGGTATGAAGTTTTTTTCTTAGCCTGTCTTGTATTGCCTGTACAACAGATAACGTGGCAGTCGTGCGACTCAGTATCTAAGTGGAGGTAAAAAAAGTCTGCAATTATTCAGGCTTAGTAAAGAACGGGTTAATACCTAAAACAGGTAAATCTCTGTATTGTATTTAAAGGGAATGTACTGTACTGGGAAGACAAAAAGCCTTCAAAGAGGTGATCATGAGCAATCTTCTTGCCAATGGTCTTAAATTTATGTAATGTCCATTTTAGAAACTTGCTGAAAGTTATTTGCCCTCAAATGATTCACATTTGGAGTAATTCAAATCCTCAAAATGTTAGGCCCGAACATTTTGAGGATTTTAAGCATTTTGAGGATTACTCCAAATGTGGATCATTTAAAGGCAAATAACTTTCAGCAAGTCTCTAAAATGGACAATACATGAATATAACACCATTGGCAAGAAGACTGCTCATGATAACCTTTTAAAGGCTTTTTTGCCTTCCCAGAACAGTATATTCCCTTTAAAGAACAGTTGACTAGTACGAAGTTGCTCTGTTTGCAGTGTTGATTGAGTTTGTTTTTTCCCCCTGTACTCTAACTTCACAGCCCAGGAGAAGTTTGCCCCTCTAACACTTGTTTGCACCTTTGGTTGATTGGTATGTATATGCTGTATAGACACCAATCCACTAATGTAGGGCCATTCACACACACACCAAAGTTATTCTGATTTAATGTGCAATGTCGGTGCACAGCTGCAATCTTTCCGCCAAAGCATAGATAATGTGCACATAATGATCGCGGTACTTCCTGGCTAGTGAGATTTGAATCAATGCACGCATATTTTGTGTAAAAGTGTACAAAAAAGTGCTTGCTGGCGAGTAAGATTGTGAGATTTTGGCCTCGCACAGGATTTCATTTGTGTGTGAATGCCTCTCGTCTGAGCTGTTATTTTTGTGACTTTTGGGTATCACTGTAGGTTTGCAAATTCAACTCCACAAAAAAATATTGATGCATGATATTAAATCAAGGGTATTTGAAGCAAGCATCATTGATTGACTCCGTTTGAGGCACAAATATATTCATTTTATCCTCGCCGTTGGCATGTTAGATAACATACATCAGTGGATGTATGTTATGTCCCATTCTTGTTGCCTGTGTACCAGCACAGAAAGTAGCAGGCACAAGGTATTATTCATCAATGTAGACCTACAGGGAAGTTGCCAGGGTATTAATCTTATGAACCAAATTGAAGCCACCATCTGCAAAAAATATCTGTACCCACTAATATTGGCTTATTCAGTATTCAAATCGTGTGCATTTTTGTTTCATAAAAAAATACAACCCCAAAGCTTGCAAGAGGCTTGCCTGACATGCACACAACTAATCATTATGCAAATTGCATGAAGAAAGAAGCTCTTTAACATGTATAATGTGTGCACAACAGATTAGAGAATGCTTCCTTTCTAGCATGACTGTTTCAGCCCAACATCACTGAACTTGGTCGAAAATCAGTTAAAGAAATATAGACAAATAGGCAGGATTATGAAGTATTAAATGCCCATTCAAAATATCTTAATTCTAATGATGGTATGATGATATCCGATCTTTTGATCAGTCAGTACATGTTTTTAAAAGTACCACACATCAATCCATGCTTTATCACAATATGTACTATAATTATATCTATATTCTGATAGGTTACAATGACAAATTTGATATTAAACAACAAAAATCATATGTGTGGGTGGGCACATTTGTCTGTTTTCATGGCTAATATTCTTCTAACTAGTTAAATGGGAATGGAAATAATGCTCAGATTATGGGACCCCAAAATATAAAATCTTTTTATTTCTTGGAAAGTCTAGTTAGATGACAATATTTCTTTTTGCTCTTTTCTCTGAAAATTAAAAAAAAACAGTGTTATTAGCTCTCATATGCAATTTCTTTTGTTGATAATCTGGGTTTATGAAAAAAAATCTTCTCTTTGAAAATTAAACATGAAAATGATTTTTAGCTTTCAGATGCATGCATTGTTTTCTTTAGGTGATCTAGATATGTGTTTATATATGACAATGTTTTTTTTTCTTCTTTCATTCATTTTCTGATTGTCCTGTGCAGGCAAAGAGTTTGTACTATGCTCAGAAAAGAAATCGTGCAATAAGGATGACTGAGGAGAAGAAAAGTCGACGCAGGTCTGAGCCACCCCTCAAATTTCTTGATGACAGAGCCACCCCTCCAAAAAGTGAAGTCTTCCAGCGTTTATCTCCACCCACCATTCATCAGTGTACAGATGTTGACTCCAGGCGGAAGAAACTATTTGCCAATGTGGATGATAACCAGTATTGTGGTAGAAGCCTTGAAGATGGCTGTGAGGCTTATCCACTCTCTCATACAATAGACTGTGCCGGGTTAACCACACCTTTGAGTAAGAGTTGGGAGGGTCCACTGGTGTCAGACAGGGGTGCCCTTGCTTGCCTAGATGGAAGGGACCTCCATGAAACATCCTCATCTACACCCCTCCATAGAGGAGTGGAGCATTCCACATCTCTACACCAGGGAACCCATAGCAGGAATGGACCACTTCCCCTGCAGGGGGAGTTCACAGAGGGTGTGGAGAAGCATGACCAAATGTTTCTCACGTTTGGCACATGCAGCATCATCGAACCCATTTATGCAAGAGATGTGTGTGTTGTCAATCAAGACAAGCCAATGTATGTCCAACCAAAGTGGGTTTGTCAAGAACAGAAATTCTGATTTTGTTTTCTCTCTCTCTTACATATATTTATTGTCAAGGGGGCCGTTAACATCACTTCACATCTAAGTTGGGGAATGTTGCTGAGAAGCCTTTATCCACTCTCTTTCCCCTCGTAATTTTAGATCTTGTATGAAATGTTGTCTTATGTGTAAAATATTATAGATTGATTACAAGTAAAAACCTGGAGCCATGCTCAAGAAACCTTTTTGGCCTAGCTAGTTGCTACAATTACACATAAGCTCAATGCACTTTAGCAACTGCCTAGGCTTAGTATTGTTTCATAAATCTGTTTCATAAATCTGGTCTCCCTTCTGGCATGACATTCACTTCAGGCCACATAGGTTAACATTGGCTTGTTCTATCATCATTGAATCAAAGGCCCACTGCTTCACTGATGGTATGTGCGACATATTTGCGGGCATTTAGTAGTAGGAAACCAGGGCCCTGTTGCATAAAACTTACCATTGATGGTGCATGTATCGTTGCTACAAGTGACAACATCTATGGAAACCATAAATATGATTGGCAGTTGAATGATGTTACTATGGTAGTTACCTTTGATGGCAGAGTAACCATGAATGGAGTTTTATGCAACGGGGCTTATCTGTGTGTTTTCAGTTTGATACGATAAACTCAGGTTATTGAATAAAATATGCTACGAGTACTGGTACGTTTGTAGTTGAATTCACGATGATGCAGAAATGTGGATGATATTGTGCTATGAAAGGGCCAGACCATGGAAGAACAGTCTGATGATAAAACTCATTACTGTCATTGTGCATTGGCCTGGATATGCTATGCGGATAAAACCAATTATGTCTCTTATTTAAAACAAACTGCAGCAACTATGCCATGACTTTTAAGGTTATTTTGTTTTGTTTTTACTTGTACACAAATGTGACAGTACACGTTCTGGTATCTACTGAAAACATGTAAATCTCAAATAATTTGGTGAATATTTGTTGTGATAGATCTTTAATTAACAGACTATGTAATGGTATTTTAGAGGAAACCTCCCTGTACAGTGTAGTTGTTTTGAATGCTCTGATTGGTCTACAGTACACAATAGGCGTCCGCAAACAACTCAAGCTTAGCAACTGAACAACCCATAGTGACCACATTTGAATGTCATGCAGACAGAGTTTACATCACTTTGTTGACAGGAATTTTGCAAATCTTTCTGTCATTTCTGTGCCGTTACTTTTGTTATTTCGTTGTGTTTCTTATACCCTCACAAAAGTGACATGCATACATACTGGTATGTAGGGTCAATGAATGGTTCAATTTATAGTTGTTTTCGTCTTGACAGCAATTGTTCACATTTTACTAAGTTTGTGACTTAGGAAGTGTCATCGCTCCACCCCGGCCCACTTTCCAATGATTTTATTTATTAAAAATCCTGTAGTTATCAATTCTAACCCATGGCAATAATAACATATCATTAACATTGCAATAGCATATGCTTGTGGATGTTTGAATAGCATACATGTATGTCTGTAAAACAATCCCAGAATATCAACTAATCAGATGTCATCCTGGGCTTGGCAGCTATTCATCTCCACCTTCTTCTATCTTTAGTTATTGTTCAGACCTGGGTCCTGTTGCATAAAACTTTTCATTGATGGTACTTTTGCTATCAAAATGCTTCTGTGGAGACCTTGAATTTGATTGGCTGTTGAGCGGTGTTACCATGGTTGTTACCATTGATGACAAAGTTACAATTAATGCTAAGTTTTATGCAATGGGACCTTGTGCATAGCAAAATCCTGTCTACTGCATGATCTCATCAAACCAACTACTCACTGCCTTCCTCTCGCTTTCCTTTTATTATTGTATTTTATCATTGTATCAGGTGGCTGCTACGCACCTCTTCCTCTTTCTACCTTCAATTATTGTTCGGACCTCTGCGGAGCAAAATCCAGTCTACTGTATGATCTTATCAAACCAAGTACTCACTGCCTTCCTCTCTCTCTCTCGCTTTCCTTTTATCATTCTTCCAAGTAACAGCTTCTGGAGACCCCCTTTCTACGATTTCCCAGGGTCTGTATCACAAAGGGTTACGATTGATTGGATGATCGATATATCAATCATATGACTGATCTATCGATGCTACGATTGATATCAATCGTTACAGGGAATATACTGTACTGGGAAGACGAAAAAAAAAATCCAAAAGGTGATTGTGAGCAATCTTCCTGCCAATGGTCTTAAATTCATGTATTTTCTATTTTAGAAGCTTGCTGAAAGTTATATGCCCTCAAATGATCTACATTTGGAGTAATGAGTGATAAAATCACAAATCCTCAAAATGTCCAGCCCGAACATTTTGAGGATTTAATCATTAATCATTAATTACTCCATATGTGGATCATTTGAGGGCAAATAACTTTCAGCAAGCTTCTAAAATAGACAGTTCATGAATTTAAGACCATTGGCAAGAAGATTGCTAACAATTACATTTTGAAGGGTTTTTTTGCCTTCCCAGTACAGTAAATGCCCTTTAAACATCTTCCTCTCCCTAACTCACTCTTTGGCGTACTTCTGTATTGCTGCTTCTGTAGAGAATGCTTCAGCTTATTCTCTGCATTCTCCAATACGTACAACGGACCAGTCTCTCGGAACATTTTAAAAGTATTGATTCCATTGATAGATCAAGGATCGCTTTAGATGCACTTATTAACATCTTATTTTTGTTTGAAACCCAGGTCAACTTGTATCTTATATTTCTTTCAGTATGTTTTTAAGAACTATGTTTATGACAATCACTAATTATTACTATGGATACTGCAACAGGGTCAAATAGGTAAAAAATCTATAGAAATGAATGGAAACATCCAGGGTTGGTATTCGGAAAATTGTTCTACCAGTATCTCTTATATTGTTGTATCTTTTCACTTACAACAAAGTTGGTACATGTATTCTGAAAATTGTCTTATCTTGAATCATATCTTCTGTTCTACCTTATCTGGTATCTTTCGTCCTTATAGTTGATGCGGACTTCGCAGACGTGTGTGCATGTGCTTCAGAGCCTTCTAAGAAGTTTTGATTGGCTGACATAAGGCTCCCTATATAAACTGAAGTTTAATTGGTCTCAAAGATAATAAAGAGGCGTTCCTTAGAGAGGTACAACCATTTTCAGCATACCAACTTACAATATAAGCACTCTTATTATCTCACAAAGATACACCATCAGACAAGACGATTTTCAGAAGACCATGCCCTATTTATTTGACCCTTATTGCACTCTTCTTCTTGTGCCATCAACATGCAGGTTGAGTTGTGATGAGCCATTATACATCATTCAGATTGTGGATGCAGGCCAGCTTTTACTTAACCAAAAACTCTGAAATTGAATTTGCTGCCATAACATTTACATTTGATTATTATGATTCTGTATAATTCTGTAGAATGTGCATATATGAATAGATGTAGGTAGTCTCTGGCAATGACATATGGAAAGTGATTTGTATATAATTGGTAAATTGATTTGAAAACTGCTCTGCTATTTGGTAATGCAAGATAGTGGTATATGTAGGTGCAATTAGGTGTATTGGCTAGCAATTACAACAAGGTCTCGAATATGACGTGTCATTCAAATTGTGAAATACAATTGATGTAGAGCTGGTTATTATTCTGGCATTATAACGACAAGAGAAGGTCTTGTAGGTGGGGTCGTATGCATGTATGAAACTTGTTTAAAAAGTGCAATTATAAGTGTTTTTATCAAGCAAATCCTATGTTTCTTTCAAAATAACGTCTATGGCTTTGTACTGTGTTTATGTAAATGTTGTTATTATGACACTGTAAACTGTATCATTCTGCTTATTCAATCTATTTTATGTATTTCATTTGTGAATAAGTGTGAAAATGTAATCTTAAAAATACAGAAATACCAAGGGTACTATTCAAGTAATGTACTAAATATTTATAAGAAAACTTGGCAAGGTTTCAAGACTTCAGTTTTTTTAAGACGTGAAATGAAGAATTACTTTATAGTGACTAAAACTTTACAATATCAAATCTTGTATTTCTGCTTGCTTTCAGAGCGTCTTGACCTAAGATGATGTGTGTTCTGTGGTGTAAATATCTCGTATCTAATATCTGGCATCATTACACCTTGCTTTCTGTACTGCTTCTCTTTTCTCTCACAGTCTCCCCTCTCCCCGCCCCCCTGCCTTTCCATTTTACTTTCCATTATACTTTCCACCTCTGTGAATTTACATGTAACAAGTAACAAACAAGGACCATATGTGTCATGAATCATAGAATTGATATATTAGTTCAGAAAATCATTCAATCAGTACACGTTGGTGAAAATGGATTTTGTTGATGTGGTAATAACAAATAGTACTGCAAGTCATGCAAAATGTATAAATGTCTACCCAGCTTTTCCAATTACTATAAAGAGGACCACACACACACTACGACAGTACCCATTTGTGCATCTATACCTGTATTTCTACTGTTGACCTGCAGGGTGTTTCACCAAGCTGTTCGTAAGTTACGGACGACTTTACGAACGACTGGTGATCCCTTCTTTTGCTAAATGCGTTAATACACTTTGTTCATTGAGAATGTGATTTAGCCCAAGAAGGGATAACCAGTCGTTCGTAAGGTCGTTCTTAACTTACGAGCATCTTGGTGAAACACCCCCCTGTTTACCTTGGAGGATAGTCTGAAAATATTGTTGTATCGCCTACAACCAAGTTGGTATTCTGATAATTTTCTTATTGTCTGTTGTGTCTTTTATTGCATTTTTTGTTGCATCCATCCTCCTTTACGTTAGACTGTAATTAGCAGACGCGCATACCGTGCAATTCAAAGCCTTAGAAGCAGTTTTGCTTTGTTGCCGGACCTACACCCTCCCCTCCCCCCCCCCCCCCCCCCCTATTATATAAAATTAGTTTTATGATTGGTTTTGTCTTAACAAAGGATGGTTCCAAAGATGATAGAAGTGGTTCCTAGAGAGATACAACAGTTTGTGGAATGCTAACTTACAACACTATAGTGCCATTCTCATTGGGATTAAAAAATCGCGAAGTTAGCAAAATCATGAAGTCAGGGGACAAGGAAAATAGAATCATTCGGCTTTTGGTATGGTTGCTAGGCAACTTTCACCCTAACTTTGAGATTTTTCTAACTTCGCAATTTCGTAAGCCCAATGAGGCTCTCTTTTATCTCAGAAAGATACAAGAAAAGATAAAAACAATTTTCAGTATCCCACCCCTGGCGTGTATTGCATTGGGGTTGAGTTGTCTTGTTCATACTCCAGTCACATCAAGCCCTGTTTTATTATTTCTAGTGCACTGCCAGAGTAGACACATGCACAAATAACTCTTTTGTTTTCCAGGTGCCCATCTTAGAAAGACTTACGTTTAATCTGAATCAATCACAAGTCCCATTGTCCATCTCAAATTTACAGAGTTTTGTTTGATTTCAATCGTAAGTCAAGTTACAATCAATCGTACTTCATTTGAAGACAGGGCCCGGGTCTTTGGGGTGAGAAAGAGGACTGTTATACTTGTGTTGCAATCTTGGGTGCGTGTATCAACTTTTTTCTAGCCTATAATCAGCGTATTCAAACGTTATTCCCGTTAACGTTTGCACCTGATGGACGCAACCGCGTTTTGTTACATGATCAACCTGTTTTGAAACACATATGGGCAAAAATCATGTAAATATGAATTGATAAACGTGTCCTCTCACAATCATGTATTGAGACGTGTTTCTATATGCCTGGGGGGACGCTGATTCTAACTACAGAAAGTTGATACAAGCACCCTTGGTTGTGACCATGCGTGATCAAGTCCAAGGTGAAGGTGATATTGACCTGATATAGCAGTACTTTGTTCTTTGCAATGCGAGTTCAGCACATACTGCCGTCTAGAGAGCTCTCGCGTTCAATATGAAATCAGATGTATTCTCAACCATGACTGTGACTGCCAATGATGAAGAAGAAAGCATTCTAAGGATGAATAGGTACCTAATATATGTTATCATTTGCCCCTTGGAAGTAGCTACATATCATTCTAATAGGAATTGATTGACTCATGATAAAATATCGAATAATTCAAATCAAATTCAACTTCAAATGAAATGGAATTCAAATTCAAATGCACAATAAATAATGACAAGGATGATATAAATGCGGACGCTAACCAAGAAGGTACAGGCACAAGATATAACCTTTACACTTAGCATTCATGTCATTGACATACAAAAACAAATCACAAATACAACATAAAACGATCATCCCAAACATTATAATTATATAAACATGTCATTAGGTCATTGAAGTACAGATCAGTTGAATGATAAGTGATTCAATATCAGTACCATACTATTTTGATTTATTATATTGTTTCATTGTTTTAATCAAATATGACATATAAATACAGTGAAGTCTGCTACAGGGACCTTTATAGAAAGACTAACTGTCTATAAAGACCCCGCTCTTTGTTTCCCTTAAACAGTGATTCTCATTGGAACTTGTAATAAAGATACCTGTACATAAAGACCATAAAGAAACACATTTCTTGTCCCCCTTGAGTGGTCTTTCTGTACAACATAACATGCTTTATGATACATACATGAATGTTTAGTGCATACACATGTAAAATGACATTTATGATAGCAAGTTATGATTCCAAACTTGTAATTGACTGTTATTATTGTGATTGTTGGAGTTTGTCCCGTTTTGTCGTGAAAAAAAGAGGTTATCCACTGGTGTGATACCTCGTTAATTTCTGGGTAAAGTCAGATGAATTTGTCAATGTTATCATGTTTCATCTACTCAGGCTTCCTTGTGTAGAAAACAAGAGTCACGTGACTAGCTGTCCACATTCTCTGTCCAGGGGAAAAGGAATGGTAACGCAACAGTTTGGCCAACGCGGTTTCAATAGGTAACAACATGATGCATTTCATTATTCTTATGTTGTCTGATTGTCCAACAAAGCAACACGCGCCATGGTCGTTACCTACTGAAACCGAGTTGGCCAAACTAACTATGGCTGTGGTAGTACTGGTACCAAGTTGTTCGTTTTCTCTGACCGCCAACGCTTGTAAAATGTACCACGAGTATATATGTGTGTGTGGGAGTGTATGATGAGAATGCACTATTCTAAGACCGCGTGAGAGAGATGGAGACACAATGTTCGGTCTTGAATGTTCCCATGTATTGATTATTTGCTTCTGTACATATTGCTACATAGAACAGATTTTTATTACATTTGGGGTAAAAATTAAAAGACGAAATAAGAAAAATGACACTTGTGACTGGAGTTATCGTTATTTGCAAATGAGCTGGTCGGAACTACTGTGCCAAAGGTTGTTTGGATACGCACGCACACAGACACATGCAGACACATACGTAGACACCGGGACAGACATTAACAAACAAACAGGCACGCACGCACGTACACACAGACACATCACATACATAGACACAGAGACAGACATAAAAAACAGGCATACAAACAGACAGACACACACACACACACACACACACACACACACACACACACACACACACACACACACACACACACACAGAGATCACACACAGAAGATCATTAATCAATACACTTAATATAAGGTATAAACTAACAACGATTCTCGGCACAATTTGAAAACGGAAATGTCCTTTGCCAATTAGGCCTATGATAACTGGACTTTTCTATAGAGTCACAGGGGGGTTCAGACTGCTCCTTTTAAGAGGGGTTCCATACTGTCCTGCACCAAGTCCTCGTGATTCACTGATGCCATCACCTGTGTGGGTAATGGACTAGGCTTGACCACGCTGGTGTGGATTGTCCAATGAGATGCAAGAGAGAAGAGAAACAAGAACGAGAGTGGATATGACAGCAGACCTCATCACGTTCGCGATAGTATTAGGCAAAACTCTGATAGATAAAATATAAGGTAACCTAAAAATGAAAGTGAGTACAGACGAAATAATGAAAGAGGACATAATGAGAAAAGGAAAGAAAGGAAAGAAAATGAGAAGGGGAAAAGTCGAGGGTATAGAGCGTGGCGAAATGAGCTCCACAGTGGCTCCAGAATTACAACCAAACACGATGATGGTAAAACTTAAAAGGGTAGTCCACATCTGAAATTCATTTCATTCGGAAAAAGAAAAAAAAAAACAGAATTTTACCAATATAATGTTCTGATTTTGTTATAATCTTTATCGGATGGGGACTTGAAGGGGAACCGATGCGGTTTTAAAAATAAGTAAATCTCGATAGAAGCAGGATATCTGAGAAGCTGAGCTCAAATAATATCGGGTAATCAGGACAACTAATAAGAATGTTATGTATGTTCTAATGATACGAAGATTGCTTTAAGTGAGAGAAAGATTGACAACTCGGTTATGAGACTGTGACGTCACACGCGCACATTCGTTTAAATGCTTTGATATCCATTTCTTTCCCCTAACAAAATGATATCTTAAAGGGATATTTCACCCTGAAAAAGCAGACAGGAAAGCTCAGAAAATAAGTGTTTCATTTCATAAATATCGAATGGTTGATATTTTTATATTCAGAAATGATAATATTCATTAAAATGTTACCTTAAGTCCCGTTTGATTACTTTTTGAAAACATGAGAACCTCTTTTACATAAATGCCTGCATGCGAAGAGATAATTGTTATCATGAAAAGAGACCAGTGTAAAAACATACTGAAATCGGTTTCTGGGATAAAAAAAAATAGAGGTAATTTAGTTACCAAAGTATGCAAAAATAGCAGGAGAGTGCGCTTATGACATCACAGGGTGATGATCGCCAATTTGCATCCTCAGAATGGCAACCTCAGTGTCGTTAGAACATTAATAAGTTTCCTATTGATTGTCCGATTTCCCTTAAACTCGTTTTCACTCTGATTCACAGATTTGTCTGTTTCTATTGAGAGCAACTTATATTTATACTGAAAAACCCCTTGACTGTGAGACAAGGGATTCAAACTGCTATAAACCCAAATCATGCCATAGATAGGGCGAATCTACTCACCTTTTGCAGCAGAACTGGCCGAAAGTGAAGAGTGCTAGGACTATCGCCACCGCGATCTGTAGGCCCGCAAGGACGGTCGCTGACCAGTCAAAACCAAACGTTTCCACGGCAACCCCGCCTACAGACGGCCCGACAAAATACCTGACAAATGACAACAAATTCTCATCAAACTACGAGATTTACCTACGTTAATCAAATGATTTATTTATAGATAGGCTTGTATATGTAAACATTTTTTTTTCAATGGAAAGCAATAAAATGTTTATAAATAACGAACTGGAAGAAAATAGATTTGACCATTTATTTATGTAATAAAGATAAAGGCAAAAGTCAGTTACCGTCACTTACTCACAATTGTGATACTTGGATGAGAGAGAGAGAGATAGAGAGTACAGTTGAGGGGGGGGGGGGAGTCATTCATTGTCATAACTATCTATTCTCTTTTCACATTATCATTTATATTTTGTGTACAAGCACAAATGCATATCAATGGTCTGGATTGTAGGGGATTCATGGATTAGGGTCAAGGTTTTGGTTACCTTTACTGTTTAAAGGTAGAGAAACGATATGAAAATCAGACGATCAGAGAGAAAGAAGGAGAGGAGAGACTGAGTGGACCGGGAGGGGGGGGGGGGGGGGTGGAGATGACAGAGAAATGACAATTTGATGTTGATATTTGGCATTTACCCAAAAGCAAAAATACTGTTGAAAACTCCAGATATAATTGCTTGTGTACTAAGATCGTCTGGAAGATTGTGTTGGCTGTAGAAAAAGAAAGAGAAAAGCACGTTTTTAGGGGTCTCAAAATCGTCACGCACACTAGTTTGGCCACGCAGTGACACACAAGTCATAATCATCTTGCGAAAGCTATCGACTTGAAATCGCAGAGGGCTACTTTTTGGTGATCCTATAAGCAAACGTTTCTCCCTAGCGGCTGAAAGTGGACAACAGTTAATGTCAAGATCAATTCGCCAAATCTTAATTTCATTTGTTTATTCAACCAAATATATTGTGACTACCGTCCTTTCATGTATAATCCTCGATATAGGCTCAACATGTCACGATCATGCTTCAGACCCCAAATAAGAGACACGGAAGTGAATTTAATTACTCGATTTGCCATTTCCATTCTTCGATTTTATGACAAAGTCAAAGCCCTTGACTGCTCGGAATGGGTAAGTTAATTAGACATGTCACAAATTGAGTGACAAACTCGAGTACACGCTGTGCGGGAAAAAGCCCGAGTGTGAATTAAGGCACCGAGATAGATGAACGTGGTGACGTCAGGCCATTCACAAAGCGCGAACAGTTTTAATCAAACATCCCCAGTGTCTAAAGTCTCAAACAATTAGGGAGCGAATTCGATACCATTTCCGGAATTGATCCTTTGCGGTCAGCAAAATATGTATGCCCTGTCGCCCGGAGAAATAATATCTATGGCTTAATATAATTAATATTATTTTATTGTATTAATGTCAATCTAGAGACGGAGTGATGTCGTATTTATTGCTCAATCAAATTTATTCAGCTCTTCTGCTGAGTTATGTGTATTTATTTTCCCCATGTGTGACGGATATCCGCTAACAAAGTCCGCTTTCAAGTGAAATTGACAAAGTGTGGAATAATTTGGTACATCGTTAGGGTACACTGCCTATCCCTGCTGAGTTCATGACTTTGGCAAATGCCTGGGAAACCTGGGTGTTCTTTGGGACCGATTATTGAATCGTTGTTAATCATTAGTGGACAGATTCCCAAGAAAATATAAATTATACTCGTGGTATCACACACTGAGATGCATTATCTGGCAACGTTAATGTGCACTACAAAGTAACCATCATATAATATTGGTCTATTATCACGAAAGTGTCATATACGCGTTCACTCTTGAGACTCTATTGTGTGCAATTAATTAGAGAGTGCAGGGCGTACATATGCCTTACATATTAAATAACAACAACCCCACAATCCTCTTATTTGACACGTATCTGAACAACGATTGCAGTCGTAATCAAATTATAGCATACTTTCACACAGTGCACGAGCCGAGGATTTACATTGGAATATCTGGTCGCTTTCATGACGTTAAAGCAGTGATAGGAATTTGTATCATAATAATTACAAACAGAGATTCGTATAGTGCCAGAGCAGTCCATAGTGCAACCCAGTGACGTTGTTTGATTCAATAATTTTGCATCACTTATTAGTTTGACAACATCAAGCAGTGGACACGTGGTTTTGTTACCATGGTTACGTTGAGGTCTGAACAAGAAGAATGTAAGCCGCCAACTCTGGCCGCGGAATAGGACCGGATGATAGGTATAGATAAATTGATTGATTAACTGTCTGATTGATCGATCGATCGATTGATTGACTGCTTGCTTGATTAAATCGATAGATGAATATATAGATTGATTTATTCATTGATTAATTAAATGATTGATTGGCCGCTTAATTGATCGATCGATTAATTCGTTGGATTGTTGATTGCTTGACTGGTTGGTTGCTTCATTGATTGACTGATTGATTGACTGATTGGTCGATTGAGTGATTGACTGTTTGATTGATTGGTCAGTTGGTTGCTTCATTGATTGATTGACTAATCTATCGGTTTATTGATTGACTAATCTGTTGGTTTATTGATTGAGTGACTAATCCAGCGGTTTATTGGTTGATTGATTGATTAATCCACCAGTTTATTGACTGATTGACTAATCCATCGGTTTATTGACTGATTGACTAATCCATCGGTTCATCCATTGATTGATTGAGTGAGTAATCCACTGCTAGAGGGCTGAACTTACAGTGCAGCCTGCAGGAAATCGTTGAATGATGAGATGATGGATGCTGAGAGGAAGGTTCCAGCCAAGAAGAGACTCAGGGAGATGATCCACAGCTCACTGGGGGAAAGCAGGCCAATAATCATTTATTACAAATTATTGTGTTATTATGATATTTTATTCTTAAACTATGTGTGTTTCAGTCCATGCCTAACATGGAACGTCCATTTTCTGAAGTAACGTTGGTTTAAATGAAAGCCAAAATGTGAAAGAAACTGTAAAGATTTGACGAAAATCCGTCGAAAGATAAGAAGGTTATGAGTTATTTAAGTTTTAATTTTGTGGTGTAACGTGCGAGATACCCTCCCATATATTGTGTTCTATTTTTTTTTCTCAAAACATTCTTCTGGTTTTTTTTTATGAAGGAAGCAATCTTTTTCATGAAGGTTTGTGTGTAAAAACATGTGTCTAATAATATATCACATGCACTCGTAAAAGGTATATATCCTTTTGAGAAAATAAAAAAAAATCAAACAAATTGTACACAACATTTGTTAGAGCATCTCGCACGGGAGGTCACAAAATCATAACTTAAACAACCGTCTTATAGTGTATTTATCTTTCAACGGATTTTTGTCAAACGCTTCAGTGATATTTTTATTTCAATGTTTTGTTTTAATTAAAAACATAACTTCAGAGTGGACTATCCCTTTAAAAAGAGAGAAGCCGATTTGCAAAAGTCATGAAACTCGACAGGAATCAGGGGAGTACAGTCATAAATCATGTACACGTACTTGTTTCAATTCATGTGGTGATCACTTACATACCAATATAATCTGCAGTGTTACCCAATCATGTGTTCATTTAATGTTCATTTAATGTACCCAATAATGTGCGGTTGCAAGTAAAACGTTAGTTATTAATTTTTTTATCACAAAATTTGAAAGCGTAATTGCATTCATTCAGGCTTTCGATGTTATAAATCAGCGGTTATCACTACATTGTGTAATGTATTACACGTTAGGAGAGAATACTCACACTGACTGATATATAACAAGCTATTGATCATGTGTGTGCGGGTATTATCAATTTCAAGTTTAAAGTTCTAGATCAAGGCTCATGCAACCCTATTCCTTAAACCATTGTAATCTTCTCTCCTCGACAATGGTAATGAAAAGATGCGACTGAAAACAAATTACTACACCGTATGTTTGGTTACAGTTCGATATTCCGAAGGTTCGTTTATTCCGAAGTTTCGTTATTCCGAAGGTTCGTCATTCCGAAACACGTAAATTGCCTATACCCCGATGCTTGTAAGTCCGAAAACAAAAAGGCGTTCGTTAATCCGAGCATTTGTCGCGTAACGTTCGGAATGAAGAACCTTCGGAATAACGAGTGCCTCCCGTATGTTTCGCTTGTATTCCGTGTGCACGTTAAGATTATTGAATGTTTAAGGATTGAATGATCCCTTCTCTCTTTCTTCAATCCTTCTCTCCATTATCTCCATATTAGCCCCCCCCCCCTTTCTCTCTCTCTCTACCCCCTCTAGTTTTCTATCTCTCTCGCTCTGCTTCTCATGATCTGCTTCCATATCTCTCCTCTCCCACTCCGTTCTTGTAATGATTATTACCATGACTTGCATCAGTATCATACCTGTGTCAGTTATTGTCTTATTTTAACCCTTGGTGTGCCAAATAAACTTTTGCTCAATGGGATCTGTGTGTATTACTTTTGGGAAGAGGCACACGTGGCACACAAATGGTTAATGCGTCTCAGCCTGGGTTTGGGGTGGAATTAGGCCAGAGCATGAGAAACACAGTTATTGTTTTTTCAACCCTGGCAGCCCCAAATAGAACGCATGGAAATGGAAGAATGTTGATATTGTACACACTTCATGATGATTGTTAAGTTGTATTCATGGAATGCCAAATAAAAACAATAGATACATGAATAAATCTGCTTTACTTGGCGATCGTATGCATAGAAAGAAAACTCGCTTATAATGTCCACATTTTTTGTTTCCCTTGAAAAATATTTTAGTTGTTTTGTAATCTATAGAGAAACCTTCACATGAAGGCCACCTACTTATACAGAGTGAATTTTGGGGAGCACTCGTTATTCCGAAGGTTCGTTATTCCGAAGGTTCGTTCGTCCGAAAACAAAATAAAGTTCGTTGTTCCGAAGGTTCGTTAGTCCGAGAAAGAAATAAGGTTCTTTGTTCCGAAGGTTCGTTCGTCCGAAAAATAAATAAGGGTCGTTATTCCAAAGGTTCGTTAATCCGAAAAAAAAATAGGTTCCAACCTTATTAACGAACCTTCGGAAAAAACGAATCTTATTTCGTTTTCGGATTAACGAGCCTTCGGAAAAACGAAGCTTATTTCGTTTTTGGATTAACGAACCTTCAGAGAAATGAACCTTATTTCGGTTTTGGATTAACGAACCTTCGGAATAACGCCACAAATGCTCGGATTAGCGAACCCTTTTCGTTTTCGGACTAACGAGAATCGAGGTATAGGCAATTTAGGTGTTTCGGAATTACGAACCTTCGGAATACACGAACCTTCGGAATATCGAGCTGTAACCGAATTTTCTATGCAGGCTTGAATAAAATTGGTTACCTCAGGGAAATGGGAAATCAAGAGAATCAATGAAGAAATGAATTTATTAATCTATTTATACAATCTTAAAATTAAAGAAAAGACATGGTCATAATTTTATGATGATCGCGATTTCAAATCAGGGCCCTGTCTTATGAGTTGCTATTTCCTGCAACTTGACTTGCGATTGGTATACATCGTAACTCTGTACTTGTGATATAGCTGATTGGACTAGCGATGGATTCATAGAATTCGCAACTCTTCATAATATAAGGCGGGGCACAGCTTTTGACTTACTTGGGCAGATTGAGGAGTGGTGATGGGCCCATTAGGAGGAAGGCGCCCCCGCTCATGATGGCTCCCAAGATGACCAGCAGGCGAGAGATATTCTGTACAAAAATAGGGATCAGATATTCCCTTTACAATTTAAAGTGGAATCGTTTTTACTTGAACAAGGTTCCCGTCTTGCGGGTGCATTATTTCATCGCACCTCTACTGTACATACACGGGAGGGCACTCTTTAAACCTCTTTCAACTTACACCCCAGAGACGTAACTCGCCAAAATATTGTTTCACAGACTAAATTTGCCTTTAATGTGTGCTCATCCATGCAGGATCAATGTCATTTTAACACAAAAGTTCCTCAATAGGGAAAGAAAGAATCCTCCAAAGTTATTTTGCTCGAAACCTGTATTTTAAAAAAATATGCTAATTTGATCAGCTAGGGCGGGGGGGGGGGGGGTGTCTTTTTTTCTGTGCGTTTACCGTAGTGGAAGGTGGTTCTATCCAATACACGCCGGTTTAATCTAGGCAAAAGCGGTTCCTTACCCTTCCTGTCAGCTTAAAATCTACATACAAGTAGTTCAAAGTGATTCTTTCCTGTACCTGTCAGTTTGGTTTGATGTCTACTTGAAAGTGGTTCTATCCTGTCCTTCTTCAGCGTAACACTCACATCACCACTCCTTGAAAACATCAGTGACTACACATGCATCTTGGCAATGGCAACGAGAGAGATAACATTTAGTGCTAAGCGGTTCTGTCCCGTACCTTTCAGCTTAATCTAGTTGATAAAACGGTTCTTACCAGTCGCTCAGCCAGCCAGGCCCAGACGGGGGAGCCAAGCGCGTAGCAGCCCCCTGCGAGCAGGAACAACAACCCCACGGCCATGGCGCTGCGGGTGAACTGTTCGACGTGCAAGGAGAGGGTGGGGTCGAGGAAACCGAAGGCCCCACTCCCAACGAAGATGACCAACCCCACGGGCCACACGGACGGGATGGCCAGGAAGCGACCAATGGAACCCGGCTGGACCCTGGAGCAGTCTGTGAGCAGAAGGGTAGCAGAGTTGGTCAACGAGTAGATAAAGAAGAATGGCCGATTTTTGTAAGATACTACTTCGTTTCAATCCACAATGTTTTAACTTCCAGAAGCATCATGAATGATTCATAACACTGACTTTATTGGCACTAATTTGTAAAAAAAAAAAAAAAAAAAAATTGTCTAGAGGTCTAGTGTCGGACACTCCCAAAGAGAGTCCCCGCTATGATCACGGATGTTTGCTCTACTCGTGTAGTTTAGAACCAGTTGTCTTGACAATATGGTTATATGACGTCACACTTCGGTACTCTATGGGAGAGGGTAAGAAGCGAAGGGATCATCTAGGGTTGTTCATGCGACCATCGCCAGAATCATGATTTGAATCATGATTCTATTTTTTATCATAATTCAAAACGTAAACATGAATCACGAAAACGACAGAATCAGCGTTCAGATGACCTTTTCTCCAATCACGTTTCTCCTCGAATTCGGGCAGATCCAGTGCGCATCGCAGTGCGCAGTTTAACCCAGGAAGTATAGGTCAGCTTTTACGCTCGCGTTTTCTGACTTCTACGTGGGCTGCTTGACTAGCACCGTCAATGACGTCATAGAATCATGATTCAAAACACGGTTGCGTTCAAGCGACCTTTTTTGAACATGATTCTGCAGAAACGCGTTTCCAAACGCCTTTTTCGCGATTCATGTTTGCGTTTTCAATCACGTTTATATTCAACTTCGTCTGAACGCAATCGTAATTCTGCAGAGACGCGTCCACGGCAAAAAAAAAGTGTCGCATGAACGCAACCTAGAATGAATGGTGCAAAGTATCAAAATGAGAAGGAAACTTGAAAATGGAGAAGGAAATGGAGAAAAAAAGCGGAGGAGCAGATGTCCAAAAAAAAAAAATAGAGGAAAACAAAGAAAGCAGAGTTGAACTTCTACGACTTTACTGAGGGAAGAAGGAATATGATCGTTGTAAGATAAAGAAGAGGGCATAAAAGAAAAATATTCAAAAGCAAAAGTAACATTAATTTTCATTAAATAAATATAGTCACTGACGTGATAACAAAATATCCTTACTGATAGGAGGGAGTAGCACCATGCTGATGAGGACGAATACTAGATCCACACCCCCTAGCACGATGAACGGCATCTTGAAGTCATTGCCGCTAATCTTGGTGAGGGAATCAGAGCAAGTTAGATGAGGAATTGACATCATAACTTTACTTCGTTTTACATCTCTACATCTTTGTATTGCAAGTATAGCGATGTTGGTCATGAACTTTTAACAATATCGTAGCTAGTGGAGGGCAAGGATGTGTAGAGTATGTGGAGTACCATCAGCCGTTTAATCAATGCAGATTCATTGTACTTTCGTTCGTGTCACAAAAGAAAGTTTTACATTGCATTTCTATTTTGATCCCGTGTTCGATGCCGACGAGTGCATGGATGACTCGTTGCTTGGATTTGACGCATGAATAAAATAATGATGCACTGAAGATTTTTGGTAACAATGACCAGCTTAGATGATTGTGCAGTTTCAAGATGGACTACATCTTCTGCTTCTATTCAGATTTGACTGCCAAATATTTTCCAATAAGCGATACTGATTCTATATGTGTATATAGTGCATAAGTGTTGATGTCACCCTGTTATGGTTCTACTACTGTTATACTTCAATGAAACATTCGGAATCGAATCTTATTCAAATGAATCGATGTGGATTTATTTAAACATCCTTGGTTGGGGCTAGCTCCTTAACACAATACAAATTTTAGATATGATAATGAGGGAAAACAGGGAAACAAACAGTAATAATAAGTCCATTGTTCATGTTATTTGCCAACAGTATGTTATTCAACAAATGAGATTATATCAATACTTCACAGGCTTCACGATTTGAACTTCAATGCTCTAAATCTTTGAACCAACAAACTGCATTCCTCTTTTCAAGTGATAACGAGAAACAACACGAGCAGCAGAACGGGATCCTAATATATAATTGAATTATTGCACCATGTTCCGGCTAGTCCGTGAACTGTTTGTAACTTTGGATTTGCCAAATGACATGACATAGTGGTAAGTATGCTTGATGATCGGTATGCTATATGTCATTAATAATCAACACACTGATTGACATGTCATGATGTCATGTCAGGCTTACCTCGTACAAGAAGCCGCCGATCACAGGTCCTACCATATAGCCCAGTCCAGAAAAGGTCTCCAACATGCCCTACGGAAAAGATAAGTATCAATCAAAGAAGCTCAAACAAGGGACCAAAACAGATTCTTGTCACACACTCATTACGAAACTATGAATAATAGTAAAGAAAGACAGTGTAGGCCTAGCCCATTTGCAAAAATCATAAAACTTGGCAGAAATCATTCATAGCTCCACAATTCTTTATATCATCTTTCGATGATATCGCTCTCGGCTTTTGTTATGTAATCATGTTACAGGACTTGAGTACACAATGTCCGTGGTAGGAAGTTATGCAAAGTGGATGCACTTACAGGCACAGTTCTTGTTTTTTCCAACCGACCCGGACCTTCCGAGCAACCAATATGTAAGCTGATTGATTGAAGCGATTGGGAACTTTCAAAGAAGTTTTTAAAGCTTTATATTGCAGGTCTTATTATAGCAGGCTCGTCTTGCACTGAAAGTTACGATTTATCCAAGTCCCCAAATTAAGCGCAACTCCTTAAGATTAAACGCATCTTTGCGTTTAATCACCACTCTCTATGTGCAATGTGCGATAACTATTACACGCAAATTGCATTGAATATTTGCATTAAACACATCAAAATCTTGTACGGATCAATATTATTTACATGTAGCAGCTCTCGTCCGCCGTACGTGCACTAGTACACAACAGCACCTAGACTTTGATGAGGTTCATTGGATCTTTAAATATAAAATAACCAAGGTGAAAGGAAAATTACGTGCAGCCCGCGCGCCTGGCCTGTTTACTCACGACTGCCTGCGCCACGTGGTTAGGGAAGGAGTTTGCAATGATTGCCATGGAAGCGGTCACGCCCCCCGCCGTGCCAACGGCAGCCGTACAGCGAATCAGATAGCTGAAGAGCGTGAAAAGGAACGTTGACTTCAGCATGTCGCAGAAACTAAACAGGTTCAAAGAACAAGGAGTACAAGGAGCGTTTAACCCTTTTTTTATATTTCTGTTTTTATTCTAACTAATCAAAATCAACTATAAGATTTACGATTGATTATTAAGTGATTGCAAATCACGTGAACACAAACTGGATAAACCAAAAAAGAAAAGAAAAAAAATAATGATAGAATAACCCTTACCCACTTATCTCCCCCCCCCCCCCCCCCCCCTTCCTCCTCCAAAAAGAATGTGGCAAAGTGATAACTTAATATCAGTGTTTCCTAAATAGAAGTAGATGATTTGGTAAATAATGTAAAAAAAAAAAAAAACAAGATAAACAGACAAAGAAGCTATGATTATGAGGCGATTTCCCAACAAATATTGATAAGATTGACAGACACAAATATAATTATAAAGGTTCTTAAACGAACAAATATATCGAGGAAACTGGGGCAGAAGTTGCATGACACAATATGAAATCTGATGTCTACAACCTTACAACTGAAAAATGTCAATACAGTTGCAGTATTATTACGAAAAGGGCACTGAGCCTGGTGTCCAAATATACGTTTTTGATCATGTACCCTACTAACACGTATGTATGTTTACACACAGATCAAAATGTTATGATATCATTTTGTTTAGCAGAGTAAGGGTCTCATCAATTCTATTCAATCAATTTAATTTGGAACGTTCATTTTCTTTATAAGCATGTTTTACATACAAGCGAGATAAATTACGTATAGCTATACATTTTGAATTTAGAATTTACAATTATATTTAAAACACAATAGAAATCGATTAGTTAGATTGAGAATATATATGAAAAATCCATGAAGAAGGTGATAAAAAAAATCCTGTAAGTAAAGCTTGAGGTGAACGTGCCTTAAACGAAAGCTATATATACATACAAAATACACAACAGGACACACTGCAGAAAATAAGACGTGACCCAAAATAAGACCAACAAAGAAATACTTAAAAATACATAGAAACTTGAAGTCACAAAAATACATTGATGTTAAAGTACAGCTAGAAAATTGACCCATTCTATCTCGCTTTTAAAAATGCCCCTCTCTCTGTCTGTCTGTCTGTCTGTCTCTCTCTCTCTCTCTCTCTCTCTCTCTCTCTCGACGTAGATATGTGCTATATTAATTATCAATTATCCCCCTTCCTATCACTCTTTATCGAGCTCTTCTCCAATTGTCTTTATCTCTCTCTCTCTCTTCCCTCTCCTTCTCTTTCTTTCTCGCCCACCTACGCTATAACATTAGTGCCATTCTCATTGGGCTTAAAAAATCGCGAAGTTAGAAAAAATCTGGAAGTTATGGGACAGGTACAATAGGACCATTCGGCTTTTGGTACGGTTGCTAGTCAACTTTCGCCGTAACTTCGAGATTATTCTAACTTCTCGATTTTTTTTAAGCCCAATGAGAATGGCACTATAGTAACAAAAACATGTTCATAATGCCAAGCTATGTCTCTTTCATTTTTCCCCGACTTTCTAGATGAGTGCAATGCCCCCTTGAATGAGTGACGGTATTTCCTTGTTCTTTTAATAGTTGAACGTAAACAATATCGAGTTAACTCTTTGACTGTGTATTTTCACCTGTAATACACATGAATCCCAGAGGAGAAATATGTATCGCGCATAGGAAGAGTTAAGAGGGCTTACCCAAACAGGATGTTGCACCCAGCTACGATCCAGATTCCGGAAACAAAAGTGAACTTTGCTCCTAGTCGTGGTAGCTGGGAAGAGATGAAGACAAATAGGTGGTTAACATGGCTACCTATTAATGTACCACTCGTTATTTTATCATCATGGCTATACACAAATCCTGTAGAGCAGCATTTTGTCTGGCACACGAAGGGTTAAGAAAATTCTATGTTCAGTCATCTGCAACATACAGAGAGGCAAAGGGAAAGGGCAAATAATAGACAGAAACACAGAGAGGATTCACTGACGAATTCGCGAAAAAAATTGTGAGAAGACATGCTTATAAGAATAATAAACGTGCTACGGCAGAAACAGAAAAAGGTATGGAGATAGTGACGATAAGCAGAGAGGGAGAGTACAGGAAAGAGGAAAGTTGTGAGACAGTGGAAACGACAAACAGGAACTATGAAGAGATACAAACAAACACGCATGGATGAGTGACAAAAAAAAAGACATTGCAAGCGAGCAAAAGACCATAGCCTGTTCCATTAAAAGTCACTACAGACGACACGATTCGATCAGTCGTACCAGGGATGTGTTAGGAAAGGATATGAAACAACATTCTTTCTTTGAGCCCATGCGTGGCACCGCCGAAAAATTGCGTGGTCTCAGCATGTGCTTTTCACGTGTTTTAACAATAACGAACACGATTGCCTAGCAACGGTTTCTCAGAGAGAACAAAAGAAATGTAGAGTCTTATTTCGCTTGTCCACTTCTGTTGGATTGCATCAATACTTTTGTGAGGAAAAGAGATATCAGCGAACAAAAATAAACAGTTTTTTAAAGTAAAATATCTCATTTGCACGCAAATTCACGCAAACTCTGTTAATGAAAGTAAGCAGCTTAATATATGATTTTGATAATGATTGAATCCGACATTTCCGGAAATCTCCGGAAAGTGAAGAAATTTGTTAATTATGTAAGTAAGAATATTATCTTATATCTCCGTTTGTGCATCATTCAACAATTATTTAGAAGAAAAACGAATACAGGATCTTTAAAGGTGTTGCCCCTTAACTTTCTTGAAAATTGCAAAAAAATGTGATAAGAAACACAGCTTCGAGAAACAAAACAGGCAATTAAAGATACTGCTTTCCAAGTTGACGATAGCAAAATGACGGTGCCGCGCATGGGACTTCAAAGCATTGCAGTGATTGTGGAATGCTTTTGACATTCATTAGCACGCTTTAGTATCCATACAGATGTTTGAATATATTATGGTTGAGTTGTCCCTCCTTCCTAACACATCCCTGGTCGTACTAGGGATGTGTTAGGAAGAAGGGACAACTCGAGCATAATATATTCAAACATCTGTATGGATACTATAAGCGTGCTAATGAATGTCAAAAGCATTCCACAATCACTACAATGCTTTGATGTCCCATGCGCGCCACCGACATTTAGCTGTAGTTAACTTGGAAAGCAATATTTTAAATTCCCTATTTTGTCTCTCGAAGCTTTGTTTCTTATCACATTATTTTGCAATTTTCAAGAAAGTTAAGGACAACACTACTAAAGATCCTGTACTCGGTTGTCTTCTAACTAATTGTTGTATGATGCGCGAACGGAGATATAAGATAATATTCTTACTAACACAATTTACAAATTTCTGCACTTTCCGCAGATTTCCGCAAATGTGGTATTCAATCATTATCAAAATTATACCTTAAAGCTGTTTATTTCCATTAACAGAGTTTGCGTGCATTTGCGTGCAGCTGAGATACTTTACTAGAAAAAACTGTTTATTTTTGTTCGCTGATAACTCTTTTCCTCACAAAAGTATTGATGCAATCCAACAGAACTGGACAAGCGAAATAAGTCTTTACATTTCTTTTGTTCTCTCTGAGAAACCGTTGCTACGCAAACCTGTTCCTTTATTGTTAAAACACCTGAAAAGCACATGCTGAGACCACATAATTTTTCGGCGGTGGCACGCATGGGTTCAAAGAAAGACAGTTGTTTCATATCCTTCCATAACACATCCCTGGTTTTACGATTCTACGACTGGCTGAATCACAGAACCCGGTCATTGGGTTTTGTGCAAGAGGGTGACGTCATATTTCCAGTCGCAGGGCCGTACGACCGTAGAATCGTGCATCTGCGGTGGCCTTAAAAGCATGTTACGAGGTCAACTTACAAACTTGCCAAAGATGGGGGAGAAGATGACGTTGACGAGAGCAAAGGCCCCGAAGATGAATCCCACCTGAAGACTGGATACACCTTTGTCTCTGGCCTGAGTTAGAAGTTAGCATGTGAAGAGGTTCATTCCAAAAGGGATTACACTTCATCACATTTTGGGATAAAATGATGATTTCCTAGAAGGGAATAATATCCACTCTTCTTAGTGACGTATGACAGTGATACTTTTGTTTATGCTATGTCTTTATGTTTTTCATTTTCACAGGGCCCCATGGAGGACTACCTGTGTAAATTGGCGACCCTGTTTTTTTTTAAATGTTCGAAATGAATAAAATAAGAAAAATAAATAAACAGAATTGTATATAATTTATTTAATTTAATTTAGCACAAACGATGATTTACTAGGAATCACTTTAAGAATTGCCAAGTGGATTTGATCTCATTTGGAAGCAAGTGGAACTCTTCATATTACAGGGAGAGAGTGGAAAAGGGGTAGGGGGCGGGGCGCTAATGTATATAGATCCGTACCTAACTATCCATACCTTAAAACATACAAATACAAGAATACAAATAAGGTATTATGGTAAATAGTAAGTGACTGGTATTGGAGGTGTGAAGATTCGCCATTCCTTAAATTGGCAACCTGTATGTTATGTTATGTTATGATTATGTATTTCAACGCATGACGTTGTAATTATTATAGTTTAATTTCATATTTATGTAAATGATTGAGTTTGGAAATCCAGGGCCTCGTCTTACAGAGAGTTGCAATTAATGAAAATCTATCGCAAGTCCTATCTCCTATCTCTGACGCACATGCCTTAGTTACAAATGATATCAGACATCAGGAAAATTGATGTGGTTAGACAAAAGCACTTATCACTCATACAGTGCTTTCCCATGAAACCCACAGCCCAAATCTGTTTTTTTTAAAAAGCAAGGCCAAGATCAGGGTGAGTTTGAAGAACAGGTGTGTAAAGTACTTTCTAGCGAGCCAAACTTCCCTGAAGCAATATTTAGTGTCTATACAGCATGAAATACACGAATGAACTCGGTGTTTCCTGCGTGAAAGAGACAAGGTTCCCGTCCCACGCTGCACCCATTTCAATCTGACATACATGTACCAGTAAGATTAAAGGGGTCATATCAAATTTCAAGGGCTTCTTTGAGAAGAAAAAGTCATGAGAGTCATGAACATGAAGAACCATATAATAGTTCACGCGCGAGAGCGTGTGTGTGTGTGCGTGTGTGTGTGTTACATGATTATAACAATTGAGTAATTATATTTAATATTTTCAGCTATTTTATTGTAATTAATTTGTACTTACAAATGCATATATATATAATTTGCATGATTGTTTTGTTTAATTTGTGTTAATATATTTAAAGTGATTGTATGAATTTAATTTGTATTATTATGGAATCAGAATAAAGATCATTGGAAAAAAATGTGTGTGTCTGTGTATGTGTGTGTGTGTGTGTGTGTGTGTGTGTGTGTGCGTCCGTGTGTGGTGGAGGGTGGTAGGTCCTCCGGTCAGTAGATTTCACCGTCGACAAAGATGGATTTCTCGTCGGTAAAAGGACGAAATTCACTTGGTAAATCATCCTTGCATAATGGAGTGATAGTGTCCGTACTGAGTGACGTCACAATATCAAATTATATCAACCTAATCCTCTTAGGCTATGGCTCGAGTGCTTTGTACTGGCGTCATTCGAGCTAAGGTGTCGGATATCGATATGCGGTATAGTGGGTCGTTACACTCCTCGATGTCATTACCTGCTAGTATCAAGGGCAAATCAGAAATGTACCGAATATGAAAAGTGTAAGGAAAGCTGCTACTTTTACTGGTAGTATCGTTGTAGCGGTGGTGATAGTGGTAATAGTATAATCAGAAAGTAGTAGTAGCCCCTTCAGAGTAGTAGGGGCAGCAGTAGTATTATTATCGGTATGGGTAATATTGTCATTGGTAGTAGTAGTAGCAGTGGTAGTAGTATTAGTAATAGTAGTAGTAGTAGTAGTAGTAGTAGTAGTAGTAGTAGTAGTAGTAGTAGTAGTAGAAGTAGTAGTAGTAGTACTAGTAGTAGTAGTAGTAGTAGTAGTAGTAGTAGTAGTAGTAGTAGTAGTAGTAGTAGTAGTAGAAGAAGAAGCAGTAGTCGTAGAAATAGTAGTAGAAGTAGCAGTAGTAGTAGTTACTATCGGTAGATGTAGTAATCTGAGTAGAAGGAGTACTAGCATAAGAAGAAGCCGTTTACTAGAAGTCCGATACAAGCATGACGGTCGTAGTAGGAGTTCTAGTAGCATTAGCCTTAGCAGTAATACGAGCAGAAGATGTAACAATATCAGTTGGTTAGCATCAATGGTATCAGCAGATCAGTAGAAGTAGTAGCAATCTCAGCAGCTACAGCTAGTAGTAGTACTAGAAGACGTAATATCAGCAGCAGTATGGAGTGAAACAGAGAGATGTAGAGAGACAGGCATACAAACACGCATCCACGCAGAGAGAGGACTAGTGAAGCTAAACCTCAGCCCCATCAATCATCTCAATGTATCATATTGTTCAGGTACGTCTAATATTGGTCACCTATTGGTGGAATGTGGTCACATGTCAGTAAATATGTAATATTTATTATGAGGTCTTTCCTCACCTCTCGTGGAAAGAACGGAGCCAAGACGGAGAATGATACTTGGTCAAGGAAAGTCGAGATGGCGACGGTCAGGAAGGTCAGAATCTGGGTCTTGGTCAGCTTAGTCGCTTCCTCCTCCGTGATCTTGCTTCTCTCGTCCAACTGGTAACTTCCGGTTGACGCGTGTTCTCCTTCCGAGTCACTGCTGGCAGGACTGGTCCTGGATACGGCTTGTTGAACAGGAGCTTCTGATTGGTGGCAAATCGCGAAAAAGTTCGGTGAACTCGGTCGTCCCTTCGGTGTGTACCTCAATGAAGGCTGCAGACTCAATCTCTTAGCAGTTCTCCGGTCCGTCGTCTGGACCTCCCCTTCCGTGTCAGACATGGTTCCATACTCACGGTACCGTCTTCTTCGACCTCTGCGGCGATATGGTCTCTCCTCTTCATCCCTCACTTTCTGTTCTACATCAGATTGGGCCTCGGCTTCATCCAGGAGATTGACGACAATGTCAATCCAGCTTCCGGAACCGCGTTTTTTCATATCGCTATACTGCGTCCTTCCGAGGTTATTCTCGTGAACCGTCCTTTCCAAGCGTCGATCAAAAGATGAAGACTTACTCATATGTCCACTTCGTATACCGGTTGCCTTGCTATTCCCACTCGTGTATACGTCATCATCACGTGTTTTGACAAAAGTACCTGAATGGTTGATTTTCTGATTGGTGTCTGATCGGTTAAGATCGGAATGATCCCCATTTTCTCCTCCTTTGGTGGCATCCCCTGCTGTATTTCTGGATAAGTCGCCCTCCATGTGTCCAATAACCTCTTGGTGAGAGCCCTCTACTGCCTGACCTGTCTCATGATCCATTACATATTTTGCACGGTCGGCACACACATCGGGTCCCAACACACAGTCCTTGATGATATCCAGATCAGCGACATCAGCAGTAGAGGCCACTCCTAGCGTCGACGATTGGTCGACATCAGTATCGGTAATATCAGTCTCGCCACAATGTTCTTGTCCAAGAACAACAGGAAGTTGTTCATAGGTGCTATCATCTGATTGGTCAAGGCGGTCAAGATTTGAACCAAGCTTGTTATCTTCACCTAGTTGTGTTTTTCCATTACAAAAGACAGTCGAGCTATCGTCTGATTTGTGAAACCGGTCAAGATTTTGACCATTTGGGTCATCGTCACCTCGTTGTACGTTTCTATCACAATCTACAATCAAGCCCGCAGCTTCTAACGATAAAACGTTAGTTTGATCGATAGTTTGTTCTGGAAGTTCCTTCCTCGATAGTTCTCGTTGTGCATGATCTTCCAGATTCCCTCGGCACAGTGGAGCGATACTTCCTCCAGGGTCAAGCTCGCTCACCGCGCCTTCCAAGGACTCTTTTGTGACCGACCTGTTGCCATGGCTACAGCAGTCGTCTCCCTCTCCGTGTTCTGCCTGCTTATTGCGGAAGTCGGTAACGGATCGGGGGAAAGTGGAGGTGTCAGCCATTCTCGGGCTTGGGACGTGTCTTCCTGCTTCTTGGCTTCCGTTGATTCTTCCTAGACCTGCGATGAACCCACTTTGCTCCGCCTCTTCCGTACTCCCTCCAGCGAAATCTTGCCGTAAATCTAGAAGAAAGGAAGGCAGAAATTGCTGAATAAATGTCCTTATTGAGATTAACAGGGGAAGACATAAACAATGGTTTTCATAACCACCATCATAACGATGACATCGGCTTATGATACCACCATCATTACTTCTTCTACTACTACTACTACTACTACTACTACTACTACTACTACTACTACTACTACTACTACTACTTCTACTTCTCCAACAACATCAACAACAGCAACAATTTCTTCTACTACTACTACTTCTACTACTTCTTCTACTTCTACGACTACTAAATGTTAGGAGATACATTATGGGATACATGTCAGGGGATACAACAATAATATCTTCTTCTACTACTACTACTACTACTACTACTACTACTACTACTACTACTACTACTACTAATACTACTACTACTGCTTCTACTACTACTACTACTACTTCTATTACTACTACTACTACTACTACTACTACTACTACTACTACTACTACTACTACTGCTACTACTACTACTACTACTACTACTACTACTACTACTACTACTACTGCTACTACTACTACTATTACTGCTACTACTACTACGACTTCTTCTTATACGGCTACTACTACTACTACTACTACTACTACTACTACTACTACTACTACTACTACTACTACCACTACTACAACTACCTCTACGGATACTACTACTATGACTGCTACTACTGTTACCATTAATGCTGCTACTAATGCTGCTACTGTTGATATTGCTACTACAACTTCTACTGCCACTTTTGCTACTATTTCTACTACTAATAGGAATACAATTACACGTGCAGCTAAAATTACAAAATATTGCGTGTAAACGACCGATTTCTTATATTCCTCGACTCGCTGCGTTGTATTCAAATATCCGCTCTTTATCCCCAAACCTAATATCAACTCTAGAACCATTTCATAATAATTAATGAAATTTCACAAAACTTTCTTCCAAAATGTTGACATCATATGACTTTATGATTTGACAATTTCAGCTTGATTAGAGTTGTTAATTCACTTTTTATTATTTTTCAAAAGTATCAAAAGTTGTTTAACATTTAGTTTATGCAGTTCTGGCCATTCAGACATAATTTGATTATTTCTACTCATATTCTGAAAGGAAAAGGGTAATAAACTTGTTCTGTATGGAGTATTCGAGCATCATATTTTATAGTGCACGTATCAATTTACTTTAGTTTACTTTGAACAGCGTATAATCCCCTCTCCACGAGATTACCAGCTGGGCGCGTTATACCAGGACATATGCCAGTACCAAACAACCATAAGGAAAAGAGATATATTCTGACTTACTTGTAAATGTATCACAGAATACATGGTATATGAATGCTATTGTCCCTTTGACAGACCACTCAGCTGCGATGATAACGTAAAATCTGCCTCTGTATCTGCAATGACATGAATGACGTGCCTATAATTTATAGTTTGAATAAGGTCTAGTCATGCGTACATGTAGCACCGATTGTCCAACTCATCGAAAAGGAAATGGGCCACCGCTTCCGTTACAAGATAGACCTGGTAAACTCTACCGCAGATGACACGACTACCCCACGATTATGTAGGAGGGTTCATGAGTGGAAGTCTGACGTCACCTTCGCGCACAAATCCATTGACTGGGTCCTACGATTCAGCCAGTCGCCGAGTCGTACGACTGATCGGATCGTGTCGCGTGCGTTGGCCTTAAAAGTTTGCTTGAACAGCCAGCACAATGTACTGAAGTGTTCGTGAGTGTGCGTGTAAGTGTGCGTGTGTGTGTTTCTGTTTCCTTGTGTGGGTACGTGCGTGGGCGTATGTGTGTGTGTGTGTGTGGGAGGGGGGTATTGTGCTCAAAATGAGAGAGACGAGGCTACATCATCACATACTACATAGTTATAATGAACATGCTGAATGGCGGGATTCGAAGTGACAGTGCTTTGACCATGCTGACACCTCACTATACATTTCATCATCCACTTCAGTATCATCTTCTTTCTCTTTTTTTTTCATTTGTGTCTTGCTACATCTTCTTTTTTTAATGTAATTTGTGTATTTTTGTTTGTAAATTGATTACGTTGAGGGCAAATCCGCCTTCCGGCCGTGTGTGTACGTTTCACTGATCTCTCCACGATCTCTCTCTCTCTCTCTCTCTCTCTCTCTCTCTCTCTCTTCGTGGAGAGATCAGTGATACGTATGTGTTTATGTAGCCCATTGTTCTTCATTTACACATTGGTCTTTTGTTGTCCGCCCTACTTCTTTAACCCAACGTTAGTCTGGCTTCCAGGCTGTTGGATATTTCTGATTCAAAAATTAAAATTAAAAAGAGTCTAATATTCATCTACTAACTACTTTCTCATCCCCCTCTTACCTCAGTCCGTCTGGGGCTGGATAAAAAAAATGAGAATGGTTAGTCTACTGCAGCCAGACCATTTGATTGAATAATTTGGCTAAAAATGCCCAAAGCCTGGAAGCCAGGCTACCCAAAGTGGGTCGATATTTGGGTTAATTGGCGCACGGCGGCCGCGCGCGGGCGTGAAGCCTCCCACCGCTAATGCTTCTGTTAGTATTTTTCAAAATTCATGTTTAACACATTTCGAAGGATTATTTCATATAGAAATATAATCCTCTTTCCATTCTGTTTTAACCTTGACGAACCATTTAGATTTTCAACTGTTTATCATTGATGAGATTATCTTTTTTGTAGCCCTGTGACTGTGCTTGTCCTCCCCATTCTCTCTCTCTCTCCCTTTCTCTCATTTCATCTCCCCTCTCACCCTCTCCCCCCTTCTCTCGCTCTGTATAACTGTCTGTCTCTGTCCCTCTCCAGTTTTATAACTGAATATGCCACCGTGCTTAAATAAATCTGGAAATAAATCAAATAATTAGTGATACTGCTTTCCATGTGGGCTTTGGAAAGACTATGACAAATGGAGTGTATGGAATAAACCTTAACCTAAAGTCGGGACTCGGGTCCTGAAAGTAGTTGGAGAATGTGTGTCCATGATTACAGCGCCAACTGGTAAGTTCTTTTTTTTTTATATACATATATATTTATATGTTTTATTGAATCATAAAATCAAAATTAAGAAAAATTACAATATTTACAAATAATTACAACATATCAGGAAAATGCAACCAAAAACAGAAGGATAGAAAAAAAGAGTGAACAGAAAAAAAAGAAGAAACAACAGGGAAAAAACTGCGAACAATACAACACTGTGCAGTTGCTTACCGGTTACTGGTCAGTCATTTGAACAGAGAGCGCATGCAACAATGATGTTGATTGGCCATTGTCATTTCGCGATTGATCACAAAGCTTTATGTTACGGGGCCCTGGAGGCGCCCTCATCATGAACAAATGCAGTTCGTGGTTAGTTGGGTATCTTTGTTTTATGCCACATACATGTCCCTGTGTCTACCATGATTACCATGGTTACCTACCCAGGTCTGACCAACTGCTACGGGCTCCCTGTCTTGAGCTGATCTTGAGACACACAGTCTCCCTGGCTCGTAACCTCGTGGATGTAGACAAGTAGACAGACTTCGGCCTCGTATTTTCTGAGAACGCCTAGTGCCTATAATTTCAACCATACAAGATATAAGATACAAGATATTTAATTCAATCCACAATCATGGAAATTTGCTTTCCACCAGCACAACAACACAACAATATATAGCGATACTATATACACATATAAACAATAAACAACAAGTTAGAAAAACATATCTAAACATGGTTGTAATTCGTCTGTGTAATTGTAAATTATGTACTATATGTGACATAATAATTAAAGACTGAAAATCATTAACTGCGGAGTTGGGTTCATATTACTAGTTTCCTTCTCGTTCTCCTCCTAATGTAATAAGATATATTATTTTTACTTTGTTTATTCGTCAATTTTGATACATTGTCATATAAGATAGAAACAAATGAAAATATTTAATTCAGTGCAAAATTGTAGAGATTTCCTTCTCACCAGCACTATAACATAACGATTCAATCCGAATATATCAATATTTTACACACTTTTTATAAACAATGAGTTGCGAAAAACATAAATGTTAAAGCATGACGAGAATTCACCTGTGTGGTTAAAGGTGGCATAAGTAGTGACTGCATTCTTATTTACTTTGTATATTCGTCAATTTTAGTACAATTTTATACAAGATAGATACAGATCAAGATATTTAAATTTAAGAACAGTGTATCTATTTGTATACTATCGTTACTCATGCGCTCCGAGAAGCTGTATTATTTGGGGAGATAAAAAAAAGTCAAAACTCTTGAATCCAGTTAATTAATGAGCAACGAGGGCAAATGTGGCGTACACGCAACCAGCCAGTGTCCCCTTTCCCCGCCCGCCCCTCGCTATGAATTATCAGGCAATACACGCTCCCGAGTATGATCACGAAGCGGAAACTGACAGGATCGAGGGCAGAGTACATTAATTTTCGCAGATTTAATTTTAATTGCTTGCGAATGTAGTCTGAAGTCTGTCGGCTCCTCTCTCTCCTTCTCTCTCTCTCTCTCTCTCTCTCTCTCTCTCTCTCTCTCTCTCTCTCTCTCTCTCTCTCTTTCGGAGCGCGCCGCCATGTGAGCTGTCAGCCGGAAGAATATCGACCGCGATATTAGAAAAGTGCATTCCTTGGATTCAAACCGGTCCATACTATAGGCTTTTTCGCCCATGCACGGTTTCCCTTACCAAGCTTACTCTGCACCAGCCGGCTCTGTTTGATTAGTGCGTATTAAAAAATATGTTGAATAATCCATTTTCGTAATGTATTCACAACCTTTAACCTAAGTTCGTAATAACGCAGTATTGCAATTACATGTATCTTGAGATTCAGTTTCAATGGATGGAACACACTCTGAATATATTAGTTGTTGCTACTCGGGCAGGGCTGGTTACGATTGCATCGATAATTTACACAATGGTGTCATTCTCATTGGGCTTTTAAAAATCGCGAAGTTATGGAACAGTGACAATAGAACCATTCGGCTTTTGGTACGGTTGCTAGGCAACTTTCACCCTAACTTTGTGATTTTTCTACCTTCTCGATTTTTTAAGCCCAAGAGAGTGGCACTATTGTTTGAACATACTGCGTAGAATTTTCGTACATAACGAAAATAGTCTATAGAGCTGAGGTGTAATAATTGCGCCCTTAATCAATCTCTAACAATGTGTATTGGTGGTCGATATCGGCATGATTCACAACGGGATTTATGCTGCAGTATCTCCACGGCATAACGAAATGAGAACTTCTTACCTTGAAGACAACCACCACTGTGGTGTGCGAGAAAGAAAACGATGATGCATAGTATTTTGCGCGAATGTACTTTCTTATCGCGCAATTTGATGTTTTAATCATATATGATTAGAAAACCTAATGTTGTCGCTAGCCCTACCCTATAGGCCCTACTTGAGTTGTTTAATTAGTCCAAAAATATCATTGTCTGATTACAGATCGACATCGCAGTGTTCATCAGTGCGTGCATTAGTGCATGTATGCAGTGGGGTCCCCAACACAAGATTCTGACATTGCAGACACCACATTGGTGTTGGTATTTACATGTACTTCCATCTGGATTGGCTTGGACTCACCCACATCTTAACTTTTACATACTTCCCTCAGTTCGTGACAACATTTCTTGACCGTAAGCTACCATCCATTAACCAGCCAAGCAAACACCAACGGCATCAATATAAGTTTTTCCATTCTTTGGTCCATAACAATTTACTTTTTTTAACATTTTAACTTCTCAAATCATCAATCGATCTATCAAAATATAAGTTGAAATCAATCAATTTGATGGCAAAATGACTGAACGGTATTTCATAATCAATAATACATAGGCGCGTGTGGCTGTGGCTCTTCAAGTGACAGACCCTCTTGCTCCTTCACACACTGCCGTGCTATACGTTACGAACGTCCTAAATAGCTGATCGTGGAATTGCTGTTCGCACGGCAGCGAGAACCCTCATGAGCAATGAGGCCCCGACAAAGCGATCACCACGATATGAAACACAGTCATCTGTTGCGCTTCGTTACAATCTGATGCTATGATTACGATTGAGAATTATTGATCGTATTGATCGTAGCAAAACAATTCACCATTCAAATTGTTTCTACGATCAGACCGATTGCCACGACTAACCTGAAGATCTGATAAGATATGACACGATCACCACGATTACTGCACGGTTCATGGATCATGGCATGCATGGCATGTGATAATGGGAGCAGAGCATGACATTACAATCTACGATCTACGTCTCTCATTAAACATGCCATAGGAAAAGCCCTTCATTGCCATGGTCGACGCCTTTCATTAAACATGCTCTAGGAAATGCACTATACTATCGTGGTTGCACGTGGGCTACGGAAAAGTGCGCCAAGTCACCCAGAAACATGGTTGCTATTTTCAGATGGAGAGAGTAATGTGTGTTTGTGTGTGTGTGTGTGTGTGTGTGTGTGTGTGTGTGTGTGTGTGTGCGCGCGCGCGCGGATCTATGTATTTACCCCAATCTCCATGATCTCTCTCTCTCTCTCTCTCTCTCCCTCTCTCTCCGTCTCTCTCTCTCTCTCTCTCTCTCTTCATCTCTTTCTCTCTCTCCTCTTCTCTCTCTCTCTCTATTTTTCTCTTTTTATCTCCTTGATCCATTCTTCGCTCACTGTCTCTCTCTCTCTCTCTCTCTTCATGTCTCTCTCTCTTTCTCTCTCTCTCTCTCTCTCTCTCTCTCTTCATGCCTCTCTCTCTTTCTCTCTCTCTCTCCTTTTATCTCCTTGATATATTCTTCGCTCTCTCTCTCTCTCCCCCTCTCTTTCTCTCTCTGTCACTCTCTTCATTGCTCTCCGTCATCTCCTGTCCTCTGTTCCCATTTGTCAATTCTATGATCCTTTCTTTAGTGAGGTGGTCAATGCATTTTACGAAAATATAATTATATACGAGTATGAATAAATGAACATAGAAATGAATGTATAGATAATAATTCTTCCGGTGCGCTATCACGTACACGTATCATATTTGGTAAATAAGCCAGTGTTTGAAATTAGAACCTGAGCATATTATGTAAAGACACGTTTGACCTTCATACGCCATTTTCTATATGGTATCTACCAGAAAATGAACAGTAGAGACATTTTCCAAGATCTCCACGTTTTCTTTTCAAAAGTGTGAACAAGGGCTCCATGAGATATTTACTACATGTACAACTTTTAAAATGTTAAAACTAATCAAACTCTTGAAATTAAATGTATCGTTTTGCTACTTCCGATTCATAGCAAAACAACAGAACAACAAACAAGTGATCTTTATCTAACTTCTTAGACCATTTATCGTACAATACCTGAATCCATATACATGTACCCTTTTAGTAATCGAACACGTCTTTATGAGCTACTGAACTGACTGATCCGTGCAAAAAATTTAAGTCATGCCTGAAAATTAACCAGAATATGATTGTCCAGGTCTGCAGTTTTCAACTTTCAAAGAATTGATTTTGATCTGGTCCATATTGTTCTTGATGATTATCAATCAAATGTACAAAAAAATGTATATTTTTAGCATTTATGGTGAATATTTTCGTTCACATGAACATTGGGATGTACATGCAAGCTCTGCCATTTTGCACTTGCATCTTGCTGTCCTACCAGCCTTTCGAACATCCACACGTAATGAGTTCTTGGCGAGTTTTTAAGGCCTCTTGTAACTGTGTACATGGTGGCTGGAAATGTCTGTCAGAACTCTTGGTCCATCCCCATCCAAAGGAAGTACTGAGCAGCTGCTGAAGAGAAACATGAATTTGTCCTCACGCGTATCCTCCATTGAAAAATGCTCACCTAACGTGCTGTTCACGGTCATTTGAAAACGAAAAATTGATTTGCTCGCACTCAGGACTTTGCATTTCATGGAGAGGATATCACCTTGAAATAAATAGCACTTATAGACATGATTTATGCGCCAATTAGTTAACATACATATATAATGTATGCTACATTGAGTGTTGCAACTAAATGTAACATACATTATGTATCAAACATGTCAACGTTAACTAATTGGCGCATCAATTCCATTGAAACTGACCTATTTTTTTATATAGATTACCTTTCTATTCCATCTCGCCTTCTCACAATTGTAATTATCATACATCATTCAGTGATGTGACCATTTGTGTTTTATTTATTCAACTTTTGCCAGCCATTTAAAAAATGGTGTACTATTTTATTTATATCTGCCATTATATTTTTGCTCCAATGCTCAGTCATGATGGCTGCTATCTTTAAAAATGGCGACCTTATATTTTGAGATGCCTCAAAATGATATCTCACATAATTCCAAATAGTATTTGTAACATGTGTGCAAACTTTGGTGCTTGTAGATAAAAGGGAACAGAACGGGAGAAAACCCCCTCGGAATATTTAATGATTAGGGGGGGGGGGGGGGCACGAAGTCAATCCATGGTGACAAGACGGTAATTTACATGCAAGGCACCATGTTTATTGGGAGGGGGTCCTCCTTGCTCCCCATCAGATGAGTATGCGACTATGTACGATTTTCCTTGGTTACTGTAAATTTTGGATTGATTTGAAGAAAATACTCCTTTTTCTGAGGTGGGGGTGGGGGACTCATGTCAGATGGGGTCCCCATTGCCTGAAAATAATTTCAAGTTTTGATGAAATCAAATATTCATTTTTCAGATATTCCATTTTTACAACCTTATGGCCTCTTCTCCGAAGGACGACTGCTTTAAAGTTTGTTTAAAATCCAGTCATTTATTTTCAAGAAAAAGGGAAAAAATAAGAGGAAGTTGACCCTTGGGGGCATTTTGGGGGGTCACCCGGCCCATTGCCACTTGTGTACGACCACTTCAGCAACTCAAGGTCCCTAATACCTGGATTATGGATTATTTCTATCAGGTTTGGTTAAGATCAAGTTATTTGTTGTTGAGAAAGAGTAGAAAATAGGAGGAAGTTGCCCCCTGGGGGTATTTTGGGGTCTACCACCCCCCCCCCCCCTTTCCCGGCCCCTTGCCACTTGTGTGCCTCAATTTTCACAACTTAAGGTTTCTCTTACCTATGGATGATTCACTTTAAGTTTGTTTAAAATCCAGTAATCTTTTTGGGGCAGCTATACCCCGGCCCCTTGCTACTTGTGAACCCACATTTCTACAAGGTAATGTCTTTTTAACCGGTCATAAAGAAATGAAACTGTTTCAGGGACAGAATAGCATTTATCTTTGCAGGTTGAGATCAATCCAATCTTGATTGTATAAAATGATATGAGGTCATTGAAGGCGATGAGGTACATCGATTTGACGGATATTATCATCTGAGCTGATCGTAATCGCCAAGGTCTGAACAGTATTGACTCTATTAGCAAATTGGAATATACATGACAACATGGCAAAGCCATTCTCTACCTTTATCTCAATCACAAACGTCATTTATACAGTACAGTTCCAGTGCACCCCATCAACAAAATTGTCTACAACTAACATATATAGGCTGCTGTGACCTGGTACTGGTAATTTAATCTACTTAGGTACTAGATTCACCAGGTCACAACAACCCATAGATTAGTTGTTTTATATCACTCATCGACGATCAAAAAATATTTAATGTCATGGAAAAGTAATGAGCTAAATGAAGCGCAGTTGCCCAATCGCAATTTTGAAAGAATGCAACATCATTACTCTATGCAAGTGATGCGACACGTCAGTACACCAAAGTTGGAGAAAAATAATTAAATTTTTAAACCCCCTCCATCATTACATCATTCACAGTGAACAAAATGAACAAATACTTACTTGATAATTTCATAGGATTCAATGGAAACTATGACAAATGAGGTTTTTTAAAAGTTGGTCCAGTGAGAAGTCGCGCTGCGGTTCCTTGCGAAGCACTTTAAAGTTGTTTTAATGCACTACCAGTACCTCGCTGCTATCCACTGACAATGAATGCTAAATGTGCCGTTAATGTAACGTTAGATCTAACTTTAGTAACACCTCAACATTGGACTAACCATGTTTAGGATAAGTCTAACAACTACTTGAGATGTTAGACTCACCTAGTAGCGGTAGATGTTGACTGTTAAAGATGTTTAAACCTCGGGATTGCCCAGCTCCTTCGGGAAAATGATGTGCCAGTGGCCGCTAGATTTACTGCTCGATTGTAATTTCTGACGTCACTCAGAGTGGTGTCAGAGTGCCCCAAACTACTACAAACATCTTTTCTCTTGAGGAAATGTTTTACTCAGACATTAAGGCGCTGTCACACCTTGGCGTTTTAGACAGCGTATGCCCGACGTATCAAAATTTCTCTAAAACGTCGGCATACGCTGAACTTTGATTTTTTTTCCAACTCTGGGCGTATACTTAGCGTATTCATAACGAGTTGGACATATACATAACGTATTAGTAACTTATATCGAACGCTTCGTTAACTTATACGTAACGTATTCCAAAGAATGCTTAGCGTATTGCTGGCGTACACAACTTATGCCCTACGATAGCCTAACTTACGCATAGCGCGCGGCAGCGTATCACTGACGAACACGTGTCGTAGCCTATAAAAAGGCTGCCGCTCGACTATTCATCTGTTCACCATGAAGTCCTCATGAGTTCTGATGGGTTCCTCCTGTGAACCCCACCTTTATATACCAATTCCTATAAACGTTGTCAATACGCCATTATACGGTAGCTGTAAGTTATAAATACTTTCAGTAAGTTTTGTGGTCGTCCGGAGCACGTCTTCATACGTCTTCATACGTCAGTATACGTTGGGGTTAAGTTACACATACGTTCAAAGCACGTTACTCATAGGCTAGAAGTAAGTTTTTGGATACGCTGGACATTATCTCGACGTACATAGACTTATGAGTAACTTACGAGTAACGTGTGTCAACGTGTATCAACGATCGCGTAACTTGCCTACAACTTATGGCCCGCGTATGCGGGACGTATGAGCCATACGCTGGCATACGTCGAAAAATTTTGTGCTTGCACAAAATTTTTCGACGACCTCGCCGTATGACGACGTATACCAGCATGTTTTAGCGTGCTCTTAACGTATGCAAAACTTACCCGTAACGTCTTCGACGTACGCCAGCGTATTCGGCAAATTCCTCATACGTCAGGCATACGCTGTCTAAAACGCCAAGGTGTGACAGCGCCTTTACTAAGGCGGGAAGACTACCTCTTGTACCTTTTGCTTTATGTCTCACCGCTTACATTATGATAATGTGTACCTCTCTCACACACACACACACACACGCACATTGTGCGAGTCGACTAGTCAGAACACACACGCTCGGTGCGCTCGTGTTGTGGTACACCAATCCATGTGAGAAATTTAGCCGGCATTCCGTTTATCGTATAGTGACGTGTCTGTATTAACATACGTCACACACACACACACACACACACAGACACACACACATACATAGGTTCATCTTTGCAGGTGTATCATTCCCTTCTTTTTTAATTTCCCTCACGCACACAAACACGTAAACACATAATTCTACAATTTCCTTCTTAATGCCTATAGCATGTATAGTTTCGTAGGATTTCTGACTAATAATTCAAATGAAAGGTGGTCAGGAAGTGACGAGGTCTGCGTTTTTTAGCGGGGTTGATATAAAATGGTATTGTTTCAAATTTCAAGTATTTACTAGTGCTTGTATCGAAATTATCTGCACCTTCCGGGTTCACAACAGGCAAACGTATCAGATGATTATTTAAGGACACAAGAATGACTATTTTGTGTCACATCTGTTAAATCAGTAGCAATTGCCGTGATAATTTCATCAATAATACATGAAGCTTCTGGCAGAAAAGAAGTTGTGGGTTGACATGTGTACGTAATGCACAATGAACATTATTGTACTTTGAAGTAATTATCTGATACACGCAAATAGGCATTCTACTCATCGGCAGTATGTTGAGAGAAGTAAAGGAGTTGAGAAGTTGAGATAAAGTAGAGTGTAAATTGTAAAAAGACCACGAAAACGGATTTGAGAGAGGGAAAATGGGGGAGAGAGAGAGAGAGAGAGAGAGAGAGAGAGAGAGAGAGAGAGAGAGGATGTTGAAGGAGAGTAAGTTGTAGAAGAGAGAAGACATTTTAAGTATTAACCATTGTTAACTAGTGCTTTTATCGGAATTATCTGCACCTTCCGGGTTGTCAACAGGCAAACGTATCATATAATCAATGCAGATCAACACATCAATGACCATTCAATGTCACACCTGTCAATCCATTAGCAAGTGCCATCACAATGTCATTAAAGGAAATATAAAGTACTGGGAAGACAGAAAGCCTTCAAAAGGTGATCGTGCGCATTCTTCTTGCCAATGGTCTTAAGTTCATGTATTGTCCATTTTAGGAACTTGCTGAAAGATATTTGCCCTCAAATGATGCACATGTGGAGTAATTAGTAGTTAAATCACAAATCCTCAAATTGTTCGGGCCGAACATTTTGAAGATTTGTGATTTAATCACTAATTACTTAAAATTTGGATCATTTGAGGGCCGTTTAGCACTTGAGGTGTATGATTCTCTTCGCACTTGAGCACATATAAACTCGAGTCAATATTATTACGCACTCGAATTTAAGCGGATTGTGTACGTAGCGATTGTGTTCACATTATTGTTCGTACAGCTAGAGCACACAAGCTTTTTACCATCGCCATCTCGAAACCTTGTGACATTCGTCTTTTGAGAGAAAATGTGACTTTTGCATGGACTTTTGTTTCACATTGAACCTTACCATGGCACGGTTTTAGGTTGCTAACTTCAGCTCCTTTTTATTCCTACATAATATGTCTAATCTTATATTCGTCTCATTCATTCTTTCAGGTAGTCTTCTCTATACTCTCATAGATCTGCCTCCTCAATCGTTTGATCAATACCATTTTTTCTCTCCACAAAAATGTATTTTACTGTACGTGTCGTCCTGTATCTCTCTGTTATATCTATCACTTTGTCTCCTATATTTCATTGCGATTTTTTTCTGATCAATCTTGTTCTTGTTCAAAGAGCGGACCCGAGTCCGCAGTGCTCTGAGTTTTAATGGTTATTCACGCCATTTTGTACACAACACCAAGATGAAAGCGTTATAACCAAAGGATCCGAAGGAGTACAAGTCTTTTCGTAGTCTTGCCTTACGTTGATGGAGTATCCCTACAACTCAGGCGCCGCCTGGAAAGTCATGGTGCGAACGTTTTTTCCGATCAGAGACCACCCTCCGACAGGAACTGTCACGCCCCAAAGATCGGACCCCTCAACCATGTCGACACAGACGAAACGGAATTGTATACAACATTCCTTGCAAAGAGTGTGACCTTTCCTACATTGGTGAAACTACCCGACCGATATCTGAGAGAATCACTGAGCATAAGAGGGATGTTAGGCTCCGCCGAACTGACAGCTTAGCAGTAGCTGAACATGCCTGGGATAACCAGCACCAAGCAGACTTTGATGGGGTTCAGTGTATTTCCCAAGAACGGCACCGGTACACACGTAGGATAAAGGAAGCCATCAAGATTCGCCTCAAACCCAGTAATTTAAATCCTGACAACGGGATCGATCTTCCTGATTTGTACGATACGCCGCCATGAAACTCCCGACCACCATCGCTCGTTGACTGATTGTAGCTCGCCATTGTTACCGTCCAACAATGCGAACCGCACCAGCTCATTGCCTGGTCTGTCACCCGTGCGCACTGAAGCGGTCACTTTTTAACGCTAAATCATGTTTATTGTTTATCATCTGAAAAGATTACGTAAAATCAATACTTTATCCAGCACAAGTTCTCGGGCGAGCTACGGCCCATTTATAAATTTGGTAGGAGTTGGTAAGAGGATGTGGGGACAGATTGTTCCTTTGTTTGATCCATAATGGAGTCCACTCGAGGTTCTGACTACTTGCTCCCTTCTCCTACAATTATCTCACCCTTCCATCTACTCAAAGTATATTGAATGTGGTATGCTTAGAAAGCTGATAATATAACCCAAGTGACTGAGGAAATGATAAGGGCTTTCCACCATCAAATTTACTGTGAGATCTAGTAATTTAGGGGGGATATGATGGGCACATTCATGATAACACGACCAAATTTTTTCATTGCATAAGACACATATCACAAGCAAGTGAACCTAAACTAGGAGGCCAATTCATTTCTTTATGTCTACGTCTCACGTTCCTATACCATTTTCATCATGCCTTTAAGTGTGTGTGTGTGTATATATATATATACATGTATGTATATATGTATATATATATATATATATATATATATATATATATATATATATATATATATATAATTGCTTATATACACACTGTATATAAATATGTTTACATACACGCACTCACATATAATACGTACACGCACACGCACGCACACACACACTCACATACACGTACACACAGATGAGATTGTTCTATGACGTTCACGATTGGCGGAGAGTCTACCCTCCAAGTGAGCTCTGTATATCACGGCCAGAGTTTGTTGACATCGGATCACTGTTGGATGCGCGCTCATAATGACAGGTTAGGTGAGTCACATTTTTCTCCTATTTCCGTACTATTACTACTACTACTGTACTTTTATCATTAATACTAACTATATCACTGCTACTGTTATCATCATTATTACGGCTATTAGTCCATTACCATTATCATTATTATTACGATTACTACCATTACTACTACAACTACTACTATTACTACTACTACTACTACTACTACTACTACTACTACTACCATTACTACTATCGTTATCATTGATACTGCAGCAACAACCACTGCTACTATCATTATCACTACTACTACTACTATCATTACTACTATTATTAGCAGAAGTACTACTATTACTACTACTAATACCACTATTATCATTATCATTATCGTCATCATTATTACTACTACTACTGCTACTATTACTATGCTAATAGAGTGACCTCTATTTCGAAAAATTGCTCAATGAAGACAAGAATGATGGTATATATTAGTAGGTGGTCTTTACGTACATGTAACAGGTAAATACCTCTATCACAACAAGTTTTACATTTAGTAGGTTCTTACATTACATATCGCTGGTGCTTACTAAAATGATAAATATAATTTTCACTATAGTTAGTACTTTTGCTTCTACCACTACTACTTATACTTCTAATACTTAACAAATACTATTAAAACTTCTCATTTACTCCGTTATGGTAATACATGTATATCATTTAAAGAAACGTTAATACAACAGGAACTGCATCTAACAGGTGTTACAGCCCGTATCGATTGTGTTTTCCGAGACATCAACATTTCGTATGGTATTTGAAAAGGCTCTGTATTGTTCTCAATCTGTCAAACTTAAATGTTGTTTTTGTTGGTTTCATTCGAGATTAACAACTGCATGATTAACTTTTTATCGAAATTATAATATTTATGAATATCTCTGCTTGCCGGTTCTCTTTTCAATATGATAAATAGTAACCATGGTAACGTACGCTGAATGTGGCTAACTAGCCTGTGGAATGTTATGCTTTGTTCTTTATATCATTGAATGATTGTCAAAGGAGAGGTAATAGAATATAAAAACGAGCAATATGATAAAATGCAATAATAACGAATAACTGAAAATTAGACGTAATCATGTTGATTATAACATTAAGAGTCTGAAAATCATTGCGAGAAGGAGGAAAATTAGGAATCAAAATAACCAATGCATCGTATTTGTTTGAAAACTCTAAAGATATAAGCAGAAATACACGTCTTTCGGTTGTCCATAAGAATATTTTTGTCACCTAAATGTTGCTGTTGCGATACAATGCTCTGGAAAACAGTGATCTGCCGAAACTGTACTTAACATGTAGATAGTGCTCATTCCTAATCTGGATTAATTTCATATTTATCGGACTGAAGTTTAAAACACCACTAAATTTTTATCATGTTATTTACAAGTACCATATTGCTGAATCGAGTTGACTCTGAATTAAACGAGATATGAAACAAAACCGGTTTCAGTACGCCATATAGTTTAATTACGTAGAATCACTGACTACAATTGTGGAATCCTGCTTTTATTCGAGATTAGTATCCAAAAAACCTTTAAAAATATTTTTTCATAGTTAATGACAGTCGGCCATTTTATTGTTGAAATGAAAAGAAAGAAATTCTAATAGGTAATTATTAATGTAATAAAGCTATCGGGAAAGATGACAGAGTAAACAATACTACGCGGTCTTTAAATTAGCCAAACCATACGTGTAAACTGACATACCAAATCAAATATCGTGCTCAAGAAAATGAAAAAAAGCAAAACAGGTGTTTTGCAAGGGGACAGGAGGTCAAGAGAAGGAGAGAGGGGAGAGGGAGCAAATGGTGATGCTTTAGACCTACATATTCTGTCCAGTGTTTGGCAAAATACCTGGAAAGGTTATTTTGGAGGATAATCGTATGTCTTAAATCCTTTGTGTGCTACATGTTCCCTTTTGTCACAAGTAATTATCACAAATATCATGGAGCAGCAATCTATCTGGCACAGGATACACAGCTGGAAAAGAGGGACACGTTGCATAATAGGTTTTCAATTATCGTAACTTATCATCAATGTTACGTACAATGGCAACAGGTGCAACAATGACATCTCATTGGCTGTTACCATAGTAGTTACCACTGATGGTAAGTTACAATAACTGAAAAACTCTATGCAACATGGCCCTGGAAAGGGTTTAAACACCCCTTAGTAATCGACCATGATAGTTTGATTGCGTGAAACTGGAACACAGCTCTTGATAGCGTTGATAAGGCAATTAGATAGAAGAAGTAACCTTAGGTCCAAGATAGATGCTTGACCCCATTGACCATGACTATGTCCATTCCGTAAGGTGAAAAGCGACCGTCTTGATGAGGGCCTCTGGTTTCATGCTTGTTCGTTGCAGCGCGCTGTTAGTTAATGGATTGAATTATCCTCGCTTGGAATGAATTGTGACGTTCAAGAGAAAAGCAATCTCAGCTCACTATAAACTGCAGCGACCGGGTATAATGTCTTGATCAGTGCTGGATCACATCACGTGATACTTGTAGAAGGAAGAAGACCGGGACCATGTCGCATGTACTAATAAGGAACATATTGCTGCCAATTTTTACTCGGAAAAAATCAGACAGGATTTGACTATCGTTAATTGTATTTATTATGTTTACTGTTATCAAAGAACATATTGTTGTCAATCTTGGCTTGGAAAAAAACTAGACAGGTTTTGACTGCATACTGCATACTGCATACTGTCCGATAAGAATGGTGTGTCATACCAGTGCAAGACTGCAATGGCGCCTAAAGAGTGCAATGCTAATCATTGAATTTAATCAAAATTGTTTTTAACGATAACGTAACGCAGGATTGTGTATTAAAGTCATATTTTCAAATGTTTCGAAAATTAAGTACGTCATGTACGAATTCAGCGGCAAGGCTTGTAACGCGAAAAAGGAAATTTGAACATATAACTCCGATCCTACGTAGTCTCCACTGGCTCCCGATAAGGGCTCGTGTTCAGTTTAAAATCCTCACTCTTGTATTCAAATGCTTATGTGGAAATGCTCCTGTCTATCTTACTGAACTCATCAAACCATACCAGCCTACTCGTAATCTTCGTTCTCAATCAAAAAATCTTCTTTCTGAAATTCGTGTAAAATCTAAGACATTCGGTGATAGAGCTTTTGCAAATACGGCACCCAAATTATGGAATAACCTCCCCCAAGGCATTAGATCATTTGCAGACTTCGATCAATTCAAATCAAAACTAAAGACGCATCTGTTGGATAATTATTAGTTATTTTCAAATTTTTACATTCCCACATAATCAATTTTTACTTTCACACGCATAGAGACTATTTGAATGGTATTATGCGTCTCTAAGAATTGAATATTATTATTATTATTATTATGTCTCTTACAGGGAAAAAAGAGATGTATGATATGTAGAAACGGCATTACATTAAACATGAAAACAACAAGTATCACCTATGTGCTTGATGTATCAATACCCGGTATGCATAGTTACTGCCATCGCATATTGTTGATGTTAAAAACTATCTGGCCATCTCTCATTATCAGCAAGAGAACGAGAGGTCAAATGCATCACACTATCGCGTTTCTAGAGAATACCGTAAACGTTTTTACCATTTGAAAGCGGAATTACCATATCTAACATACTGGCAGTTAAAAATAGCGTCAATTGCGATGCACCGTCAATGTTCTACCGAGGCGCCTCCGGTGTTCAACGGATGTCCCACTGTTGACTGGAGCTTTAGCGATGTGAGATCGCTGCATTGCCGGTGTAGCGCTACATCGGAAGTGCATTGGCAGCGCATCGTCACTACTGCAGTAGACTGCAGTAGTATATAGTGAGGACTGTAATAGGATAACGGTCCCACACAAGTCCTTGTAAAAGAGCCAGCGTTATGTTTTTTTTCGCCCCCCCCCCCCACACCCCTTCCCCACCCCTTGTGAGAAAAGACTCCGTGGACGTGAAAGGTCGCGTGTATAGAAGAGTCACACTCTATCCACGTTACAGATCCCAATTCACTTCTCGATTAAGAGCAGCATGAAAACCTGATGGAGTGGACAGAAAACATATGTTATAAAACGGGTAAGAGATACCGACCTCTAGTGGCTCACCCCAAAAGGTTCTTCATCTTAGAAACCGAGAGGCCCATACGAAATAAAACAGTAATAACAATGACTGAAATATTCTTGTTTATTTTGACAGTTTTCAGCACTTCCGATGCCTAATTCGGGACTGCACTCCAGCTTGGGTTCTTGAGGAGCATGGACGCCATGGATAACACGACAGCAAACGTTTCTTCTCTTCTAGAATTCTTTTCGGTTGCCGAATTATCCGAGGATACGGATAGTTTCATATCCAATGGTTCGGATACAAACCGAAACCGTTCTGTCGAGTTCGAAGGCGCTTGGATATGGGCGCCTATCGAGTGGTATTGGTGGATGATATGCCAGACTGCATGTGCAGCGCTAGGGATTGTGGGAAACCTTCTCGTGATTCTGGTCTTGTTTGAACGGCGGAACGGAGGCAGCCCGGCAGACGCGCTGATCGGCAACCTCGCCGCGGCGGACTTCCTCACATCGGTGTTTCTCCTTCCTCTTCCGGCTGCTGTGCAGGTCCCTTCGAACATACCAGCGATGATGTACTGCCGGTTCGTGTATACCTCAACGCTCATGTGGATCTGTATTTCGACGTCGACGTTGACCTTGATGGCGATCTCCTTGGAGAGATACTTCGCCATCGTCCACCCGCTTAGGTTCATGCGACACCGCAACCGCAGAAACACGGACGCGTGCATCATTGGCCTCTGGCTCGCATCACTCGCCGCCAACTCCTACGTCCCATTCACCGCAAACGTAGACGAAACGACGTCGGAGTGCTCGTTGATCGGTGTCTCGTACCATACACAGGCTATTCTCGGCGTGGTCAACTTCTTTCTCGTATTCGCCATACCAGCTGGTGTCATGCTTGTCACCCAGATCATCGCGGCGCGCTCGCTGCAACGACAATTCAGCCAGTTCACCCGGTCCAAAACCGACGTTTCCACCGCGTCCTCAAAGCTGCTGGTCGCTAAAAGGCAGGTTGTGCGCATGCTCTTTATCGTTATCCTCTTATTCTTTATCTGCTGGGGCCCGCCGACGACGACCTACTTTCTTTATAACATCCGGGTCCTTGATGTCTCTTATTTGTACGGGCCGCTCGACCGGGCGCTTATTGTTCTCGCGTTCTGTAACTCGTGCGCGAACCCCGTCGTTTACACGATGCAACACCGGCGGTTTCGACAGGCGGTCCTCGCGTTGTTCAGCAAGCGCTGGAAGAAAAGCTCCAGCACCCTCTTCGATTTCAACCCTTCCTTAACGACACGAGGAACCACAAAGAAGTGGTCCAATCACAACGAGAATGACAAGACCAACAGTGAAGATCAAGGCTACTCGAATGACGATGAAGGATGCACCAATGAGGGCCAAAAACAAACCAGTGAAATGCAAAGAAACACCAAGATTTGACCATATATAACATTGCACTAACTTGCCTTTCACTGACTCTTAGGCAATTCAATAATTGAATAGATGATGAGGTCGGATTGGATTATCTTACCCCCTCCTCGTATTTAGTAATCTGTGCCTATCATGGGGAAACATTGCACATTGTTTGTTTTCTGCAGTTTGAGTACTTTGTGTACTTTGTGTATCGTGATTATTTTTTCCGTTTTTACAGGAATTGTTAATCCATTGAATATCCCCTTATTGTCATTTACATTGTGTTCACTCAACCACGCAATATTGATCACAACATTGGAATAGATTTGAGGAAGGTAATAATAGGTATGATGATGCATATAATGTATAAATCGATAGATTGTAAGTAAATATTCATATGCATTTACATAAGGTTTTAGTATTTTGTGCTTCATCTTTAAAGTAAACTCATTCAACCTTGACTAGACGACTCCCTCTTATGTTTACACAACATGTGATAATGCATGCTAGTTTTAATCTGTGATGTAAATCATCTAAATGAACTGAATGGATTTTAGGAGGGCTGAACATAGCAGTTTCCTTTCACAGCGTGATTAGTCAACCGTGCAAACACGCGAAGAGTGTCAGGATAGATGCGAGGGGGTCAAACGATGGATGATCTTACATCAATATCACTTAAACAGGGGCATAATTTACCAAAATGCTCTCTCGAAAAATGACATGTTTGCCTTTGAATATAATAAAATGTTCCAAAATGATTTAGTCAATAAGTGTAAAAACATTTGTGTTAACTTAATTTACTATAGATATGTTTGTTAAAAATGTACGTATGGAGCCGGGTGGGGGTGGATCGGGTTTTACTTTTGTGTTTGGTGTATTTTCTTTCCCCCGTGTGCTCTCTCTCTCTCTCTCTCTCTCTCTCTCTCTGTTCATTTGCAAATACTGAGTAAATCAATGTACAAGCATTAATTTGGATAGAAAAAAAGGTAAAAAGAAAATGAACAAGAAGAGAGTGTCGTTTGGAGAGTGGGAGAGAAAGATAGAACAAGAAATTGGAGGGTCACAAATAGTATAATTAAAAGACAGTTTTTTAAGAAAAACTTGTATTTCTACCCCCGTTATAACATTGACTAACAAAACAAATCCACCACTATATACCTCCTATATATGCCAACGCCCTGTCAGGTTAGAGGCACCATAATTAATTCATCGAAATGTCATGTTTGTAATAGCTACTTCCGACATGAGACGCAATGTGACAAATTGCCTAAACACCTCGCTCCGCGATGGTGGAGATAAAAATATTAATTCCTTAATTGGCTTGGGATATTACTTGCTAAAGGAGGTTATTTACATGTACGTGCAATTTCAATAATTTATCCTTCATTGCAACGTTTAAATGTGCCAAAACGATGAGATTAGTTCATAATCAATTGATTTCCGCATATTGCATATTAATTTGATTTACTGATAAAACCACATATGTATCGCGCTCTAGCGCTGGTTGAGTACGTAATTGACTTGCCTGCATATCATTCCGTTGATTTCATGACGTACACGTTGTATTATAAAGAGACCAAGGTCAAACACTTGGAAATGTGATTATGACTAATTTTATGTATCGGTATTTTAGCAAACCTCTCCGCAGGCTTAGCTGTTTTGTCCTTACTTTCAACAAAGTGCACAGAATGGTGTTATGGCGTGCAAGCTGGTGATCGTAGGTAGATGTTCTTGATTCGCAAGTTAAACGGGAAATTAATCACAAAGAAACTGATATTGAGATGACTGAAGATAAACACGACAAAGAACATTTCATACGGTGAAAGAAAAACAATTATTTCAGAAAATGCAGACCCTCATGTTTTTTTTACCAAATAAATTTAAAAGTAACACCTGACATGCTGAGATTGTTTGCAACATGCGTATCAAACATAAACAAGGGCGTTAAAATCATTTTTTTTGTAACGTCTATAAAATGCACATTATATATTATACTAAGAGAAATGCAGTTTTTTTTAACTTTAGAATTAAGCCGGGGAACTACGGCAATTTGGATTCATATTATTATTTGTTATTGACCTCGTCTCGATAATCTTGTTACCTGATTGATTGACAGGCATTTACTAGATTTAACCTTAGCAGCAATTGTACTTTATTTGCATAGTAACGGTAAAGAATACTTTCATTATCATTAGTTTGCATGTGTGGCGAGTTTGCGTTGATTAATGTGCGAATGCGCAATACAAAAACACAGTGTAATCTAACGTCAACGCTAACGTGCGCTGTTTCTTGATTAGGATAGGGTAGAGGTCTGCTCTTGAGAAACCGTGTTACTGGTTGTGGGCCCGAAATGTCTTAGTTATTCATTATTATTTCACTCGGTATATAAAAACCAATAGATACTGCTCTTATATTCGGGACCTGGTTAAACTATAGGACCGCGGTGATATCAAAACGATACCACAATCCCTAGGTCTCCGGGTTCGTGGTATTCTAGTATTGACATTAGATACCCCAGTGCCTATAGTATTAACCGTGTACCTTACAGCAGTCTTAATGGTATACTAGTTGTGTTGTATCGTACCGTTGAAATAATTATTTGAACTGTTGAAAAAAATGTTTATGTATATGATTTTCTCAGTAATCATACTTTTAAAAATACATGTAGTGTTAATTTAGAATATTTTTTGGGCTTACATGTTGATGTATTGTGATAAAATATAAGGACAAAATGTAAGAACTAATTTCAATTTTGTTGTAAAGAGCAATTTGATATGTACTTGATTGATTGTACTTGATCGTGTGAACGTCATTTGCTGCAAATGAAAGGTAGGTTAACCCTTGCTCAGGTCAAAGAAATAAAATTGTGGGAATGACTTTGGAAAATGTAAACAATATTGCATAAGAAATTATCTCACAATGTTCAAGACTTTAGAAGTGGAAACTGAAATTACATCTAAATAAGACACATTATTACTTGCCACAATGTCGTCTTTTTTATTTTATTAAGTGTTGTTAAATTATTATGAAAACCTCTAAACTGTACTTTTTTTTATTCTTTAACATTTGTTTATGATGTCCCCCCCCCCCCTCCTCTGATTTCCGTTAACCCTTTTCTGATTACTCCAAACTCCGCCACAAGCCCAAGGTTAAAGGAATTCGCGCCACCTTACACGCATTCATGAATCCTTACGAAGTGTTCTCCAAGGTGTAAAACTGTGTTGAGATATAATTTGTAATTGTATAAGAAAATGTACAAAATGCGTGACAAATGTATAATTTATTTGTCAAGTTGTGTACAAAATATCTGATTCATTGTTTGTCTGAAGGAAAATAAATGTTTTCAAATCAATACTAACTGTTCATAATTGTGTATATCTTTATCATAATTGAGGGATCTGAGCTAAATTTGGTTAATAAGTTACGACGAATTCCCAACATGCCCAAGAGCAAATCAATGCACTGTGCAACGTTTCCGTGACACTTAATGCCACTTATGTACTGACACGCATTACAACAACAGCACCGAATTTGATTCCGGAATATTGCAGCAATAGTTATGATAGTAGGGCATTTACGCATACAATAATCAACCGTGTCTTCCCATGGGTGTGAAAATGCTTACGGACGTGAATCACTTATATTCCGGTATCATAGCATACATTACATGAAATATCACCCAGCGTTTGATTAATGCACATTTATTGTACTTCCCCCCGAAGTCACAATAGAAAGCTTTACACGGATTTTCCCTCTGATCCTATGTTTATCAAAATGTGATTTGACGTTGCAATAGACATGTATCAATTTTTCACCTTTCTACATCATATCCCATTAAAATTTATATCACACCGTTACTAAGAGATATATTTTCCTTTCAAATATGCAAAATAAAAAACGCATTGCCGAGTAAGTGGTATTCTCGTATAGTACATTATACAACTGCCATTTCATCGGGGAATATGTTAATGTATGCATGTTATATGCCTGTTTGGATGTGGCGCAATCTCGTTTGCATCGCATTGTTAAGAGTAGTTACCAGTAATTCATACCGAGTGGCGGTCTCAAAGGGATTTTTATCCATCTTTTTAAACATCCTTGGATATACGTACGGGACATTAGTGGCATCAGTATATATATATTTCTAGCCCCCGTTCAAATCCGCCAGCCCTGCTATTAGTATAATTGTAGCAGCTCCACTAAATAATCAGTATGCTTGTGACAATTTTTTTGTTTAGTTTATGCAACGAAATTTAGAGCTAAATTTGATTGTAAGTAAGATTTATAGAATTGCGGGTTAAGTTGCAGGTTAAAACAGTTTCAATAATGCGACAATGAATATAAGAAAAAAATAACACCCCCACCGGACAATCTGGAAGCAATCTAATCATACATGTAGTTGGAAATGAAATCATATTTCCATTGGGTGAAAAATCACGGAGAAAACGAAACGCCATTAAATCAGAATTGTGTATTTGATCATGTTTACAGGTACCAGAGCTAAATATATAGCTAAATCTACGAGCAAAATCAAAGCATGCTCTGTCATGAGCGTGAGTCACATACTCAGTAATACATGAAATTACGCCTACTATGCTCATGATCTTGTCGGCCTTTCCTAATCTCCCATGGAGCTGAATCCTGCTATGTGCTGTACCTTTTGGGTTCTATTAATATATTGTTATATCATACTACGCAGACAGCACACAGGGCACCAGTTCATCTGACATACTATGAGTTAACGCCAGGCATGGAAACTATTTGGGGAGACCCTGGGGATATGGGCATGTGTGCCGTATAGTGATCGCAGTCACTGTTCAAATAAAGGCGCCTGATTGGCTGGTACACACTCCGTGGCCATCGTTGTATCTCCATTGAATAGGCACGATTCAAGGAAAACGCATTATTAGTTGTGGGCTGGATATAAAGCACGGAGGGGGAAAATGTCGTACCACCACTTACTTGACATTTGCTCCGCCACTATGACGTCACAATGAAGTAAGGATATTTGACATCACCCTATCTGTTTGCTTTTGTATATCATGTACACTGTGTTCAGCATATCAAAGGAAAGTCTGGAGTACCAGGCCGCAGCAGAGCCAATTAGAAGCGCTTTCGTTTGATATTGTATAAATCATACAAATACTGTATATGCCGCGTCAAGAGGTGGTAGTGAAATCTATGCACAATAAGTAGCTTCGATTGTACTATTTCGTGAGGGGAGCCCATAGGAAAGTAGCACAAATCGAAGGGAATGAATGTGCTAATATGTTCCTCTGGTGCCTCGACCCGAGGGCGGTTTATATTTGTTTTATATCCCTCATTGAAACCCTTTTATGGGAAAAAGCATGGAGCAAAATCTAAAGATCCCAAAAATCCCTCAATCGTAATATATATATATATATATATATATATATATATATATGCATGGATCCCGCATTAGGGAGACATTCCGGTGTTATTATACCTACCTTAGGGAGACACCCGCGTAAAGGAGACATTTTTGTGTCTCCTTAACGTTTTGACACCTCATAATACAGTTATCCATGGATCACGTGTCCAAAATGCGTCAAGAATATTCATGTTAACACCGTAGCTCTATGTTGGCATTGTCCATTCGATACCAGGGTACATCAATTTAAAGTAGAAACTGTTTCAAATATTAGGGGGTATACTTTTTTTTTTTGGAAGTTGTTATAAAAGTGTATTACGGAGACACAAAGTATATTGGATATATCTCGCTTTCTCCGGCCTATATGTGTGGGATATCCATACCTAAGATCACATGTGATTGTACCAACGTAATGATGTGTAACTTGTTCATCAGTTTTTAAAGGATAAAGATATATCCCTTATGGTGTGAAAAACACCCTCTTTTTAAAAGTAATTAATTCCATCGCGCTCATGCGCAGTAAGATATACATATATTTGCCGAAAGGTCTCCCTTGAACGGTATGTTTTAGCAAAAAGTGTCTCCTCAAAGCACCCCTAGCTAGCATCACACACGCGACGTCAGTGCAGCGCAGTGGTATAAACTCCCCGGGCGCTTCGTCGGCGAGACGGTGCGCAGCTCAGCTAGCTAGCAGCAAGTATCCAAGTCGTCATCAGAATTAATTTATAATTATAAAGGTAAGTTAGGAATATCCCATATTTAAACAGATCCTTGTCTCTATCTAGATCTACGCTAGAATCCAAACCGGCGCTAGTTCATAAGCGTAGCCCGCTCACGCAGCTCCCGCTGCGCGGGAGCAGTCCGGTCCGGGGCTAGAGTAGACCATACTGGCGCCGGCAGCCTACGCGGATAGCTACCCGTTACTCGCCCGTGGAGAATCCGTACTAATCACGTCCCCAAAATCAACTGAATCATTATTCAACGGCAAATAAGTTGTCTATATAGGCCGGGTTGGGGTTAGGGTCAGGGGTAGGTTTAGAATTAGGTTTAGTGTTAGGGTCAGGGTTAGGTTTAGGGTTCAAAGTCATAAAATTAGTGGGATATACCAACAGTTATTGCATGATCTGGCGGCTGTGGCGCTACTTTCTGTATGAATTCACTAATTCAGATCTGTTTTATGCCAGTGACATCTCACTTAGAACTTACGCTAGTAGAATTAATGATGCTAAATCGTTTCTCTAAGAGAATGCTAAGTCGGATATCAGTGACAACTCGTGTATCGATACCGGATCAAAATTTTCAGACAAACTAGTAATAGCCTTTCTCATAAAACTCCGCAATAATTGATAAAATGTCAGGTTGAAAAATCATGATTTTGTTAAATATGGGGCGAGGTATTGTTTAAAACGTTGATTAGTCTATAACGAGGATGGTTGTGCTATTAATCTCTCATTTTCTTCTGTTAAATCACTTCATTGATTTTCTAGCTTTCATGCTTTCCATTTTGGTCATATTCATAATATTGAAAGATACCTTAAAGATACTATATGCAAACATGCCATTCTTAAAATAAATATTTGAATATTGAAGAAAGGGGTTATCACATGCATATGTTGATATTCACAACTGATGCAAAATCTCAATCAAACGTAGACTTAATCATTAAAAAAGAAATAAGCAAACACAAGTGAATTTTCAACCTTTAACAGTGTTAATATGTCGGCGTGCTTAGACTAGCCCTCTGATCTATGGAATGCTCAAATGATACTCGATATTTTTAAATATTTGTTAACCTTTTTCATTGATTTTGCCTTCAATTGAGTGATGTTAAACAAGCAAACCCCTTTCCCTGCCACAGCTGATTTAATGCCTAGCAAATTCTGACAAAATGCAGCAGAAATGTTATCATAGAACGCACATTATGCAAATTCATTCACTTTTCAGTCCGAATTACGCAACTCAGGTTTCCATAAGTCACTATTGTTCTCAAGCTCAAGGATCGTCCGATCAAGGACAATAGATGCGACAGTGTCTGAGCAGTTCCAGCAATTAGAGCTGAGGTTAGAGTTGTAATAGCTTTGAGAATCACCTCAGTGCTAACTATCGGAGTTAGAGCTGAGGTTAGAGCTGTCATCGTGTCGAGAAACGCATCCCTAGTCTTCAGACATCTGTTTTCCCTCTGCATGGCAAATACTGAAATAGTATATAATTGATATTTATGTATCATGCAGCTAACATTAGCTTTCCAATTAAGTATAAGTGGGTTCGGACAGGGTCTTTTAAGATATGATGTTTTGGGTAAATTAGATGCTCCTCGAGGAAAACTTCAGGCAGAGCTATGTTAAAGTCCAGAGGGATCGAGCACATATAATTGTTTTGGTTTGTGTTGCTGACTATTCCTTACTCTCTAACTTTATTGAATAAGTTACACATTTTTTAAAGACAATATTAAGAAGGTTTATGTTCTGAGGTCCATTATTACTATATAGAAATTGAGAAATGTGTTTTATATTTTTTTACCGGTCTACAAGTAGCATTCCATGGTTTAGTCCATGGTGTGAATAAACCTCCTTTTGTGAACACGTGTCTAAATAAAGACCTGGTTATTTCATTCATAAACATTTAGAGATTGATGATTTCCAATATTCAGGTTTTTCAGAGAAATTAAGCAGAAGTGATGAAATTGAATCTGAAATGATCGTGAGTATGAGATGATGATACCCTGTAAATGATGTTTTTACCAGAAAAACAAAAACAAAATTAGTCTCCCCATCCCCAAAGAAAATCACATCAAAGTGTGTTTTTGCTTAAATGAATGACCTTGTTAGCTCTTTTCAGTAATACCCAATTAGTCCTGAGAGCTAGTGCATGTGATTCTGGAGTATGTACTATTTTGGTTTTGTTTTGCTCAGGACCACTTTCCATTGAAATGCCCAACTCTTTTTCTTATCTCTTCAGCATTGATACATGAAAGTGAGAATTTAGGGAGGTTTGTCAATGACGAACATGTTCATCCAAGTTATGTGATGATGAAAGTCATGCTAAACAACACTCCTCATATGTGTCTCTTTGCAGGAGGGGAAAGAGGACAATGCAGAGAACCTTCCCTGGAGACAGGTAACTATTTGTAAAACAAAATGGGTCATCGAGCGATTGTTTTGTTGCCAACTTTCATACAAATATTCTAATAATGTGCAATATTTGGTAATTTTGAAGATTAAGAGGATGTTAGCCTTCTGCAACACTAAAATTTGAAGTTGAAAATCTTGTTTGAAAATTTGTTCAGAAAATCCGTTCTCTAGACCTGTGCGTCTTCATTAGCCCAATCAGATGTAATAGTGAGCTAGTTTGAGGATCCGGGGAACTAGCCTGAAGTTGCAATCCCGTCTTCATTCGCTCAAAAGTCGCGATACGTAAGCTCACTGGGGATACATGAATTATCCCGATGTTTGCACATATGCAGTGTGCGATGGAAAAAGGCCACGACTGCATGGCTTTGTTTGTGAGCTCTCATTCACGTACATATAAAAACCTATTACGTAAACAATGCCTCATGCACGCTGATGCATGCCGGGATTGAGAAATTTTCAGGCTAATGAAGACGCTCCGAGCTAGCTCTAGCTAGTTCACAAACTAGCTCGAGCTAGCTCCATCTAGCCCAAGATTTCTTGGGAAATTTTCTCTATCAAATAGCTAGCTATTTTGCCTGATCTGGCTAATGAAGACACAAATAGCTAGCTATTTCGTGCTCTGGCTAGGCTATCCCAATCAGAACTAGCTACAGTAGATATTTAGCCACATCAGGCTAATGAAGATGCACCTTCTGAGAATTATGACTTCTGTTTTTATAAAAGGTCGCCACAACCAAAAATCAGTGCATTAACTAAGACAGAACATTGGTTTTGATTACTACATGTACTTCTAACATGAGAAGTACATTGTTTTAGAGGCAGTGTCAATGTTATTGCAAGGTCAAATGAGATGTGAGATATGAGATAATGGAACCCATTTAACAAATTATTAGGACTTATATGTTTTTCAGTTGTGGAGTTATGACCTCGATCAGTATGGTGTATAAATGTAAAGTTACCACAGCCAAAAAAAATCATGCAATGACTTGCTGATATAAAAGCATACTCTAGTTTTACAATGGATTTGATCTTATTACTTCACATTAAAAGTATGAAATCTTTTAGTCTAAAATTGTGCATCATTGAATCATCATCTATCTGCAGTAGAAATTTTAGATAATTCTTTTTTTTTTTTGTTGTTGCAAAAGGTTGCCCCCTCCCCTTCAATAATTCTGATATACATAGACTTGGCCAGCACATGAACACAAGTTCAAGTAGAAGTGTTTCATATTCACTCATAAAAAAAAATATATTTTATATGCAGATTTGAACAGCTTCCTTTGTTCCTCAAATGTATACCTTTAACTGAATAGATCCAAAATGTATTTGGTAACACCTTTGCTACAGGAAGGACAGGCGTCACAGGACCAATTGACTAGGCAAGCTCATCAGACCACAGGACCAGATGACCAGCCACGACCATCAGGCGTCAAAGGACCAGGGGCGCGTTTCTCAACACGATGACAACTCTAACCTCAGCTCTAACTCTGATAGTTAGCACCGAGGTGATTCTCAAAGCTATAAACTCTAACCTCAGCTCTAAATGCTGGAATTGCTCGGACACTGTCGCATCTATTGTTCTCGATTGGACGATCCTTGAGAACAATAGTGACTTACGGAAACCTGAGTTGCGTAATTCAGACTGTGAAAAATAAATGAATTTGCATAATGTGCGTTCTATGATAACATTTCTGCTGCATTTTGTCAGAATTTGCTAAGAATAAAATCAGCTGTGGCAGGGAAAGGGGTTTGCTTGTTTAACATCACTTCATTGAACGCGAGATTCATGAAAAAGGTTTACAAATATTTCAAAATGTTGAGTATCATTCGAGCATTCCGTAGATCAGAGGGCTAGTCTAAGCAATCCAACTTTTAACACTGTTTAATGTTGAAACTTCACTCATGTTCGCTTCTTTATTTTTGAATGATTTAGTTAAGGTTTGATTGAGAGTTTTCCATCAGTTGTGAATATCAACTCATGCATGTGATTACCCCTTTCTTCAATATTCAGACATTTATTTTAAGAATGGCATGTTTGTGTAGACTATCATTTACATTATATCTTTCAACACAAATATGACCAAAATGGAAGGCATTGAAGAAAATCGATGAATTGATTTAATGGAATAAAATGAGGGATCTTCATGAAAATGATGCGTTACACATCAAGCCATAGAATTATCAACGTTTTAAACAATACTTCGCCCCATAGTTAACAAAATTACAATTATTTCAACCTGATATTTTATCAATTATTGCAGAGTTTCGTGAGAAAGGCTATCAATTTGTCTGAAAAAAGTCTGATCCGGTATCAATTCACGAGATGTCAGTGATATCCGACTTAGCATTCTCTTTGAGAATCGGTTTAGTATCATTGGCGCTAACGTGAGTTCTAAATTAGATGTTACTGGCATCGAAATGCAGAAACAGGCCCCAGATGACCAGATAATTTCTACCTTCTCCACTTCCACTTGTAATTTTTTTCATATCTGCATCCTTTCAATCTTCTACTCTTTCCATCTTACCTTGGATAGAGGGAGGGGGAATCGGGGACAGTGAAAAGAGGAATGCAAATTTTTTAATTGATTTCCAATTTGCAATGTTTTTTGACTCGCCATGGTACTATTTACGTATTATTATGGATTTTTTTCTTTGTCTTATTATTTCTGTTTTTTTTTTAATCTGTTACAAAACATTTTATGTTGTAAACTTTATTTCTATCTCTATCTCTAGCCTATTTCTCTCCACTGATGAAGGAAGGCCTCATCATTTTTCTATTTTGATCTATTTTGTGCCGTTCGTTTCCATGTCATACTACCATATTCTCTAATATCGTCAATCCACCTCCTACTTTGCCTGCCTCTTCCTCTGGTGTTAGCCCTGGGGGTTCAGATGGTTGATTTATTAGTCCATCTATCATCTTTCCTCCTAGCTAGATGACCAGCCCACCTCCATTTCTTTGATTTAATTTCCTGTACTTTGGTTTTCTTTCTCAAATCCTGGTTTCTAACTTTGTCCCTCTTTGTAACACCAATCATGATTCTTTCCATACCCTTTTCGGTTACTCTAAGTTTTCTCTCCAGTCTCTTAGTTGTGGTCCATGTTTCTGCTCCATAAGAGAGCACAGGTATGATGCATTGGTTGAACATCTGTTTCTTGAGAGAAAGAGGGAGCTTCTCATCACGAAAGATAAAGTTGAGCTTGCCAAATTTTGCCCAAGCCAACTGAATCCTTCTATTCACTTCCCCTGCTGTTTCATTTTCTATGGAGATATTTTTGCCCAAATATATGTAGTTGTCTACCTTTTCTACGGTCCTCCCCCGAACTGTGATTTTGTGTTCTTTGAATCTACTGCTCATCATTACCTTTGTCTTTGTGATATTCATTTTCAGTCCAGCTTTTCTACTTTCTTCACGTAGTTCTCGGACCATTTTCTCCAGTTCCTGAGGTGTATGGCTAAGTAGTAAAATGTCATCTGCAAATCTGAGGTGTGTCAGGTGTTCGCCATCCACCACTATTCCCAATGATAATCAATCAAGGTTTCTGAAGAAATCCTCAATAGCTGCAGTGAAGAGCTTTGGTGAGATGGGGTTACCTTGTCTTACCCCTTTCAGGATTTTAAAGGCATTTGTTGTAGTGCTTTCTAGATGTACACGGGCACTAGAGTCCTTATAGATGGTCTTAATTAGGCGAATGTACTTTCCATCTGTGACCTGCTTTTCTAAGGCATTGAATAATGACTGATGGTCTAGGCAGTCAAATGCCTTCTCATAATCAACAAAGCTGCAGCAGATGTCAAAACGGTATTCCTTTGCCTTCTTGATTATCTGGCTTAAGGTGTGGAGATGTTCTGATGTTCTGTATCCTGTACGAAACCAGCTTGTTCCCGTGGTTGATTTTCATCAAGCTGTTTCTCTACCCTAGCAAGAAAAATTTGTGTGAACATTTTGTATATATGAGGCAACAGACTAATGGGCCTGTAGTTTTTGATGTCCTTCATGTCCCCTTTCTTGGACAGTATGATAACTTTTGATTTGTTCCACTGGGTAGGTACCTGTTCCATTTGCATGATCTTGTTGAACAGTTTTGTTAGGATTGATATGGTGTCCTCGCCCCCCAAATTAATAATATCTGCAGTCATTTGATCCTCCACTGGAACCTTTCCCCTTTTCATGTGATATAAAGCACTCTTCACCTCTTCCTTTAGTATTGGTGGAACATCATTTGATTTCTCATTCCAGTCCTCATTTACTCTCCAATCTGGTCGGTCTGTGCTATAGAGTTCTCTATAGAAGTCCTCAATCGCTTGAGTAATCTCTTCTTTATCGGTAACTTCTGTCCCATCTTTTGTTTTCAGTGATGACAGAAGCTTTCTGCCCCTCTCTAACTTTCTGTTGATGATTTTTGGTCCTTTGTGGTTTACTAGCTTTATTTGCCAGTTGACAAATTTCGGTTTTTTTTTTTATGACAGACAGAATATCTTGTATATTGTATATTGAAATACAGTTGGCAGCAAAATTATTCAACCCCCCCCCCTCTCATTTTTGACATTCTGTCATAATGAATAACATTGCAACAGCAGGTTGCTACTAAACCATTAAGATAGTGAGCAGACAGTTAATTACTAAAGAATACCAGAGAAGAAAATCAAAGTTTACTTCAAAGTTCATCTGAAATTGCAATTTGCGCCGAGAAAGCATGTTGCAAAATTATTCAACCCCCCTATTTTCACACAAGAAAGGAATGTACACATGTACCTAGTGAACACAGTTATCTTAAAGAAAATGTTTTGGATTGTCTTCTTTTTTTTTATAGTTCTATAAAAAAAAAACAAATCGTCCAAGTTTGAAGAAAATCTAAAAGATCAAGATACTTTGACCTTATTTGGTTTCTATTTCTAAATCAAATAGAAACTAAATAAGGTCAAAGCATCTTGAAAAGTATTGAATTTTCTTTAAACATAATAGGTTGGTGTCCCATTAGGATTGGCTGATAAGAGTCATTTTTAGTACATGAGGTTATACTTGCAGTTCATAGGTTATTTGAATTCTACTTGCATGTGTCATGAATGGCTGTGCTTTAAAGACGGGGGGGGGGGGGGGCATAATTATCAACTGTGTACAGGTTTCTGAATCTAATTTCATTCAAAAATGAATAGTATTAAGTCTTGTGATCTGGAATTTGTGAGTGCTCAGTATACATGTATCTCTTTATCATTACCTACCTGTAGTAGAAATTAACATGAGAAAAGGTTTCAATCATTTCACAGATAATAATTGCTTGAAATTTTTACAAAAGTGTGTGAAATTTAATTTGCAATGGTATCACTTTTTCTAATTTCCCTCAAAATTTTGCTTTCAGCGGTTGAACAGGGGCTTTAATGTCTGCGTATTTAGATGAATATGTTATCAAATATGTGTAATTAAAGAGAGCTTTAAGAAGTTCATACGGTTTGTGGTATTTTAGAGATGTTTTACAAAGAGTTTTAAACATTTGCATATACAGGTGTATGTCATTAATATCCCCTGAATTTGTTGAGGTAATGGTAGTAATTGTACATAATTTCACTGAAAAAAAAAACAATCATTATTGTTGACAGGAAACTTCAGATCTATTGATTTGAATGTTAGTTGGTGCTAAATTTTTTGGTGGTTGTGACCATAAAATCAGGTACAATTTGTAACGTTTTGATATCTTATGGCATGTATTTGAATGATGTTCTCCTAAATGTGCGATACTGTTTTGAAATTTAGTTTGAATTTGAATTTGTATTTCGAGACCTGCATCACAGGGAGGTCATTTAAATGACATTCATGTACTATAATTCATGTGCACCTTGCAACGGTTGAATAAATTTATAACTTTTTAACATTTAATTAAATGCATTGTTAATACAGTTACATTTAGTGTCATGTGTCTCCTTCATGGTCTTTGCTTTTGTGTACGGCTTTCGTTTATTCCTCCATTTCATGTTCGTCCAAGTATAATCATCTGCTTATTCCAAAGTGCTAAAAGTGAGGTACAAACAATATTTCTGTATTTAATTTCAGATGAAAAAAACAAACATTTTTTTAGTGTTTTTATGAGTTCCTGTTCTGAATGTGTCCATGGACGTGGAATGTGCAGAGTGTGTGTTTACGTTTGTTGTACATAGTGTGACAGTGCAAATATGCCACGTTTTAACTACATGTATATGTACTATATACAATGATACTTGACTGAGTGACTGTGATTGCTATGAATCAAATACACCCCTACCCCGGCCCCCTCTCCACATCCCAGCCTACTGGCATTACCATTCAATAATCAACAAAATGGCCATTAATTTATGAGGGTACACAATTTATATTGAAGTCTGAATGTATTGGGGATCAACTCATTTTTCACAAATTTAGTTGATTAACACCATCTGTACTCATTGTAATAGAGTCAATGGACATGACTGTCTGACTTGCGGCTTGTAAGCAATCTGAAATGCATAAGTTGGTCGAGGGTACGGTGCAGCTACCCAACAGAATATGGAACAGAAACGCAACTCTCTTTTGGCATGTACTCAATCTGCATCTATTGTACATACAGCTAGCTAGCTATGGGCAGCACTGAAACTGCACTGCTAAGAATAAAATGAGTGTTACTATGATATGCATCTGCGCTGCATAGCTAGCTGATGATGCGTGCAGCGCGCGCAGAGCAGCTCGCGCTCATAGCTCAAATCAGGCAGGCGCGCCGTCGAGTCGACCGGTCACGTCAGGGCCAGGGCGCGCCAGGGTACGGTTTCTGGGACAGTGCGCGCACAAACGCGTGCATATATAATTAGATGAGTTGACTGCGTATAGGTTGTGTGTATACAGTGCATAACAGATAAGCTATGTGTAACATGCTTATCTGTGTAAAGTATGCCGTGTGTGTGTGTGTGTGTGTGTGTGTGTGTGTGTGTGTGTGTGTGTGTGTGTGTGTGTGTGTGTGTGTGTGTATGGGAACGATAGCTGCTCTCAGTCACCATAGCTCTCTGTGTACCCCGTATGTGTTGTTGTGTGTGTGTGTGCGGGGGCAGCATCATAGAGCTGGACAGCATAGCTCTCTAGACTGCAACTATAGGCATGAGCTATGTGTACATACATGTGTCCACGACCTACGCATTAATTTTCTACAATACTAGCCATCTCTCTGTGCGTACTCTGTGCATGTGCATAAGGCATACTTTATGCCTTATGCACAGAGTAATTAGGGGTCAGCTACAGTAGCTGTTTCTTTCACTAAAATAATCATGGAAAAAATGCAATGCGATCGTACTGTGAGTTACGGAAGTTTGATACCCAGACTCTTTACATTATCTTTACAAAGCAAAGTCAAAATCAAAGTAAATCTGTGTACGGTGGAATTCATGGTATTGGTGTCTTAGAGAAAAAATATTGAATTATGTGTTAGGTTTGGATTCGAAATGCAATATCAGAAACAATATTTTGGATAATATATCAGTGAAAAAGCTTTCGGATTTTCATTTATGTTAGGTATCGTTTATAAATATTTCCCCAGAACATTCTTATTATTATGTAAAGAATCTACTGATGACATTGCTGCTGATTTGATAATGTTGAAGAACGTGCATAATTTACCGTTTTGCCTTTTAGGAGATTCCAATGCTACTTAACCGGGTGTGAAAGTGAATAAATGGAAGATGTTAATCGTTGTAATATGTATTTTATAGATAAATCTGATAGTGTTATGTCGGATCAACATTTTTTACTGTGTAATACAGGTTCGGTAATATGAACAGAGGCAACACAAGAAACGGCAAGAAATTTCTTGAAAGGCGTAGGGGCTTTAACCTTGTTGCTAATGGCCATGTTGGAGCAGATCTAAACACAATCCCATCATTCTGAATATAACGTGTGTGTGTGTGTGTGGGGGGGGGGGGGGTGGGGGCATAATGCCCCCCCCCCCCCCCCGTAAAAACAACAAGCTTTGAAATACCCCGGGAGTATAATAATAACCCTAATAATTAGGGTAACAGTCTTACTATATTTTGAAGTATGATCATTGCTGCCATGAAACGCTTACAAAAATCACGCGGTTATTTTCAAAATGATGTGGTTGTGTTTGTCAGAGAGAAGAGTTTTGAACAGTTTGTTTCTGAAAAATTTCAAGGGAAAGATATTCTTCCTCGTAAAATTGATGCAGCTACATATATATATACAAAAAATATATATACAAGCTCTTTACTCTACTTTACGCAGATGATAGAATTAAGTTCTAGCAAAATCTGAAAGTGAACTTCAACTTGCATTAGATGCGTTATCTGTACACTGCAAAAGGTGGTTAAAAAAGTCATCATCTTTTCTCGTGGGGAAGTACGGAGGATTCCAATTTTTAGGTTTGATAATAACGTGGTTGAAGTTGTTGATCTCGGTACCACCTATGATTATGATACATTTCGCAAAGCACAAATCAATAATAAAGCAGCTGAATCAAGCAAGAAGGGGAAACAGTCTTTTGTCAAAAACATACCAATTTAAAATACCTATTGATATTCTCTTGGAGTTATTTGATCAACGTGTTTTACCTATGGAAGCGAACTGATCAGTGATAGTAAATAGTATACTAAAACGGACATAATACCTCACAAGGTGACATGGGATCAATAGATTGTCATTGTCATCGTCATTGTCATTGTCATTGTTGTAGTATTTGCTTATTAGTTCGCTTTGAAACACTTTTAGTTTAGCAGTTATGACAATCTGAAAAAGTTCAGTATAGTAGTTTGAATGCTCCAACCTCACAACTCTCTCGATCCAATAGGGCGGGAAATCGTTCTTTGCGGTCAAACGGACGGCGAGGCGAATACATTATTTTTTGGTTAGAAAATACTTGTTTGCATATATCCTTCAGTAAACATGTTTTGTTTTGTGTGCGTGCGTGTGTGTGTGTGTGTGTGTGTGTGTGTGTGTGTGTGTGTGGGTGTTTGTGTGTGTGTGTGTAGGTGCGTGTTTGTGTGCTGCGTGTGTGCGTATGTGTGTGTGTGTGTGTGTGTGTGTGTGAGTTTGGGTGTGTGGATGAAGGTGTTGGGAGTATGTTCAAACGGGGGAGGGGGTGGGAGAATAAATAGACAACGCTTTCCTCTCAAGATTCTTGATTGTACAATAATGTTTTGTAAACAATATATGAACATATACTTTTTTGTCCTTTTTTAAGACTATTGCAATTTATGTTTAATTCAAAATGTCAATGTACAATGTATCGGGTTTAATTAAGAATGATTTCTTCAATTGATTTGAGAGAAAATAAAAAATATATTTAAAAAAAACGGGAGGAGAAATAGACGGGGATCACAATAAATCATTCCTTAAAAAATATTGTACTAAGAAAAAAAATATTGTGAGGGACGCATGCAGGAGCACTGTATAAAAATTATTTACTTTCTCATCTCGAGGATTTCAAGATTGCTAATTGTGTACAAGTTCAAGTTCAAGTTTTATTCAAACCAATCAAGAAAACAACATTTTAACATTTAATTGACAAAGAAAGAACATGATGGGTTTGGGACCTCGGAGAAAGCAGAGCTTGTGATAGGGGCCCCTTACAAGGTACGTTATAATGACACAAAAATATATGACGAATGGCATATTTACAATGATAAATAAGGAGTAAAAATTGGAATAAAAAAAAAATTAAGATCACACATACACACACACACACACACACACACACACCGCAAAACACACAGACATACATGGCTTTCCGTTATTTACTTTAGCTTGTTTTGTAAATTCTCAAAAAGATATATTCGACATGAAAGTTTAAATTTAGACAGCGTTGGACTGGACCTCTTGTTTTGTGGAAACTTGTTCCATTCTTTTATGGAAACAACTACAAAAGAGTTCAAAGCAGTTTGAGTCCTTGCTAGAGGTTGATGGATTAGGTTTCTTTGACGTGTGTTGTACTGATGAACAGTAGAATTTATGATAAACACATCTTTTAAAAATGAACTATTTTGTTCCGATTGAGATTTGTACATGAATATCAAACAACTTAAAGAGACTAATTCATCAACAGGCAGCACTTGAAGTTGAAGAAATAAAGGAGCACTTGGACTTCTGTAATTTGAATTTGTAATCATCCTGATGGCTTTCTTTTGAAGGACTATCAACTTGTTTATATGAGTTCTATACGTATTTCCCCATGCAACATTACAATATAAGTGGGGCATAATGACAGCATTAAGGTTTTCTCTGATAAAAAGAAGCGTAACTTGGAAATCACACCAACACTCCTTGAGACCTTGGTACAAACAAAACTATGGTGATCTTTCAAAGTTAAATGATCATCAACCGTAACTCCAAGAAACCTTACATTTTGACTTCGGTTGATCACATGACCACCGATTGTCAAGGCACCAGTATTATCTGGAATTCTTTTTCCCTTTGATCTAAAGACAACATATTGAGTCTTACTGGCATTTAATAAAAGATTGTTGCAACAAAACCACTTGAATATGTTGGTAACTTCTGTATTTGCAGTCAGAATAAGAATATGCATGTTTTTGTGGTGAGAGAGCAAGCAAGTATCATCAGCAAAAAGTGAATAGGTAAACAACCGAGATGAGTTTATAAAATCATTAACATAAATAAAAAACAATAAGGGACCCAGGACTGAGCCCTGAGGTACGCCATATTTTACTCCACTGGATTGAGATTTGACTCCATTAACCATTACAAACTGTAATCGATTATATAAGTAATTTCTAAACCAATTTAAAGCAATTCCACGAATGCCATAATGCTCAAGCTTGTTGATTAAGATGTCATGGTCGATAGTGTCAAAAGCTTTCGACAAGTCCAAAAACACCCCAAGACAAAACTTCCCTGCATCAATCGCATTAATAATAGTATTTACCGCTACCTTTCTTCGTCCTTGGGATATTAACATTCCTTGTGAATTATGTTGACAGTTATCGTGATCGTACGCCTATAACTATACGCATGTGAATGTAAATAAATTGTCATAGGCCCATGTAATCAAGCTGATTAAGTAATCACTAATAATGTCATTTAATCCCATTCGTATTTCATTGTCAGATTATTTAGAATAGAACTCCTATTATTATCCGTATCAGACATCTGAGCAGTGGTTTTACGAAACCATATTCCCCTCGTTTCCAGTGCCGATGGGGCAAAGATGGTAATATTGACAATATTACCATCTTTCACAAAAGCTTATGGACTTGACGTGTAATAAAACGGGAAATATCGTCTTGTATTGTCCCTGGTCTAACATCCGGAAGATTTGCGTCTTTCGATGATAAGGAATTTAATGACATTATTCAAAACATGGGATATAGAAAGTGTAAATTATTCGCTATAGATGTCTAATGTTGATAATGATAATGATATTCACTGGCTCTTACTTTCGGAATATACGACCTTTATTGCTCTCACTGAATCCATATTGCCCTCGTCTTTGTCCTGGCAATATATGTCGTATTCCCCTCAAGGCCAGTCAATATTATATTAATATTTCACGGTAGCGATATGAAAATGTATCACTTTGTATGCAGTCATCAAAATGTATAATCATCATTACACCGTGGCTTCCTGTGTTTTCCTGCTCTTTATTTCTCCATTGTATTGCTTCCAGTGGTGAAGAGCAAAGCGGGCTAAATCAGGTCTATATTCCGCTTATTCTAAAGTCTAGAAGAAATGAACTGTTTGTTTGATGGCAAGCACATGATAATGAATAATCTCTCTTCGATATCAGCAGGTTTAATACCAGTATGATTTACTTTGAAAGGTGCTATCGTGGAGCCAATAAAAGGTCAATTTCTTTATGAAAGAACAGGAAGTGACAAGCCCAGAACGCGTTCAGCCTATAGGCAATATTAAGGGGGCTGGTCGATTGAAAACTTGGAAAAAGCGTGTGGTACAATAAACACGACAGGAATTAGACATCCCTGAATGTTTCAATCAATAAAGCCACTGTACATGAACATGGCTAGTGGATTATGAACCTTTACGCTAAACCTTTCAAAATGAATGAAGTCACGACGAATATGTCATACTTGGAACGTCCTGACTATATCCTGCACCGAGTTTAAAATGAAATTGGATTATGGTGTAACAAGACTAGTGTTTCAACAAAATTATGTTTGTGTCTTTTTGTTGGACGCATATGTACATGAATGAGATGAAGCGTGCTGTGCACAAGCTCCGTTTGTCGATTCACGGCAGCGCAAAGGAATGTTGCTACGTGTTCTTTTTGATTCGAGGTCTGAAGGAAATAAGATTTTGAAGCTAGCCTTTCTATCCCGTATCGTTCAAAGAAAAACAAAACAAATCCCTATCGCAAATGTATGACTAGTCGAATCATCCAGAATAACTATATTCGAATCCAGGATTTATATTTATTCATGCATTAATAAGTGCAGTAGAAAGTGAGCTCGTCTGTCTGATTTTCTCAGCCCGCCTATATGTTTTTTTTTCTATTTTCCGACCTGAAGAATAGTGATTGTGTATAATCATTTTTGTAATCATGAACACGATTGGTATCTTATTAAACAATTGATGTGAGCACGAAGTGTCCGATTTTACTACCTGAACACTAAACAGTATAAGCACGTTTTTTTTTTTATAAGCAATTATAAAGATTAGACCATAAAACGGGAATTTAGAAGGTACTTTTGTAACCATGATAAGGATGGCTATCTTAAAAGCAAGTCATGCAAGCGCGATTTATACTTGAAATACAGTATACTTGAAATACAGAATATCGTAAGCAATCTTTGGAATCATGAATAGGATGCGTGAACTATGAAAACAAGTAATGCGAACAAAGCGCGAGCTGAAAATATTTTATATACTGACCCGAAAAGAAGACACGCCAAAGACTAATTTTGTGGGAATTCATGAATAGGATACGTATCTCATAATGCGAGCGCTTGGACATTTTTGTTATATTCAGCACTTTATACCATGAATAGGATGTGTATCTGTAATGAAAACTGGAATCAATGGCAGAATGAGTTTGCGCATTATTGACTTGTAAACGGAAAAGTTCGAACCCTTTTTATCCTCTTGAGCATAATCATTACGTGACTCAACAGACAATGCGATCCTGGAGCGCGTGCGAAATTTCTATTCTAAATGACCCTTCTCTTACTGCGTTCAATCTTCTTCCTATTTTCTTTCTTTTTCTTTCCCCCTCTCCTCTTTTTTTTCTCACCCCCCCCCCTTTTTTTTTTGAGCGTCACCAATAATTACCGCCGTCGCTGTGACCCCTGGATCCGCCAATGCTTTCACAAGGTTTTTCTCAAAAAGCATGTATCATGTATACACAAATTGTCATCAATTCAATCATATCAAAATGAATTTCAAATGAAGAGTCCCGTATCGTTTACGAAACTTCTTGCTTTCATCGGAGAAATCGTCCTGACGGTTTAAACAGTGATAATTTTGTATTGAAAAGGTAATATATGTTTAGGATTTTGTGAAAGAAAGTAAAGTAATAAAAAAGATTGTGACTGCCTGCTGTAAATTCTCTGCAGGAAGCCAAATGATATACATAAATACACACAAAAGAAAATACAGTGGGTGCTTTGCAACCCCCCCCCCCCCCCCCCCAATCTCTCTCTCTTTTCCATTTCACCTCCCACTCTCTACATACGCCCTTCTCATGGTTTTATATTTTGAAGGAAATGCTCGAATGCAACAAAAAGGAAAGGCTTTATTGTCCCTGATTACATTGATGACTTCCAAATTGATAGATTAACTCGGAAAGAAAGAAGAAGAAAACAAAAATACAATGAAATAAAAGGAATCACAGGTTAATACATCGAGCGCATACAAACCACATCAAGGACGTATGGATGGAGATTATACTTAATGGCCGTAGAGGGCCGCATTAAAAAAGCCTTCACAGACACACTATTCATTAGCCAGCGATTTCTCGCTTTTCTTCTCGCTTTTGTTTGAGATCCGAAAGCCGAGGCGGGGATGGAGTCTATTGAAAAAATGAGAACCGGATGTTTCCCGGGTGGAACAGGTTCACGTGGCTTTCTGACGCCTTCCATTTGGAGAAGTTAATTCTATATGTTGATTCTGTTACGAATTTAGAGGGCTAATATTGCACATACAGGAACACTGAGTATTATTGTTATTTTTACCGGGGTACCAGCGAACTCTGAGCTTATCGTGATGGGCGAGGCACGTAATCTCGAAGTAGATGACAAGTCCACTCTCGCGGTCATTGAACCCATATAGTCGGTGGGGAATCATTACATCACTCACATGCTGTGGCGACGCGCGTGGGATGCTGAGTAGAGGTCTCCCTTGCGCGGTATATTTTAGCAATAAGTGTCTCCTTAAAACGCCTCTACTTAGCATCCCGCGCGCGTAGCGGTATATATGCAGCAAATCATTCGCAAGTCGTCATCAGACGAAGCGTTACAGCTAAGTTGAGCAGCTATGCCAGCTAGCTTGCTTTGATTTGTCTCCAAACGTATAGAATTAACCTTTATCTATCTCAGATGGACGAAAATGGCAATGCGGAAGAGAAGAACTGGACGTCAACTTCACGAGTTTTACTATCATTTAGTATAAGCCTATTCTCTAGCATCCATCCACGTACTTACATAGTCAATACACGTTTCTACTAATAATACGGCTTATTCTTGAGAATGCTCAGTGAGACTGAAAGATACATAAAGCTGTGTGTCATCATGATAGCAGTGACATGAGATCTCAGGAAAGCATGTTTGAACATTTGAAATGAGATCTCTAGTGTACATTGTAAATAACATGGGACCTAATCGTGACCCTTGCGAAGCAGTTTCAGCAGTGCAGGATCAGTGCTGTAGAATTGTGTGCACATTGAGTACATGGCCAAAGAGAGTTGCGTCTAAGATGTTCCATAACCTGTTGGGTAGCTGCATCCTCCAACTTTGATATGTATTTCAGATTGCTTACAGGTCGTAAGTTTCCTTAAAGACTGCATCAAGAACCGGTTTCTTTCAATAACGGAGTGATAAGAGCATTTTCCGATTGCATTGGAAAGTGACCGGTGGAGAGAGAGAGAGAGAGAGAGAGAGATTGATCAATGATGTTAACATAAGAATAGTACATCGACACATTAGAGGAGGAGTTTTGTGGGTATTGGGTCCAATGGTCATGAAGTTTTGCTGAGGTTGGCAATGAGTTTTTCAACCTCGTACTCACAAAGAGATTTATAATTGCTTGAAATATCTACTTCGTTGAACTTGTCAGCAGGAGGATAATTCCTAGGTTCACAAATTGGATCTAAACGTTTTTCATTATTTTATGGATTTTCAAGACTTTGTCAGACAAGTAAGTGCATACCTAGGGCATATTGACGAATTCATGTCTATCAATTGTACATGGTATCGAAGGATACTTATTTGACATGTTCAACATGGACTAGACAACACTGAAAAGCTATTTGTTCATTATACTCCAGCACAGTAAGATATACATATATATTTGCCGATACGTCTCCCTTAAACGGTATATTTTAGCAATAAGTGTCTCCTTAAAGCGCCTCTACTTAGCATCCCGCGCGCGTCGCGGTATATATGCAGCAAATCATTCGCAAGTCGTCATCAGACCAAGCTTTGATTTGTCTCCAAACGTATAGAATTAACTTAGATTTATCTATCTCAGATGGACGACAATGGCAATGCGGAAGAGAAGAACTGGACGTCAACTTCACGAGTTTTACTATCATTTAGTATAAGCCTATTCTCTAGCATTCATCCACGTACTTATATAGTCAATACACGTTTCTACTAATAATACGGCTTATTCTTGAGAATGCTCAGTGAGACTGAAAGATACATAAAGCTGTGTGTCATCATGATAGCAGTGACATGAGATCTCAGGAAAGCATGTTTGAAGATTTGAAATGAGATCTCTAGTGTACATTGTGAATAACATGGGACCCAATCGTGACCCTTGCAAAGCAGTTTCAGCAGTGCTGGATCAGTGCTGTAGAATTGTGTGCACATTGAGTACATGGCCAAAGAGAGTTGCGTCTAAGATGTTCCATAACCTGTTGGGTAGCTGCATCCTCCACCAACTTTGATATGTATTTCATATTGCTTACAGGTCGTAAGTTTCCTTAAAGACTGCATCAAGAATCGGTTTCTTTCAATAACGGAGTGATAAGAGCATTTTCCGATTGCATTGGAAAGTGACCGGTCGAGAGAGAGAGAGAGAGAGAGAGAGATTGATCAATGATGTGAACATAAGAATGAGTACATCGACACATTAGAGGAGGAGTTTTGTGGGTATTGGGTCCAATGGTCATGAATTTTTGCTGAGGTTGGCAATGAGTTTTTCAACCTCGTACTCACAAAGAGATTTAAAATTGCTTAAAATATCTACTTCGTTAAACGTGTCAGCAGGAGGATAATTCCTAGGTTCACAATTTGGATCTAAACGTTTTCAATTATTTTATGGATTTTCAAGACTTTGTCAGACAAGTAAGTGATTACCTAGGGCATATTGACGAATTCATGTCTATCAATTGTACATGGTATCGAAGGATGCTTATTTGACATGTTCAACATGGACTAGACAACACTGAAAAGCTATTTGTTCATCATACTCCAGCACAGTAAGATATACATATATTTGCCGATACGTCTCCATTAGACGGTATATTTTAGCAATAAGTGTCTCCTTAAAGCGCCTCTACTTAGCATCCCGCGCGCGTCGCGGTATATATGCAGCAAATCATTTGCAAGTCGTCATCAGACGAAGCGTTACAGCTAAGTTGAGTAGCTATGCCATCTAGGTTGCTTTGATTTGTCTCCAAACGTATAGAATTAACTTAGATTTATCTATCTCAGATGGACGACAATGGCAATGCGGAAGAGAAGAACTGGACGTCAACTTCACGAGTTTTACTATCATTTAGTATAAGCCTATTCTCTAGCATCCATCCACGTACTTATATAGTCAATACACGTTTCTACTAATAATACGGCTTATTCTTGAGAATGCTCAGTGAGACTGAAAGATACATAAAGCTGTGTGTCATCATGATAGCAGTGACATGAGATCTCAGGAAAGCATGTTTGAAGATTTGAAATGAGATCTCTAGTGTACATTGTGAATAACATGGGACCCAATCGTGACCCTTGCAAAGCAGTTTCAGCAGTGCAGGATCAGTGCTGTAGAATTGTGTGCACATTGAGTACATGGCCAAAGAGAGTTGCGTCTAAGATGTTCCATAACCTGTTGGGTAGCTGCATCCTCCACCAACTTTGATATGTATTTCATATTGCTTACAGGTCGTAAGTTTCCTTAAAGACTGCATCAAGAATCGGTTTCTTTCAATAACGGAGTGATAAGAGCATTTTCCGATTGCATTGGAAAGTGACCGGTCGAGAGAGAGAGAGAGAGAGAGAGATTGATCAATGATGTGAACATAAGAATGAGTACATCGACACAGAGGAGGAGTTTTGTGGGTATTGGGTCCAATGGTCATGAATTTTTGCTGAGGTTGGCAATGAGTTTTTCAACCTCGTACTCACAAAGAGATTTAAAATTGCTTAAAATATCTACTTCGTTAAACGTGTCAGCAGGAGGATAATTCCTAGGTTCACAATTTGGATCTAAACGTTTTCAATTATTTTATGGATTTTCAAGACTTTGTCAGACAAGTAAGTGATTACCTAGGGCATATTGACGAATTCATGTCTATCAATTGTACATGGTATCGAAGGATGCTTATTTGACATGTTCAACATGGACTAGACAACACTGAAAAGCTATTTGTTCATCATACTCCAGCACAGTAAGATATACATATATTTGCCGATACGTCTCCATTAGACGGTATATTTTAGCAATAAGTGTCTCCTTAAAGCGCCTCTACTTAGCATCCCGCGCGCGTCGCGGTATATATGCAGCAAATCATTTGCAAGTCGTCATCAGACGAAGCGTTACAGCTAAGTTGAGTAGCTATGCCATCTAGGTTGCTTTGATTTGTCTCCAAACGTATAGAATTAACTTAGATTTATCTATCTCAGATGGACGACAATGGCAATGCGGAAGAGAAGAACTGGACGTCAACTTCACGAGTTTTACTATCATTTAGTATAAGCCTATTCTCTAGCATCCATCCACGTACTTATATAGTCAATACACGTTTCTACTAATAATACGGCTTATTCTTGAGAATGCTCAGTGAGACTGAAAGATACATAAAGCTGTGTGTCATCATGATAGCAGTGACATGAGATCTCAGGAAAGCATGTTTGAAGATTTGAAATGAGATCTCTAGTGTACATTGTGAATAACATGGGACCCAATCGTGACCCTTGCAAAGCAGTTTCAGCAGTGCAGGATCAGTGCTGTAGAATTGTGTGCACATTGAGTACATGGCCAAAGAGAGTTGCGTCTAAGATGTTCCATAACCTGTTGGGTAGCTGCATCCTCCACCAACTTTGATATGTATTTCATATTGCTTACAGGTCGTAAGTTTCCTTAAAGACTGCATCAAGAATCGGTTTCTTTCAATAACGGAGTGATAAGAGCATTTTCCGATTGCATTGGAAAGTGACCGGTCGAGAGAGAGAGAGAGAGAGAGATTGATCAATGATGTGAACATAAGAATGAGTACATCGACACATTAGAGGAGGAGTTTTGTGGGTATTGGGTCCAATGGTCATGAATTTTTGCTGAGGTTGGCAATGAGTTTTTCAACCTCGTACTCACAAAGAGATTTAAAATTGCTTAAAATATCTACTTCGTTAAACGTGTCAGCAGGAGGATAATTCCTAGGTTCACAATTTGGATCTAAACGTTTTCAATTATTTTATGGATTTTCAAGACTTTGTCAGACAAGTAAGTGATTACCTAGGGCATATTGACGAATTCATGTCTATCAATTGTACATGGTATCGAAGGATGCTTATTTGACATGTTCAACATGGACTAGACAACACTGAAAAGCTATTTGTTCATCATACTCCAGCACAGTAAGATATACATATATTTGCCGATACGTCTCCATTAGACGGTATATTTTAGCAATAAGTGTCTCCTTAAAGCGCCTCTACTTAGCATCCCGCGCGCGTCGCGGTATATATGCAGCAAATCATTTGCAAGTCGTCATCAGACGAAGCGTTACAGCTAAGTTGAGTAGCTATGCCATCTAGGTTGCTTTGATTTGTCTCCAAACGTATAGAATTAACTTAGATTTATCTATCTCAGATGGACGACAATGGCAATGCGGAAGAGAAGAACTGGACGTCAACTTCACGAGTTTTACTATCATTTAGTATAAGCCTATTCTCTAGCATCCATCCACGTACTTATATAGTCAATACACGTTTCTACTAATAATACGGCTTATTCTTGAGAATGCTCAGTGAGACTGAAAGATACATAAAGCTGTGTGTCATCATGATAGCAGTGACATGAGATCTCAGGAAAGCATGTTTGAAGATTTGAAATGAGATCTCTAGTGTACATTGTGAATAACATGGGACCCAATCGTGACCCTTGCAAAGCAGTTTCAGCAGTGCAGGATCAGTGCTGTAGAATTGTGTGCACATTGAGTACATGGCCAAAGAGAGTTGCGTCTAAGATGTTCTATAACCTGTTGGGTAGCTGCATCCTCCACCAACTTTGATATGTATTTCATATTGCTTACAGGTCGTAAGTTTCCTTAAAGACTGCATCAAGAATCGGTTTCTTTCAATAACGGAGTGATAAGAGCATTTTCCCATTGCATTGGAAAGTGACCGGTCGAGAGAGAGAGAGAGAGAGAGATTGATCAATGATGTGAACATAAGAATGAGTACATCGACACATTAGAGGAGGAGTTTTGTGGGTATTGGGTCCAATGGTCATGAATTTTTGCTGAGGTTGGCAATGAGTTTTTCAACCTCGTACTCACAAAGAGATTTAAAATTGCTTGAAATATTTACTTCGTTGAACGTGTCAGCAGGAGGATAATACCTAGGTTTACAATTTGGATCTAAACGTTTTCAATTATTTTATGGATTTTCAAGACTTTGTCAGACAAGTAAGTGATTACCTAGGGCATATTGACGAATTCATGTCTATCAATTGTACATGGTATCGAAGGATGCTTATTTGACATGTTCAACATGGACTAGACAACACTGAAAAGCTATTTGTTCATCATACTCCAGCACAGTAAGATATACATATATTTGCCGATACGTCTCCATTAGACGGTATATTTTAGCAATAAGTGTCTCCTTAAAGCGCCTCTACTTAGCATCCCGCGCGCGTCGCGGTATATATGCAGCAAATCATTTGCAAGTCGTCATCAGACGAAGCGTTACAGCTAAGTTGAGTAGCTATGCCATCTAGGTTGCTTTGATTTGTCTCCAAACGTATAGAATTAACTTAGATTTATCTATCTCAGATGGACGACAATGGCAATGCGGAAGAGAAGAACTGGACGTCAACTTCACGAGTTTTACTATCATTTAGTATAAGCCTATTCTCTAGCATTCATCCACGTACTTATATAGTCAATACACGTTTCTACTAATAATACGGCTTATTCTTGAGAATGCTCAGTGAGACTGAAAGATACATAAAGCTGTGTGTCATCATGATAGCAGTGACATGAGATCTCAGGAAAGCATGTTTGAAGATTTGAAATGAGATCTCTAGTGTACATTGTGAATAACATGGGACCCAATCGTGACCCTTGCAAAGCAGTTTCAGCAGTGCTGGATCAGTGCTGTAGAATTGTGTGCACATTGAGTACATGGCCAAAGAGAGTTGCGTCTAAGATGTTCCATAACCTGTTGGGTAGCTGCATCCTCCACCAACTTTGATATGTATTTCATATTGCTTACAGGTCGTAAGTTTCCTTAAAGACTGCATCAAGAATCGGTTTCTTTCAATAACGGAGTGATAAGAGCATTTTCCCATTGCATTGGAAAGTGACCGGTCGAGAGAGAGAGAGAGAGAGAGATTGATCAATGATGTGAACATAAGAATGAGTACATCGACACATTAGAGGAGGAGTTTTGTGGGTATTGGGTCCAATGGTCATGAATTTTTGCTGAGGTTGGCAATGAGTTTTTCAACCTCGTACTCACAAAGAGATTTAAAATTGCTTGAAATATTTACTTCGTTGAACGTGTCAGCAGGAGGATAATTCCTAGGTTCACAAATTGGATCTAAACGTTTTCAATTATTTTATGGATTTTCAAGACTTTGTCAGACAAGTAAGTGATTACCTAGGGCATATTGACGAATTCATGTCTATCAATTGTACATGGTATCGAAGGATGCTGATTTGACATGTTCAACATGGACTAGACAACACTGAAAAGCTATTTGTTCATCATACTCCAGCACAGTAAGATATACATATATTTGCCGATACGTCTCCATTAGACGGTATATTTTAGCAATAAGTGTCTCCTTAAAGCGCCTCTACTTAGCATCCCGCGCGCGTCGCGGTATATATGCAGCAAATCATTCGCAAGTCGTCATCAGACGAAGCGTTACAGCTAAGTTGAGTAGCTATGCCAGCTAGGTTGCTTTGATTTGTCTCCAAACGTATAGAATTAACTTAGATTTATCTATCTTAGATTTATCTATCTTAGATGGACGACAATGGCAATGCGGAAGAGAAGAACTGGACGTCAACTTCACGAGTTTTACTATCATTTAGTATAAGCCTATTCTCTAGCATTCATCCACGTACTTATATAGTCAATACACGTTTCTACTAATAATACGGCTTATTCTTGAGAATGCTCAGTGAGACTGAAAGATACATAAAGCTGTGTGTCATCATGATAGCAGTGACATGAGATCTCAGGAAAGCATGTTTGAAGATTTGAAATGAGATCTCTAGTGTACATTGTGAATAACATGGGACCCAATCGTGACCCTTGCAAAGCAGTTTCAGCAGTGCTGGATCAGTGCTGTAGAATTGTGTGCACATTGAGTACATGGCCAAAGAGAGTTGCGTCTAAGATGTTCCATAACCTGTTGGGTAGCTGCATCCTCCACCAACTTTGATATGTATTTCATATTGCTTACAGGTCGTAAGTTTCCTTAAAGACTGCATCAAGAATCGGTTTCTTTCAATAACGGAGTGATAAGAGCATTTTCCGATTGCATTGGAAAGTGACCGGTCGAGAGAGAGAGAGAGAGATTGATCAATGATGTGAACATAAGAATGAGTACATCGACACATTAGAGGAGGAGTTTTGTGGGTATTGGGTCCAATGGTCATGAGTTTTTGCTGAGGTTGGCAATGAGCTTTTCAACCTCGTACTCACAAAGAGATTTAAAATTGCTTGAAATATCTACTTCGTTGAACGTGTCAGCAGGAGGATAATTGCTAGGTTCACAAATTGGATCTAAACGTTTTTCATTATTTTATGGATTTTCAAGACTTTGTCAGACAAGTAAGTGCATACCTAGGGCATATTGACGAATTCATGTCTATCAATTGTACATGGTATCGAAGGATGCTTATTTGACATGTTCAACATGGACTAGACAACACTGAAAAGCTATTTGTTCATCATACTCCAGCACAGTAAGATATACATATATTTGCCGATACGTCTCCCTTAGACGGTATATTTTAGCAATAAGTGTCTCCTTAAAGCGCCTCTACTTAGCATCCCGCGCGCGTCGCGGTATATATGCAGCAAATCATTCGCAAGTCGTCATCAGACGAAGCGTTACAGCTAAGTTGAGTAGCTATGCCAGCCAGGTTGCTTCGATTTGTCTCCAAACGTATAGAATTAACTTAGATTTATCTATCTCAGATGGACGACAATGGCAATGCGGAAGAGAAGAACTGGACGTCAACTTCACGAGTTTTACTATCATTTAGTATAAGCCTATTCTCTAGCATCCATCCACGTACTTATATAGTCAATACACGTTTCTACTAATAATACGGCTTATTCTTGAGAATGCTCAGTGAGACTGAAAGATACATAAAGCTGTGTGTCATCATGATAGCAGTGACATGAGATCTCAGGAAAGCATGTTTGAAGATTTGAAATGAGATCTCTAGTGTACATTGTGAATAACATGGGACCCAATCGTGACCCTTGCAAAGCAGTTTCAGCAGTGCAGGATCAGTGCTGTAGAATTGTGTGCACATTGAGTACATGGCCAAAGAGAGTTGCGTCTAAGATGTTCCATAACCTGTTGGGTAGCTGCATCCTCCACCAACTTTGATATGTATTTCATATTGCTTACAGGTCGTAAGTTTCCTTAAAGACTGCATCAAGAATCGGTTTCTTTCAATAACGGAGTGATAAGAGCATTTTCCCATTGCATTGGAAAGTGACCGGTCGAGAGAGAGAGAGAGAAATTGATCAATGATGTGAACATAAGAATGAGTACATCGACACATTAGAGGAGGAGTTTTGTGGGTATTGGGTCCAATGGTCATGAAGTTTTGCTGAGGTTGGCAATGAGTTTTTCAACCTCGTACTCACAAAGAGATTTAAAATTGCTTGAAATATCTACTTCGTTGAACTTGTCAGCAGGAGGATAATTCCTAGGTTCACAAATTGGATCTAAACGTTTTTCATTATTTTATGGATTTTCAAGACTTTGTCAGACAAGTAAGTGCATACCTAGGGCATATTGACGAATTCATGTCTATCAATTGTACATGGTATCGAAGGATACTTATTTGACATGTTCAACATGGACTAGACAACACTGAAAAGCTATTTGTTCATTATACTCCAGCACAGTAAGATATACATATATTTGCCGATACGTCTCCCTTAGACGGTATATTTTAGCAATAAGTGTCTCCTTAAAGCGCCTCTACTTAGCATCCCGCGCGCGTCGCGGTATATATGCAGCAAATCATTCGCAAGTCGTCATCAGACCAAGCTTTGATTTGTCTCCAAACGTATAGAATTAACTTAGATTTATCTATCTCAGATGGACGACAATGGCAATGCGGAAGAGAAGAACTGGACGTCAACTTCACGAGTTTTACTATCATTTAGTATAAGCCTATTCTCTAGCATTCATCCACGTACTTATATAGTCAATACACGTTTCTACTAATAATACGGCTTATTCTTGAGAATGCTCAGTGAGACTGAAAGATACATAAAGCTGTGTGTCATCATGATAGCAGTGACATGAGATCTCAGGAAAGCATGTTTGAAGATTTGAAATGAGATCTCTAGTGTACATTGTGAATAACATGGGACCCAATCGTGACCCTTGCAAAGCAGTTTCAGCAGTGCTGGATCAGTGCTGTAGAATTGTGTGCACATTGAGTACATGGCCAAAGAGAGTTGCGTCTAAGATGTTCCATAACCTGTTGGGTAGCTGCATCCTCCACCAACTTTGATATGTATTTCATATTGCTTACAGGTCGTAAGTTTCCTTAAAGACTGCATCAAGAATCGGTTTCTTTCAATAACGGAGTGATAAGAGCATTTTCCGATTGCATTGGAAAGTGACCGGTCGAGAGAGAGAGAGAGAGATTGATCAATGATGTGAACATAAGAATGAGTACATCGACACATTAGAGGAGGAGTTTTGTGGGTATTGGGTCCAATGGTCATGAGTTTTTGCTGAGGTTGGCAATGAGCTTTTCAACCTCGTACTCACAAAGAGATTTAAAATTGCTTGAAATATCTACTTCGTTGAACGTGTCAGCAGGAGGATAATTGCTAGGTTCACAAATTGGATCTAAACGTTTTTCATTATTTTATGGATTTTCAAGACTTTGTCAGACAAGTAAGTGCATACCTAGGGCATATTGACGAATTCATGTCTATCAATTGTACATGGTATCGAAGGATGCTTATTTGACATGTTCAACATGGACTAGACAACACTGAAAAGCTATTTGTTCGTCATACTCCAGCACAGTAAGATATACATATATTTGCCGATACGTCTCCCTTAGACGGTATATTTTAGCAATAAGTGTCTCCTTAAAGCGCCTCTACTTAGCATCCCGCGCGCGTCGCGGTATATATGCAGCAAATCATTCGCAAGTCGTCATCAGACGAAGCGTTACAGCTAAGTTGAGTAGCTATGCCAGCTAGGTTGCTTTGATTTGTCTCCAAACGTATAGAATTAACTTAGATTTATCTATCTCAGATGGACGACAATGGCAATGCGGAAGAGAAGAACTGGACGTCAACTTCACGAGTTTTACTATCATTTAGTATAAGCCTATTCTCTAGCATCCATCCACGTACTTATATAGTCAATACACGTTTCTACTAATAATACGGCTTATTCTTGAGAATGCTCAGTGAGACTGAAAGATACATAAAGCTGTGTGTCATCATGATAGCAGTGACATGAGATCTCAGGAAAGCATGTTTGAAGATTTGAAATGAGATCTCTAGTGTACATTGTGAATAACATGGGACCCAATCGTGACCCTTGCAAAGCAGTTTCAGCAGTGCAGGATCAGTGCTGTAGAATTGTGTGCACATTGAGTACATGGCCAAAGAGAGTTGCGTCTAAGATGTTCCATAACCTGTTGGGTAGCTGCATCCTCCACCAACTTTGATATGTATTTCATATTGCTTACAGGTCGTAAGTTTCCTTAAAGACTGCATCAAGAATCGGTTTCTTTCAATAACGGAGTGATAAGAGCATTTTCCCATTGCATTGGAAAGTGACCGGTCGAGAGAGAGAGAGAGAGATTGATCAATGATGTGAACATAAGAATGAGTACATCGACACATTAGAGGAGGAGTTTTGTGGGTATTAGGTCCAATGGTCATGAATTTTTGCTGAGGTTGGCAATGAGTTTTTCAACCTCGTACTCACAAAGAGATTTAAAATTGCTTGAAATATCTACTTCGTTGAACGTGTCAGCAGGAGGATAATTGCTAGCTTCACAAATTGGATCTAAACGTTTTCAATTATTTTATGGATTTTCAAGACTTTCTCAAACAAGTAAGTGATTACCTAGGGCATATTGACGAATTCATGTCTATCAATTGTACATGGTATCGAAGGATGCTTATTTGACATGTTCAACATGGACTAGACAACACTGAAAAGCTATTTGTTCATCATACTCCAGCACAGTAAGATATACATATATTTGCCGATACGTCTCCCTTAGACGGTATATTTTAGCAATAAGTGTCTCCTTAAAGCGCCTCTACTTAGCATCCCGCGCGCGTCGCGGTATATATGCAGCAAATCATTCGCAAGTCGTCATCAGACGAAGCGTTACAGCTAAGTTGAGTAGCTATGCCAGCTAGGTTGCTTTGATTTGTCTCCAAACGTATAGAATTAACTTAGATTTATCTATCTCAGATGGACGACAATGGCAATGCGGAAGAGAAGAACTGGACGTCAACTTCACGAGTTTTACTATCATTTAGTATAAGCCTATTCTCTCGCATTCATCCACGTACTTATATAGTCAATACACGTTTCTACTAATAATACGGCTTATTCTTGAGAATGCTCAGTGAGACTGAAAGATACATAAAGCTGTGTGTCATCATGATAGCAGTGACATGAGATCTCAGGAAAGCATGTTTGAAGATTTGAAATGAGATCTCTAGTGTACATTGTGAATAACATGGGACCCAATCGTGACCCTTGCAAAGCAGTTTCAGCAGTGCTGGATCAGTGCTGTAGAATTGTGTGCACATTGAGTACATGGCCAAAGAGAGTTGCGTCTAAGATGTTCCATAACCTGTTGGGTAGCTGCATCCTCCACCAACTTTGATATGTATTTCATATTGCTTACAGGTCGTAAGTTTCCTTAAAGACTGCATCAAGAATCGGTTTCTTTCAATAACGGAGTGATAAGAGCATTTTCCCATTGCATTGGAAAGTGACCGGTCGAGAGAGAGAGAGAGAAATTGATCAATGATGTGAACATAAGAATGAGTACATCGACACATTAGAGGAGGAGTTTTGTGGGTATTGGGTCCAATGGTCATGAATTTTTGCTGAGGTTGGCAATGAGTTTTTCAACCTCGTACTCACAAAGAGATTTAAAATTGCTTGAAATATCTACTTCGTTGAACGTGTCAGCAGGAGGATAATTGCTAGCTTCACAAATTGGATCTAAACGTTTTCAATTATTTTATGGATTTTCAAGACTTTGTCAGACAAGTAAGTGATTACCTAGGGCATATTGACGAATTCATGTCTATCAATTGTACATGGTATCGAAGGATGCTTATTTGACATGTTCAACATGGACTAGACAACACTGAAAAGCTATTTGTTCATCATACTCCAGCACAGTAAGATATACATATATTTGCCGATACGTCTCCCTTAGACGGTATATTTTAGCAATAAGTGTCTCCTTAAAGCGCCTCTCCTTAGCATCCCGCGCGCGTCGCGGTATATATGCAGCAAATCATTCGCAAGTCGTCATCAGACGAAGCGTTACAGCTAAGTTGAGTAGCTATGCCAGCTAGGTTGCTTTGATTTGTCTCCAAACGTATAGAATTAACTTAGATTTATCTATCTCAGATGGACGACAATGGCAATACGGAAGAGAAGAACTGGACGTCAACTTCACGAGTTTTACTATCATTTAGTATAAGCCTATTCTCTAGCATTCATCCACGTACTTATATAGTCAATACACGTTTCTACTAATAATACGGCTTATTCTTGAGAATGCTCAGTGAGACTGAAAGATACATAAAGCTGTGTGTCATCATGATAGCAGTGACATGAGATCTCAGGAAAGCATGTTTGAAGATTTGAAATGAGATCTCTAGTGTACATTGTGAATAACATGGGACCCAATCGTGACCCTTGCAAAGCAGTTTCAGCAGTGCTGGATCAGTGCTGTAGAATTGTGTGCACATTGAGTACATGGCCAAAGAGAGTTGCGTCTAAGATGTTCCATAACCTGTTGGGTAGCTGCATCCTCCACCAACTTTGATATGTATTTCATATTGCTTACAGGTCGTAAGTTTCCTTAAAGACTGCATCAAGAATCGGTTTCTTTCAATAACGGAGTGATAAGAGCATTTTCCCATTGCATTGGAAAGTGACCGGTCGAGAGAGAGAGAGAGAGATTGATCAATGATGTGAACATAAGAATGAGTACATCGACACATTAGAGGAGGAGTTTTGTGGGTATTGGGTCCAATGGTCATGAATTTTTGCTGAGGTTGGCAATGAGTTTTTCAACCTCGTACTCACAAAGAGATTTAAAATTGCTTGAAATATCTACTTCGTTGAACGTGTCAGCAGGAGGATAATTGCTAGGTTCACAAATTGGATCTAAACGTTTTTCATTATTTTATGGCTTTTCAAGACTTTGTCAGACAAGTAAGTGCATACCTAGGGCATATTGACGAATTCATGTCTATCAATTGTACATGGTATCGAAGGATGCTTATTTGACATGTTCAACATGGACTAGACAACACTGAAAAGCTATTTGTTCATCATACTCCAGCACAGTAAGATATACATATATTTGCCGATACGTCTCCCTTAGACGGTATATTTTAGCAATAAGTGTCTCCTTAAAGCGCCTCTACTTAGCATCCCGCGCGCGTCGCGGTATATATGCAGCAAATTATTCGCAAGTCGTCATCAGACGAAGCGTTACAGCTAAGTTGAGTAGCTATGCCATCTAGGTTGCTTTGATTTGTCTCCAAACGTATAGAATTAACTTAGATTTATCTATCTCAGATGGACGACAATGGCAATGCGGAAGAGAAGAACTGGACGTCAACTTCACGAGTTTTACTATCATTTAGTATAAGCCTATTCTCTAGCATTCATCCACGTACTTATATAGTCAATACACGTTTCTACTAATAATACGGCTTATTCTTGAGAATGCTCAGTGAGACTGAAAGATACATAAAGCTGTGTGTCATCATGATAGCAGTGACATGAGATCTCAGGAAAGCATGTTTGAAGATTTGAAATGAGATCTCTAGTGTACATTGTGAATAACATGGGACCCAATCGTGACCCTTGCAAAGCAGTTTCAGCAGTGCTGGATCAGTGCTGTAGAATTGTGTGCACATTGAGTACATGGCCAAAGAGAGTTGCGTCTAAGATGTTCCATAACCTGTTGGGTAGCTGCATCCTCCACCAACTTTGATATGTATTTCATATTGCTTACAGGTCGTAAGTTTCCTTAAAGACTGCATCAAGAATCGGTTTCTTTCAATAACGGAGTGATAAGAGCATTTTCCCATTGCATTGGAAAGTGACCGGTCGAGAGAGAGAGAGAGAGATTGATCAATGATGTGAACATAAGAATGAGTACATCGACACATTAGAGGAGGAGTTTTGTGGGTATTGGGTCCAATGGTCATGAATTTTTGCTGAGGTTGGCAATGAGTTTTTCAACCTCGTACTCACAAAGAGATTTAAAATTGCTTGAAATATCTACTTCGTTGAACGTGTCAGCAGGAGGATAATTGCTAGGTTCACAAATTGGATCTAAACGTTTTTCATTATTTTATGGATTTTCAAGACTTTGTCAGACAAGTAAGTGCATACCTAGGGCATATTGACGAATTCATGTCTATCAATTGTACATGGTATCGAAGGATGCTTATTTGACATGTTCAACATGGACTAGACAACACTGAAAAGCTATTTGTTCATCATACTCCAGCACAGTAAGATATACATATATTTGCCGATACGTCTCCCTTAGACGGTATATTTTAGCAATAAGTGTCTCCTTAAAGCGCCTCTACTTAGCATCCCGCGCGCGTCGCGGTATATATGCAGCAAATCATTCGCAAGTCGTCATCAGACGAAGCGTTACAGCTAAGTTGAGTAGCTATGCCAGCCAGGTTGCTTCGATTTGTCTCCAAACGTATAGAATTAACTTAGATTTATCTATCTCAGATGGACGACAATGGCAATGCGGAAGAGAAGAACTGGACGTCAACTTCACGAGTTTTACTATCATTTAGTATAAGCCTATTCTCTAGCATCCATCCACGTACTTATATAGTCAATACACGTTTCTACTAATAATACGGCTTATTCTTGAGAATGCTCAGTGAGACTGAAAGATACATAAAGCTGTGTGTCATCATGATAGCAGTGACATGAGATCTCAGGAAAGCATGTTTGAAGATTTGAAATGAGATCTCTAGTGTACATTGTGAATAACATGGGACCCAATCGTGACCCTTGCAAAGCAGTTTCAGCAGTGCAGGATCAGTGCTGTAGAATTGTGTGCACATTGAGTACATGGCCAAAGAGAGTTGCGTCTAAGATGTTCCATAACCTGTTGGGTAGCTGCATCCTCCTCCAACTTTGATATGTATTTCATATTGCTTACAGGTCATAAGTTTCCTTAAAGACTGCATCAAGAATCGGTTTCTTTCAATAACGGAGTGATAAGAGCATTTTCCCATTGCATTGGAAAGTGACCGGTCGAGAGAGAGAGAGAGAGATTGATCAATGATGTGAACATAAGAATGAGTACATCGACACATTAGAGGAGGAGTTTTGTGGGTATTGGGTCCAATGGTCATGAATTTTTGCTGAGGCTGGCAATGAGTTTTTCAACCTCGTACTCACAAAGAGATTTAAAATTGCTTGAAATATCTACTTCGTTGAACGTGTCAGCAGGAGGATAATTGCTAGCTTCACAAATTGGATCTAAACGTTTTCAATTATTTTATGGATTTTCAAGACTTTGTCAGACAAGTAAGTGATTACCTAGGGCATATTGACGAATTAATGTCTATCAATTGTACATGGTATCGAAGGATGCTTATTTGACATGTTCAACATGGACTTGACAACACTGAAAAGCTATTTGTTCATCATACTCCAGCACAGTAAGATATACATATATTTGCCGATACGTCTCCCTTAGACGGTATATTTTAGCAATAAGTGTCTCCTTAAAGCGCCTCTACTTAGCATCCCGCGCGCGTCGCGGTATATATGCAGCAAATCATTCGCAAGTCGTCATCAGACGAAGCGTTACAGCTAAGTTGAGTAGCTATGCCAGCTAGGTTGCTTTGATTTGTCTCCAAACGTATAGAATTAACTTAGATTTATCTATCTCAGATGGACGACAATGGCAATGCGGAAGAGAAGAACTGGACGTCAACTTCACGAGTTTTACTATCATTTAGTATAAGCCTATTCTCTAGCATTCATCCACGTACTTATATAGTCAATACACGTTTCTACTAATAATACGGCTTATTCTTGAGAATGCTCAGAGAGACTGAAAGATACATAAAGCTGTGTGTCATCATGATAGCAGTGACATGAGATCTCAGGAAAGCATGTTTGAAGATTTGAAATGAGATCTCTAGTGTACATTGTGAATAACATGGGACCCAATCGTGACCCTTGCAAAGCAGTTTCAGCAGTGCTGGATCAGTGCTGTAGAATTGTGTGCACATTGAGTACATGGCCAAAGAGAGTTGCGTCTAAGATGTTCCATAACCTGTTGGGTAGCTGCATCCTCCACCAACTTTGATATGTATTTCATATTGCTTACAGGTCGTAAGTTTCCTTAAAGACTGCACCAAGAATCGGTTTCTTTCAATAACGGAGTGATAAGAGCATTTTCCGATCGCATTGGAAAGTGACCGGTCGAGAGAGAGAGAGAGAGATTGATCAATGATGTGAACATAAGAATGAGTACATCGACACATTAGAGGAGGAGTTTTGTGGGTATTGGGTCCAATGGTCATGAATTTTTGCTGAGGTTGGCAATGAGTTTTTCAACCTCGTACTCACAAAGAGATTTAAAATTGCTTGAAATATCAACTTCGTTGAACGTGTCAGCAGGAGGATAATTGCTAGGTTCACAAATTGGATCTAAACGTTTTTCATTATTTTATGGATTTTCAAGACTTTGTCAGACAAGTAAGTGCATACCTAGGGCATATTGACGAATTCATGTCTATCAATTGTACATGGTATCGAAGGATGCTTATTTGACATGTTCAACATGGACTAGACAACACTGAAAAGCTATTTGTTCATCATACTCCAGCACAGTAAGATATACATATATTTGCCGATACGTCTCCCTTAGACGGTATATTTTAGCAATAAGTGTCTCCTTAAAGCGCCTCTACTTAGCATCCCGCGCGCGTCGCGGTATATATGCAGCAAATCATTCGCAAGTCGTCATCAGACCAAGCGTTACAGCTAAGTTGAGTAGCTATGCCAGCCAGGTTGCTTTGATTTGTCTCCAAACGTATAGAATTAACTTAGATTTATCTATCTCAGATGGACGACAATGGCAATGCGGAAGAGAAGAACTGGACGTCAACTTCACGAGTTTTACTATCATTTAGTATAAGCCTATTCTCTAGCATTCATCCACGTACTTATATAGTCAATACACGTTTCTACTAATAATACGGCTTATTCTTGAGAATGCTCAGTGAGACTGAAAGATACATAAAGCTGTGTGTCATCATGATAGCAGTGACATGAGATCTCAGGAAAGCATGTTTGAAGATTTGAAATGAGATCTCTAGTGTACATTGTGAATAACATGGGACCCAATCGTGACCCTTGCAAAGCAGTTTCAGCAGTGCTGGATCAGTGCTGTAGAATTGTGTGCACATTGAGTACATGGCCAAAGAGAGTTGCGTCTAAGATGTTCCATAACCTGTTGGGTAGCTGCATCCTCCACCAACTTTGATATGTATTTCATATTGCTTACAGGTCGTAAGTTTCCTTAAAGACTGCATCAAGAATCGGTTTCTTTCAATAACGGAGTGATAAGAGCATTTTCCCATTGCATTGGAAAGTGACCGGTCGAGAGAGAGAGAGAGAGATTGATCAATGATGTGAACATAAGAATGAGTACATCGACACATTAGAGGAGGAGTTTTGTGGGTATTGGGTCCAATGGTCATGAATTTTTGCTGAGGCTGGCAATGAGTTTTTCAACCTCGTACTCACAAAGAGATTTAAAATTGCTTGAAATATCTACTTCGTTGAACGTGTCAGCAGGAGGATAATTGCTAGGTTCACAAATTGGATCTAAACGTTTTTCATTATTTTATGGATTTTCAAGACTTTGTCAGACAAGTAAGTGCATACCTAGGGCATATTGACGAATTCATGTCTATCAATTGTACATGGTATCGAAGGATGCTTATTTGACATGTTCAACATGGACTAGACAACACTGAAAAGCTATTTGTTCATCATACTCCAGCACAGTAAGATATACATATATTTGCCGATACGTCTCCCTTAGACGGTATATTTTAGCAATAAGTGTCTCCTTAAAGCGCCTCTACTTAGCATCCCGCGCGCGTCGCGGTATATATGCAGCAAATCATTCGCAAGTCGTCATCAGACGAAGCGTTACAGCTAAGTTGAGTAGCTATGCCAGCCAGGTTGCTTCGATTTGTCTCCAAACGTATAGAATTAACTTAGATTTATCTATCTCAGATGGACGACAATGGCAATGCGGAAGAGAAGAACTGGACGTCAACTTCACGAGTTTTACTATCATTTAGTATAAGCCTATTCTCTAGCATCCATCCACGTACTTATATAGTCAATACACGTTTCTACTAATAATACGGCTTATTCTTGAGAATGCTCAGTGAGACTGAAAGATACATAAAGCTGTGTGTCATCATGATAGCAGTGACATGAGATCTCAGGAAAGCATGTTTGAAGATTTGAAATGAGATCTCTAGTGTACATTGTGAATAACATGGGACCCAATCGTGACCCTTGCAAAGCAGTTTCAGCAGTGCAGGATCAGTGCTGTAGAATTGTGTGCACATTGAGTACATGGCCAAAGAGAGTTGCGTCTAAGATGTTCCATAACCTGTTGGGTAGCTGCATCCTCCTCCAACTTTGATATGTATTTCATATTGCTTACAGGTCATAAGTTTCCTTAAAGACTGCATCAAGAATCGGTTTCTTTCAATAACGGAGTGATAAGAGCATTTTCCCATTGCATTGGAAAGTGACCGGTCGAGAGAGAGAGAGAGAGATTGATCAATGATGTGAACATAAGAATGAGTACATCGACACATTAGAGGAGGAGTTTTGTGGGTATTGGGTCCAATGGTCATGAATTTTTGCTGAGGCTGGCAATGAGTTTTTCAACCTCGTACTCACAAAGAGATTTAAAATTGCTTGAAATATCTACTTCGTTGAACGTGTCAGCAGGAGGATAATTGCTAGCTTCACAAATTGGATCTAAACGTTTTCAATTATTTTATGGATTTTCAAGACTTTGTCAGACAAGTAAGTGATTACCTAGGGCATATTGACGAATTAATGTCTATCAATTGTACATGGTATCGAAGGATGCTTATTTGACATGTTCAACATGGACTAGACAACACTGAAAAGCTATTTGTTCATCATACTCCAGCACAGTAAGATATACATATATTTGCCGATACGTCTCCCTTAGACGGTATATTTTAGCAATAAGTGTCTCCTTAAAGCGCCTCTACTTAGCATCCCGCGCGCGTCGCGGTATATATGCAGCAAATCATTCGCAAGTCGTCATCAGACGAAGCGTTACAGCTAAGTTGAGTAGCTATGCCAGCTAGGTTGCTTTGATTTGTCTCCAAACGTATAGAATTAACTTAGATTTATCTATCTCAGATGGACGACAATGGCAATGCGGAAGAGAAGAACTGGACGTCAACTTCACGAGTTTTACTATCATTTAGTATAAGCCTATTCTCTAGCATTCATCCACGTACTTATATAGTCAATACACGTTTCTACTAATAATACGGCTTATTCTTGAGAATGCTCAGTGAGACTGAAAGATACATAAAGCTGTGTGTCATCATGATAGCAGTGACATGAGATCTCAGGAAAGCATGTTTGAAGATTTGAAATGAGATCTCTAGTGTACATTGTGAATAACATGGGACCCAATCGTGACCCTTGCAAAGCAGTTTCAGCAGTGCTGGATCAGTGCTGTAGAATTGTGTGCACATTGAGTACATGGCCAAAGAGAGTTGCGTCTAAGATGTTCCATAACCTGTTGGGTAGCTGCATCCTCCACCAACTTTGATATGTATTTCATATTGCTTACAGGTCGTAAGTTTCCTTAAAGACTGCACCAAGAATCGGTTTCTTTCAATAACGGAGTGATAAGAGCATTTTCCGATCGCATTGGAAAGTGACCGGTCGAGAGAGAGAGAGAGAGATTGATCAATGATGTGAACATAAGAATGAGTACATCGACACATTAGAGGAGGAGTTTTGTGGGTATTGGGTCCAATGGTCATGAATTTTTGCTGAGGTTGGCAATGAGTTTTTCAACCTCGTACTCACAAAGAGATTTAAAATTGCTTGAAATATCAACTTCGTTGAACGTGTCAGCAGGAGGATAATTGCTAGGTTCACAAATTGGATCTAAACGTTTTTCATTATTTTATGGATTTTCAAGACTTTGTCAGACAAGTAAGTGCATACCTAGGGCATATTGACGAATTCATGTCTATCAATTGTACATGGTATCGAAGGATGCTTATTTGACATGTTCAACATGGACTAGACAACACTGAAAAGCTATTTGTTCATCATACTCCAGCACAGTAAGATATACATATATTTGCCGATACGTCTCCCTTAGACGGTATATTTTAGCAATAAGTGTCTCCTTAAAGCGCCTCTACTTAGCATCCCGCGCGCGTCGCGGTATATATGCAGCAAATCATTCGCAAGTCGTCATCAGACCAAGCGTTACAGCTAAGTTGAGTAGCTATGCCAGCCAGGTTGCTTTGATTTGTCTCTAAACGTATAGAATTAACTTAGATTTATCTATCTCAGATGGACGACAATGGCAATGCGGAAGAGAAGAACTGGACGTCAACTTCACGAGTTTTACTATCATTTAGTATAAGCCTATTCTCTAGCATTCATCCACGTACTTATATAGTCAATACACGTTTCTACTAATAATACGGCTTATTCTTGAGAATGCTCAGTGAGACTGAAAGATACATAAAGCTGTGTGTCATCATGATAGCAGTGACATGAGATCTCAGGAAAGCATGTTTGAAGATTTGAAATGAGATCTCTAGTGTACATTGTGAATAACATGGGACCCAATCGTGACCCTTGCAAAGCAGTTTCAGCAGTGCTGGATCAGTGCTGTAGAATTGTGTGCACATTGAGTACATGGCCAAAGAGAGTTGCGTCTAAGATGTTCCATAACCTGTTGGGTAGCTGCATCCTCCACCAACTTTGATATGTATTTCATATTGCTTACAGGTCGTAAGTTTCCTTAAAGACTGCATCAAGAATCGGTTTCTTTCAATAACGGAGTGATAAGAGCATTTTCCGATTGCATTGGAAAGTGACCGGTCGAGAGAGAGAGAGAGAGATTGATCAATGATGTGAACATAAGAATGAGTACATCGACACATTAGAGGAGGAGTTTTGTGGGTATTGGGTCCAATGGTCATGAATTTTTGCTGAGGTTGGCAATGAGTTTTTCAACCTCGTACTCACAAAGAGATTTAAAATTGCTTGAAATATCTACTTCGTTGAACGTGTCAGCAGGAGGATAATTGCTAGCTTCACAAATTGGATCTAAACGTTTTCAATTATTTTATGGATTTTCAAGACTTTGTCAGACAAGTAAGTGCATACCTAGGGCATATTGACGAATTCATGTCTATCAATTGTACATGGTATCGAAGGATGCTTATTTGACATGTTCAACATGGACTAGACAACACTGAAAAGCTATTTGTTCATCATACTCCAGCACAGTAAGATATACATATATTTGCCGATACGTCTCCCTTAGACGGTATATTTTAGCAATAAGTGTCTCCTTAAAGCGCCTCTACTTAGCATCCCGCGCGCGTCGCGGTATATATGCAGCAAATCATTCGCAAGTCGTCATCAGACGAAGCGTTACAGCTAAGTTGAGTAGCTATGCCAGCCAGGTTGCTTCGATTTGTCTCCAAACTTATAGAATTAACTTAGATTTATCTATCTCAGATGGACGACAATGGCAATGCGGAAGAGAAGAACTGGACGTCAACTTCACGAGTTTTACTATCATTTAGTATAAGCCTATTCTCTAGCATCCATCCACGTACTTATATAGTCAATACACGTTTCTACTAATAATACGGCTTATTCTTGAGAATGCTCAGTGAGACTGAAAGATACATAAAGCTGTGTGTCATCATGATAGCAGTGACATGAGATCTCAGGAAAGCATGTTTGAAGATTTGAAATGAGATCTCTAGTGTACATTGTGAATAACATGGGACCCAATCGTGACCCTTGCAAAGCAGTTTCAGCAGTGCAGGATCAGTGCTGTAGAATTGTGTGCACATTGAGTACATGGCCAAAGAGAGTTGCGTCTAAGATGTTCCATAACCTGTTGGGTAGCTGCATCCTCCTCCAACTTTGATATGTATTTCATATTGCTTACAGGTCGTAAGTTTCCTTAAAGACTGCATCAAGAATCGGTTTCTTTCAATAACGGAGTGATAAGAGCATTTTCCCATTGCATTGGAAAGTGACCGGTCGAGAGAGAGAGAGAGAGATTGATCAATGATGTGAACATAAGAATGAGTACATCGACACATTAGAGGAGGAGTTTTGTGGGTATTGGGTCCAATGGTCATGAATTTTTGCTGAGGTTGGCAATGAGTTTTTCAACCTCGTACTCACAAAGAGATTTAAAATTGCTTGAAATATCTACTTCGTTGAACGTGTCAGCAGGAGGATAATTGCTAGCTTCACAAATTGGATCTAAACGTTTTCAATTATTTTATGGATTTTCAAGACTTTGTCAGACAAGTAAGTGATTACCTAGGGCATATTGACGAATTCATGTCTATCAATTGTACATGGTATCGAAGGATGCTTATTTGACATGTTCAACATGGACTAGACAACACTGAAAAGCTATTTGTTCATCATACTCCAGCACAGTAAGATATACATATATTTGCCGATACGTCTCCCTTAGACGGTATATTTTAGCAATAAGTGTCTCCTTAAAGCGCCTCTACTTAGCATCCCGCGCGCGTCGCGGTATATATGCAGCAAATCATTCGCAAGTCGTCATCAGACGAAGCGTTACAGCTAAGTTGAGTAGCTATGCCAGCTAGGTTGCTTTGATTTGTCTCCAAACGTATAGAATTAACTTAGATTTATCTATCTCAGATGGACGACAATGGCAATGCGGAAGAGAAGAACTGGACGTCAACTTCACGAGTTTTACTATCATTTAGTATAAGCCTATTCTCTAGCATCCATCCACGTACTTATATAGTCAATACACGTTTCTACTAATAATACGGCTTATTCTTGAGAATGCTCAGTGAGACTGAAAGATACATAAAGCTGTGTCATCATGATAGCAGTGACATGAGATCTCAGGAAAGCATGTTTGAAGATTTGAAATGAGATCTCTAGTGTACATTGTGAATAACATGGGACCCAATCGTGACCCTTGCAAAGCAGTTTCAGCAGTGCAGGATCAGTGCTGTAGAATTGTGTGCACATTGAGTACATGGCCAAAGAGAGTTGCGTCTAAGATGTTCCATAACCTGTTGGGTAGCTGCATCCTCCACCAACTTTGATATGTATTTCATATTGCTTACAGGTCGTAAGTTTCCTTAAAGACTGCATCAAGAATCGGTTTCTTTCAATAACGGAGTGATAAGAGCATTTTCCCATTGCATTGGAAAGTGACCGGTCGAGAGAGAGAGAGAGAGATTGATCAATGATGTGAACATAAGAATGAGTACATCGACACATTAGAGGAGGAGTTTTGTGGGTATTGGGTCCAATGGTCATGAATTTTTGCTGAGGTTGGCAATGAGTTTTTCAACCTCGTACTCACAAAGAGATTTAAAATTGCTTGAAATATCTACTTCGTTGAACGTGTCAGCAGGAGGATAATTGCTAGCTTCACAAATTGGATCTAAACGTTTTCAATTATTTTATGGATTTTCAAGACTTTGTCAGACAAGTAAGTGATTACCTAGGGCATATTGACGAATTCATGTCTATCAATTGTACATGGTATCGAAGGATGCTTATTTGACATGTTCAACATGGACTAGACAACACTGAAAAGCTATTTGTTCATCATACTCCAGCACAGTAAGATATACATATATTTGCCGATACGTCTCCCTTAGACGGTATATTTTAGCAATAAGTGTCTCCTTAAAGCGCCTCTACTTAGCATCCCGCGCGCGTCGCGGTATATATGCAGCAAATCATTCGCAAGTCGTCATCAGACGAAGCGTTACAGCTAAGTTGAGTAGCTATGCCAGCTAGGTTGCTTTGATTTGTCTCCAAACGTATAGAATTAACTTAGATTTATCTATCTCAGATGGACGACAATGGCAATGCGGAAGAGAAGAACTGGACGTCAACTTCACGAGTTTTACTATCATTTAGTATAAGCCTATTCTCTAGCATTCATCCACGTACTTATATAGTCAATACACGTTTCTACTAATAATACGGCTTATTCTTGAGAATGCTCAGTGAGACTGAAAGATACATAAAGCTGTGTGTCATCATGATAGCAGTGACATGAGATCTCAAGAAAGCATGTTTGAAGATTTGAAATGAGATCTCTAGTGTACATTGTGAATAACATGGGACCCAATCGTGACCCTTGCAAAGCAGTTTCAGCAGTGCTAGATCAGTGCTGTAGAATTGTGTGCACATTGAGTACATGGCCAAAGAGAGTTGCGTCTAAGATGTTCCATAACCTGTTGGGTAGCTGCATCCTCCACCAACTTTGATATGTATTTCATATTGCTTACAGGTCGTAAGTTTCCTTAAAGACTGCATCAAGAATCGGTTTCTTTCAATAACGGAGTGAAAAGAGCATTTTCCCATTGCATTGGAAAGTGACCGGTCGAGAGAGAGAGAGAGAGATTGATCAATGATGTGAACATAAGAATGAGTACATCGACACATTAGAGGAGGAGTTTTGTGGGTATTGGGTCCAATGGTCATGAATTTTTGCTGAGGTTGGCAATGAGTTTTTCAACCTCGTACTCACAAAGAGATTTAAAATTGCTTGAAATATCTACTTCGTTGAACGTGTCAGCAGGAGGATAATTGCTAGGTTCACAAATTGGATCTAAACGTTTTTCATTATTTTATGGATTTTCAAGACTTTGTCAGACAAGTAAGTGCATACCTAGGGCATATTGACGAATTCATGTCTATCAATTGTACATGGTATCGAAGGATGCTTATTTGACATGTTCAACATGGACTAGACAACACTGAAAATCTATTTGTTCATCATACTCCAGCACAGTAAGATATACATATATTTGCCGATACGTCTCCCTTAGACGGTATATTTTAGCAATAAGTGTCTCCTTAAAGCGCCTCTACTTAGCATCCCGCGCGCGTCGCGGTATATATGCAGCAAATCATTCGCAAGTCGTCATCAGACGAAGCGTTACAGCTAAGTTGAGTAGCTATGCCAGCCAGGTTGCTTCGATTTGTCTCCAAACGTATAGAATTAACTTAGATTTATCTATCTCAGATGGACGACAATGGCAATGCGGAAGAGAAGAACTGGACGTCAACTTCACGAGTTTTACTATCATTTAGTATAAGCCTATTCTCTAGCATCCATCCACGTACTTATATAGTCAATACACGTTTCTACTAATAATACGGCTTATTCTTGAGAATGCTCAGTGAGACTGAAAGATACATAAAGCTGTGTGTCATCATGATAGCAGTGACATGAGATCTCAGGAAAGCATGTTTGAAGATTTGAAATGAGATCTCTAGTGTACATTGTGAATAACATGGGACCCAATCGTGACCCTTGCAAAGCAGTTTCAGCAGTGCAGGATCAGTGCTGTAGAATTGTGTGCACATTGAGTACATGGCCAAAGAGAGTTGCGTCTAAGATGTTCCATAACCTGTTGGGTAGCTGCATCCTCCTCCAACTTTGATATGTATTTCATATTGCTTACAGGTCATAAGTTTCCTTAAAGACTGCATCAAGAATCGGTTTCTTTCAATAACGGAGTGATAAGAGCATTTTCCCATTGCATTGGAAAGTGACCGGTCGAGAGAGAGAGAGAGAGATTGATCAATGATGTGAACATAAGAATGAGTACATCGACACATTAGAGGAGGAGTTTTGTGGGTATTGGGTCCAATGGTCATGAATTTTTGCTGAGGCTGGCAATGAGTTTTTCAACCTCGTACTCACAAAGAGATTTAAAATTGCTTGAAATATCTACTTCGTTGAACGTGTCACCAGGAGGATAATTGCTAGCTTCACAAATTGGATCTAAACGTTTTCAATTATTTTATGGATTTTCAAGACTTTGTCAGACAAGTAAGTGATTACCTAGGGCATATTGACGAATTAATGTCTATCAATTGTACATGGTATCGAAGGATGCTTATTTGACATGTTCAACATGGACTAGACAACACTGAAAAGCTATTTGTTCATCATACTCCAGCACAGTAAGATATACATATATTTGCCGATACGTCTCCCTTAGACGGTATATTTTAGCAATAAGTGTCTCCTTAAAGCGCCTCTACTTAGCATCCCGCGCGCGTCGCGGTATATATGCAGCAAATCATTCGCAAGTCGTCATCAGACGAAGCGTTACAGCTAAGTTGAGTAGCTATGCCAGCTAGGTTGCTTTGATTTGTCTCCAAACGTATAGAATTAACTTAGATTTATCTATCTCAGATGGACGACAATGGCAATGCGGAAGAGAAGAACTGGACGTCAACTTCACGAGTTTTACTATCATTTAGTATAAGCCTATTCTCTAGCATTCATCCACGTACTTATATAGTCAATACACGTTTCTACTAATAATACGGCTTATTCTTGAGAATGCTCAGAGAGACTGAAAGATACATAAAGCTGTGTGTCATCATGATAGCAGTGACATGAGATCTCAGGAAAGCATGTTTGAAGATTTGAAATGAGATCTCTAGTGTACATTGTGAATAACATGGGACCCAATCGTGACCCTTGCAAAGCAGTTTCAGCAGTGCTGGATCAGTGCTGTAGAATTGTGTGCACATTGAGTACATGGCCAAAGAGAGTTGCGTCTAAGATGTTCCATAACCTGTTGGGTAGCTGCATCCTCCACCAACTTTGATATGTATTTCATATTGCTTACAGGTCGTAAGTTTCCTTAAAGACTGCACCAAGAATCGGTTTCTTTCAATAACGGAGTGATAAGAGCATTTTCCGATCGCATTGGAAAGTGACCGGTCGAGAGAGAGAGAGAGAGATTGATCAATGATGTGAACATAAGAATGAGTACATCGACACATTAGAGGAGGAGTTTTGTGGGTATTGGGTCCAATGGTCATGAATTTTTGCTGAGGTTGGCAATGAGTTTTTCAACCTCGTACTCACAAAGAGATTTAAAATTGCTTGAAATATCAACTTCGTTGAACGTGTCAGCAGGAGGATAATTGCTAGGTTCACAAATTGGATCTAAACGTTTTTCATTATTTTATGGATTTTCAAGACTTTGTCAGACAAGTAAGTGCATACCTAGGGCATATTGACGAATTCATGTCTATCAATTGTACATGGTATCGAAGGATGCTTATTTGACATGTTCAACATGGACTAGACAACACTGAAAAGCTATTTGTTCATCATACTCCAGCACAGTAAGATATACATATATTTGCCGATACGTCTCCCTTAGACGGTATATTTTAGCAATAAGTGTCTCCTTAAAGCGCCTCTACTTAGCATCCCGCGCGCGTCGCGGTATATATGCAGCAAATCATTCGCAAGTCGTCATCAGACCAAGCGTTACAGCTAAGTTGAGTAGCTATGCCAGCCAGGTTGCTTTGATTTGTCTCCAAACGTATAGAATTAACTTAGATTTATCTATCTCAGATGGACGACAATGGCAATGCGGAAGAGAAGAACTGGACGTCAACTTCACGAGTTTTACTATCATTTAGTATAAGCCTATTCTCTAGCATTCATCCACGTACTTATATAGTCAATACACGTTTCTACTAATAATACGGCTTATTCTTGAGAATGCTCAGTGAGACTGAAAGATACATAAAGCTGTGTGTCATCATGATAGCAGTGACATGAGATCTCAGGAAAGCATGTTTGAAGATTTGAAATGAGATCTCTAGTGTACATTGTGAATAACATGGGACCCAATCGTGACCCTTGCAAAGCAGTTTCAGCAGTGCTGGATCAGTGCTGTAGAATTGTGTGCACATTGAGTACATGGCCAAAGAGAGTTGCGTCTAAGATGTTCCATAACCTGTTGGGTAGCTGCATCCTCCACCAACTTTGATATGTATTTCATATTGCTTACAGGTCGTAAGTTTCCTTAAAGACTGCATCAAGAATCGGTTTCTTTCAATAACGGAGTGATAAGAGCATTTTCCGATTGCATTGGAAAGTGACCGGTCGAGAGAGAGAGAGAGAGATTGATCAATGATGTGAACATAAGAATGAGTACATCGACACATTAGAGGAGGAGTTTTGTGGGTATTGGGTCCAATGGTCATGAATTTTTGCTGAGGCTGGCAATGAGTTTTTCAACCTCGTACTCACAAAGAGATTTAAAATTGCTTGAAATATCTACTTCGTTGAACGTGTCAGCAGGAGGATAATTGCTAGGTTCACAAATTGGATCTAAACGTTTTTCATTATTTTATGGATTTTCAAGACTTTGTCAGACAAGTAAGTGCATACCTAGGGCATATTGACGAATTCATGTCTATCAATTGTACATGGTATCGAAGGATGCTTATTTGACATGTTCAACATGGACTAGACAACACTGAAAAGCTATTTGTTCATCATACTCCAGCACAGTAAGATATACATATATTTGCCGATACGTCTCCCTTAGACGGTATATTTTAGCAATAAGTGTCTCCTTAAAGCGCCTCTACTTAGCATCCCGCGCGCGTCGCGGTATATATGCAGCAAATCATTCGCAAGTCGTCATCAGACGAAGCGTTACAGCTAAGTTGAGTAGCTATGCCAGCCAGGTTGCTTCGATTTGTCTCCAAACGTATAGAATTAACTTAGATTTATCTATCTCAGATGGACGACAATGGCAATGCGGAAGAGAAGAACTGGACGTCAACTTCACGAGTTTTACTATCATTTAGTATAAGCCTATTCTCTAGCATCCATCCACGTACTTATATAGTCAATACACGTTTCTACTAATAATACGGCTTATTCTTGAGAATGCTCAGTGAGACTGAAAGATACATAAAGCTGTGTGTCATCATGATAGCAGTGACATGAGATCTCAGGAAAGCATGTTTGAAGATTTGAAATGAGATCTCTAGTGTACATTGTGAATAACATGGGACCCAATCGTGACCCTTGCAAAGCAGTTTCAGCAGTGCAGGATCAGTGCTGTAGAATTGTGTGCACATTGAGTACATGGCCAAAGAGAGTTGCGTCTAAGATGTTCCATAACCTGTTGGGTAGCTGCATCCTCCTCCAACTTTGATATGTATTTCATATTGCTTACAGGTCATAAGTTTCCTTAAAGACTGCATCAAGAATCGGTTTCTTTCAATAACGGAGTGATAAGAGCATTTTCCCATTGCATTGGAAAGTGACCGGTCGAGAGAGAGAGAGAGAGATTGATCAATGATGTGAACATAAGAATGAGTACATCGACACATTAGAGGAGGAGTTTTGTGGGTATTGGGTCCAATGGTCATGAATTTTTGCTGAGGCTGGCAATGAGTTTTTCAACCTCGTACTCACAAAGAGATTTAAAATTGCTTGAAATATCTACTTCGTTGAACGTGTCAGCAGGAGGATAATTGCTAGCTTCACAAATTGGATCTAAACGTTTTCAATTATTTTATGGATTTTCAAGACTTTGTCAGACAAGTAAGTGATTACCTAGGGCATATTGACGAATTAATGTCTATCAATTGTACATGGTATCGAAGGATGCTTATTTGACATGTTCAACATGGACTAGACAACACTGAAAAGCTATTTGTTCATCATACTCCAGCACAGTAAGATATACATATATTTGCCGATACGTCTCCCTTAGACGGTATATTTTAGCAATAAGTGTCTCCTTAAAGCGCCTCTACTTAGCATCCCGCGCGCGTCGCGGTATATATGCAGCAAATCATTCGCAAGTCGTCATCAGACGAAGCGTTACAGCTAAGTTGAGTAGCTATGCCAGCTAGGTTGCTTTGATTTGTCTCCAAACGTATAGAATTAACTTAGATTTATCTATCTCAGATGGACGACAATGGCAATGCGGAAGAGAAGAACTGGACGTCAACTTCACGAGTTTTACTATCATTTAGTATAAGCCTATTCTCTAGCATTCATCCACGTACTTATATAGTCAATACACGTTTCTACTAATAATACGGCTTATTCTTGAGAATGCTCAGTGAGACTGAAAGATACATAAAGCTGTGTGTCATCATGATAGCAGTGACATGAGATCTCAGGAAAGCATGTTTGAAGATTTGAAATGAGATCTCTAGTGTACATTGTGAATAACATGGGACCCAATCGTGACCCTTGCAAAGCAGTTTCAGCAGTGCTGGATCAGTGCTGTAGAATTGTGTGCACATTGAGTACATGGCCAAAGAGAGTTGCGTCTAAGATGTTCCATAACCTGTTGGGTAGCTGCATCCTCCACCAACTTTGATATGTATTTCATATTGCTTACAGGTCGTAAGTTTCATTAAAGACTGCACCAAGAATCGGTTTCTTTCAATAACGGAGTGATAAGAGCATTTTCCGATCGCATTGGAAAGTGACCGGTCGAGAGAGAGAGAGAGAGATTGATCAATGATGTGAACATAAGAATGAGTACATCGACACATTAGAGGAGGAGTTTTGTGGGTATTGGGTCCAATGGTCATGAATTTTTGCTGAGGTTGGCAATGAGTTTTTCAACCTCGTACTCACAAAGAGATTTAAAATTGCTTGAAATATCAACTTCGTTGAACGTGTCAGCAGGAGGATAATTGCTAGGTTCACAAATTGGATCTAAACGTTTTTCATTATTTTATGGATTTTCAAGACTTTGTCAGACAAGTAAGTGCATACCTAGGGCATATTGACGAATTCATGTCTATCAATTGTACATGGTATCGAAGGATGCTTATTTGACATGTTCAACATGGACTAGACAACACTGAAAAGCTATTTGTTCATCATACTCCAGCACAGTAAGATATACATATATTTGCCGATACGTCTCCCTTAGACGGTATATTTTAGCAATAAGTGTCTCCTTAAAGCGCCTCTACTTAGCATCCCGCGCGCGTCGCGGTATATATGCAGCAAATCATTCGCAAGTCGTCATCAGACCAAGCGTTACAGCTAAGTTGAGTAGCTATGCCAGCCAGGTTGCTTTGATTTGTCTCTAAACGTATAGAATTAACTTAGATTTATCTATCTCAGATGGACGACAATGGCAATGCGGAAGAGAAGAACTGGACGTCAACTTCACGAGTTTTACTATCATTTAGTATAAGCCTATTCTCTAGCATTCATCCACGTACTTATATAGTCAATACACGTTTCTACTAATAATACGGCTTATTCTTGAGAATGCTCAGTGAGACTGAAAGATACATAAAGCTGTGTGTCATCATGATAGCAGTGACATGAGATCTCAGGAAAGCATGTTTGAAGATTTGAAATGAGATCTCTAGTGTACATTGTGAATAACATGGGACCCAATCGTGACCCTTGCAAAGCAGTTTCAGCAGTGCTGGATCAGTGCTGTAGAATTGTGTGCACATTGAGTACATGGCCAAAGAGAGTTGCGTCTAAGATGTTCCATAACCTGTTGGGTAGCTGCATCCTCCACCAACTTTGATATGTATTTCATATTGCTTACAGGTCGTAAGTTTCCTTAAAGACTGCATCAAGAATCGGTTTCTTTCAATAACGGAGTGATAAGAGCATTTTCCGATTGCATTGGAAAGTGACCGGTCGAGAGAGAGAGAGAGAGATTGATCAATGATGTGAACATAAGAATGAGTACATCGACACATTAGAGGAGGAGTTTTGTGGGTATTGGGTCCAATGGTCATGAATTTTTGCTGAGGTTGGCAATGAGTTTTTCAACCTCGTACTCACAAAGAGATTTAAAATTGCTTGAAATATCTACTTCGTTGAACGTGTCAGCAGGAGGATAATTGCTAGCTTCACAAATTGGATCTAAACGTTTTCAATTATTTTATGGATTTTCAAGACTTTGTCAGACAAGTAAGTGCATACCTAGGGCATATTGACGAATTCATGTCTATCAATTGTACATGGTATCGAAGGATGCTTATTTGACATGTTCAACATGGACTAGACAACACTGAAAAGCTATTTGTTCATCATACTCCAGCACAGTAAGATATACATATATTTGCCGATACGTCTCCCTTAGACGGTATATTTTAGCAATAAGTGTCTCCTTAAAGCGCCTCTACTTAGCATCCCGCGCGCGTCGCGGTATATATGCAGCAAATCATTCGCAAGTCGTCATCAGACGAAGCGTTACAGCTAAGTTGAGTAGCTATGCCAGCCAGGTTGCTTCGATTTGTCTCCAAACTTATAGAATTAACTTAGATTTATCTATCTCAGATGGACGACAATGGCAATGCGGAAGAGAAGAACTGGACGTCAACTTCACGAGTTTTACTATCATTTAGTATAAGCCTATTCTCTAGCATCCATCCACGTACTTATATAGTCAATACACGTTTCTACTAATAATACGGCTTATTCTTGAGAATGCTCAGTGAGACTGAAAGATACATAAAGCTGTGTGTCATCATGATAGCAGTGACATGAGATCTCAGGAAAGCATGTTTGAAGATTTGAAATGAGATCTCTAGTGTACATTGTGAATAACATGGGACCCAATCGTGACCCTTGCAAAGCAGTTTCAGCAGTGCAGGATCAGTGCTGTAGAATTGTGTGCACATTGAGTACATGGCCAAAGAGAGTTGCGTCTAAGATGTTCCATAACCTGTTGGGTAGCTGCATCCTCCTCCAACTTTGATATGTATTTCATATTGCTTACAGGTCGTAAGTTTCCTTAAAGACTGCATCAAGAATCGGTTTCTTTCAATAACGGAGTGATAAGAGCATTTTCCCATTGCATTGGAAAGTGACCGGTCGAGAGAGAGAGAGAGAGATTGATCAATGATGTGAACATAAGAATGAGTACATCGACACATTAGAGGAGGAGTTTTGTGGGTATTGGGTCCAATGGTCATGAATTTTTGCTGAGGTTGGCAATGAGTTTTTCAACCTCGTACTCACAAAGAGATTTAAAATTGCTTGAAATATCTACTTCGTTGAACGTGTCAGCAGGAGGATAATTGCTAGCTTCACAAATTGGATCTAAACGTTTTCAATTATTTTATGGATTTTCAAGACTTTGTCAGACAAGTAAGTGATTACCTAGGGCATATTGACGAATTCATGTCTATCAATTGTACATGGTATCGAAGGATGCTTATTTGACATGTTCAACATGGACTAGACAACACTGAAAAGCTATTTGTTCATCATACTCCAGCACAGTAAGATATACATATATTTGCCGATACGTCTCCCTTAGACGGTATATTTTAGCAATAAGTGTCTCCTTAAAGCGCCTCTACTTAGCATCCCGCGCGCGTCGCGGTATATATGCAGCAAATCATTCGCAAGTCGTCATCAGACGAAGCGTTACAGCTAAGTTGAGTAGCTATGCCAGCTAGGTTGCTTTGATTTGTCTCCAAACGTATAGAATTAACTTAGATTTATCTATCTCAGATGGACGACAATGGCAATGCGGAAGAGAAGAACTGGACGTCAACTTCACGAGTTTTACTATCATTTAGTATAAGCCTATTCTCTAGCATCCATCCACGTACTTATATAGTCAATACACGTTTCTACTAATAATACGGCTTATTCTTGAGAATGCTCAGTGAGACTGAAAGATACATAAAGCTGTGTCATCATGATAGCAGTGACATGAGATCTCAGGAAAGCATGTTTGAAGATTTGAAATGAGATCTCTAGTGTACATTGTGAATAACATGGGACCCAATCGTGACCCTTGCAAAGCAGTTTCAGCAGTGCAGGATCAGTGCTGTAGAATTGTGTGCACATTGAGTACATGGCCAAAGAGAGTTGCGTCTAAGATGTTCCATAACCTGTTGGGTAGCTGCATCCTCCACCAACTTTGATATGTATTTCATATTGCTTACAGGTCGTAAGTTTCCTTAAAGACTGCATCAAGAATCGGTTTCTTTCAATAACGGAGTGATAAGAGCATTTTCCGATTGCATTGGAAAGTGACCGGTCGAGAGAGAGAGAGAGAGATTGATCAATGATGTGAACATAAGAATGAGTACATCGACACATTAGAGGAGGAGTTTTGTGGGTATTGGGTCCAATGGTCATGAATTTTTGCTGAGGTTGGCAATGAGTTTTTCAACCTCGTACTCACAAAGAGATTTAAAATTGCTTGAAATATCTACTTCGTTGAACGTGTCAGCAGGAGGATAATTGCTAGCTTCACAAATTGGATCTAAACGTTTTCAATTATTTTATGGATTTTCAAGACTTTGTCAGACAAGTAAGTGATTACCTAGGGCATATTGACGAATTCATGTCTATCAATTGTACATGGTATCGAAGGATGCTTATTTGACATGTTCAACATGGACTAGACAACACTGAAAAGCTATTTGTTCATCATACTCCAGCACAGTAAGATATACATATATTTGCCGATACGTCTCCCTTAGACGGTATATTTTAGCAATAAGTGTCTCCTTAAAGCGCCTCTACTTAGCATCCCGCGCGCGTCGCGGTATATATGCAGCAAATCATTCGCAAGTCGTCATCAGACGAAGCATTACAGCTAAGTTGAGTAGCTATGCCAGCTAGGTTGCTTTGATTTGTCTCCAAACGTATAGAATTAACTTAGATTTATCTATCTCAGATGGACGACAATGGCAATGCGGAAGAGAAGAACTGGACGTCAACTTCACGAGTTTTACTATCATTTAGTATAAGCCTATTCTCTAGCATTCATCCACGTACTTATATAGTCAATACACGTTTCTACTAATAATACGGCTTATTCTTGAGAATGCTCAGTGAGACTGAAAGATACATAAAGCTGTGTGTCATCATGATAGCAGTGACATGAGATCTCAGGAAAGCATGTTTGAAGATTTGAAATGAGATCTCTAGTGTACATTGTGAATAACATGGGACCCAATCGTGACCCTTGCAAAGCAGTTTCAGCAGTGCTAGATCAGTGCTGTAGAATTGTGTGCACATTGAGTACATGGCCAAAGAGAGTTGCGTCTAAGATGTTCCATAACCTGTTGGGTAGCTGCATCCTCCACCAACTTTGATATGTATTTCATATTGCTTACAGGTCGTAAGTTTCCTTAAAGACTGCATCAAGAATCGGTTTCTTTCAATAACGGAGTGAAAAGAGCATTTTCCGATTGCATTGGAAAGTGATTGGTCGAGAGAGAGAGAGAGAGATTGATCAATGATGTGAACATAAGAATGAGTACATCGACACATTAAAGGAGGAGTTTTGTGGGTATTGGGTCCAATGGTCATGAATTTTTGCTGAGGTTGGCAATGAGTTTTTCAACCTCGTACTCACAAAGAGATTTAAAATTGCTTGAAATATCTACTTCGTTGAACGTGTCAGCAGGAGGATAATTGCTAGGTTCACAAATTGGATCTAAACGTTTTTCATTATTTTATGGATTTTCAAGACTTTGTCAGACAAGTAAGTGCATACCTAGGGCATATTGACGAATTCATGTCTATCAATTGTACATGGTATCGAAGGATGCTTATTTGACATGTTCAACATGGACTAGACAACACTGAAAAGCTATTTGTTCATCATACTCCAGCACAGTAAGATATATATATATTTGCCGATACGTCTCCCTTAGACGGTATATTTTAGCAATAAGTGTCTCTTTAAAGCGCCTCTACTTAGCATCCCGCGCGCGTCGCGGTATATATGCAGCAAATCATTCGCAAGTCGTCATCAGACGAAGCGTTACAGCTAAGTTGAGTAGCTATGCCAGCCAGGTTGCTTTGATTTGTCTCCAAACGTATAGAATTAACTTAGATTTATCTATCTCAGATGGACGACAATGGCAATGCGGAAGAGAAGAACTGGACGTCAACTTCACGAGTTTTACTATCATTTAGTATAAGCCTATTCTCTAGCATCCATCCACGTACTTATATAGTCAATACACGTTTCTACTAATAATACGGCTTATTCTTGAGAATGCTCAGTGAGACTGAAAGATACATAAAGCTGTGTGTCATCATGATAGCAGTGACATGAGATCTCAGGAAAGCATGTTTGAAGATTTGAAATGAGATCTCTAGTGTACATTGTGAATAACATGGGACCCAATCGTGACCCTTGCAAAGCAGTTTCAGCAGTGCTGGAGCAGTGCTGTAGAATTGTGTGCACATTGAGTACATGGCCAAAGAGAGTTGCGTCTAAGATGTTCCATAACCTGTTGGGTAGCTGCATCCTCCACCAACTTTGATATGTATTTCATATTGCTTACAGGTCGTAAGTTTCCTTAAAGACTGCATCAAGAATCGGTTTCTTTCAATAACGGAGTGATAAGAGCATTTTCCCATTGCATTGGAAAGTGACCGGTCGAGAGAGAGAGAGAGAGAGAGAGAGATTGATCAATGATGTGAACATAAGAATGAGTACATCGACACATTAGAGGAGGAGTTTTGTGGGTATTGGGTCCAATGGTCATGAATTTTTGCTGAGGTTGGCAATGAGTTTTTCAACCTCGTACTCACAAAGAGATTTAAAATTGCTTGAAATATCTACTTCGTTGAACGTGTCAGCAGGAGGATAATTGCTAGGTTCACAAATTGGATCTAAACGTTTTTCATTATTTTATGGATTTTCAAGACTTTGTCAGACAAGTAAGTGATTACCTAGGGCATATTGACGAATTCATGTCTATCAATTGTACATGGTATCGAAGGATGCTTATTTGACATGTTCAACATGGACTAGACAACACTGAAAAGCTATTTGTTCATCATACTCCAGCACAGTAAGATATACATATATTTGCCGATACGTCTCCCTTAGACGGTATATTTTAGCAATAAGTGTCTCCTTAAAGCGCCTCTACTTAGCATCCCGCGCGCGTCGCGGTATATATGCAGCAAATCATTCGCAAGTCGTCATCAGACGAAGCGTTACAGCTAAGTTGAGTAGCTATGCCAGCTAGGTTGCTTTGATTTGTCTCCAAACGTATAGAATTAAATTAGATTTATCTATCTCAGATGGACGACAATGGCAATGCGGAAGAGAAGAACTGGACGTCAACTTCACGAGTTTTACTATCATTTAGTATAAGCCTATTCTCTAGCATTCATCCACGTACTTATATAGTCAATACACGTTTCTACTAATAATGCGGCTTATTCTTGAGAATGCTCAGTGAGACTGAAAGATACATAAAGCTGTGTGTCATCATGATAGCAGTGACATGAGATCTCAGGAAAGCATGTTTGAACATTTGAAATGAGATCTCTAGTGTACATTGTAAAAAACATGGGACCCAATCGTGACCCTTGCAAAGCAGTTTCAGCAGTGCAGGATCAGTGCTGTAGAATTGTGTGCACATTGAGTACATGGCCAAAGAGAGTTGCGTCTAAGATGTTCCATAACCTGTTGGGTAGCTGCATCCTCCACCAACTTTGATATGTATTTCATATTGCTTACAGGTCGTAAGTTTCCTTAAAGACTGCATCAAGAATCGGTTTCTTTCAATAACGGAGTGATAAGAGCATTTTCCCATTGCATTGGAAAGTGACCGGTCGAGAGAGAGAGAGAGAGAGAGATTGATCAATGATGTGAACATAAGAATGAGTACATCGACACATTAGAGGAGGAGTTTTGTGGGTATTTGGTCCAATGGTCATGAAGTTTTGCTGAGGTTGGCAATGAGTTTTTCAACCTCGTACTCACAAAGAGATTTATAATTGCTTGAAATATCTACTTCGTTGAACTTGTCAGCAGGAGGATAATTGCTAGGTTCACAAATTGGATCTAAACGTTTTTTCATTATTTTATGGATTTTCAAGACTTTGTCAGACAAGTAAGTGATTACCTAGGGCATATTGACGAATTCATGTCTATCAATTGTACATGGTATCGAAGGATGCTTATTTGACATGTTCAACATGAACTAGACAACACTGAAAAGCTATTTATTCATCATACTCCAGCACAGTAAGATATACATATATTTGCCGATACGTCTCCCTTAGACGGTATATTTTAGCAATAAGTGTCTCCTTAAAGCGCCTCTACTTAGCATCCCGCGCCCGTCGCGGTATATATGCAGCAAATCATTCGGAAGTCGTCATCAGACGAAGCGTTACAGCTAAGTTGAGTAGCTATGCCAGCTAGGTTGCTTTGATTTGTCTCCAAACGTATAGAATTAACTTAGATTTATCTATCTCAGATGGACGACAATGGCAATGCGGAAGAGAAGAACTGGACGTCAACTTCACGAGTTTTACTATCATTTAGTATAAGCCTATTCTCTAGCATCCATCCACGTACTTATATAGTCAATACACGTTTCTACTAATAATACGGCTTATTCTTGAGAATGCTCAGTGAGACTGAAAGATACATAAAGCTGTGTGTCATCATGATAGCAGTGACATGAGGTCTCAGGAAAGCATGTTTGAACATTTGAAATGAGATCTCCAGTGTACATTGTGAATAACATGGGACCCAATCATGACCCTTGCAAAGCAGTTTCAGCAGTGCAGGATCAGTGCTGTAGAATTGTGTGCACATTGAGTACATGGCCAAAGAGAGTTGCGTCTAAGATGTTCCATAACCTGTTGGGTAGCTGCATCCTCCACCAACTTTGATATGTATTTCATATTGCTTACAGGTCGTAAGTTTCCTTTAAGACTGCATCAAGAATCGGTTTCTTTCAATAACGGAGTGATAAGAGCATTTTCCGATTGCATTGGAAAGTGACCGGTCGAGAGAGAGAGAGATTGATCAATGATGTGAACATAAGAATGAGTACATCGACACATTAGAGGAGGAGTTTTGTGGGTATTGGGTCCAATGGTCATGAAGTTTTGCTGAGGTTGGCAATGAGTTTTTCAACCTCGTACTCACAAAGAGATTTATAATTGCTTGAAATATCTACTTCGTTGAACTTGTCAGCAGGAGGATAATTGCTAGGTTCACAAATTGGATCTAAACGTTTTTTCATTATTTTATGGATTTTCAAGACTTTGTCAGACAAGTTAGTGATTACCTAGGGCATATTGACGAATTCATGTCTATCAATTGTACATGGTATCGAAGGATGCTTATTTGACATGTTCAACATGAACTAGACAACACTGAAAAGCTATTTATTCATCATACTCCAGCACAGTAAGATATACATATATTTGCCGATACGTCTCCCTTAGACGGTATATTTTAGCAATAAGTGTCTCCTTAAAGCGCCTCTACTTAGCATCCCGCGCGCGTCGCGGTATATATGCAGCAAATCATTCGCAAGTCGTCATCAGACGAAGCGTTACAGCTAAGTTGAGTAGCTATGCCAGCTAGGTTGCTTTGATTTGTCTCCAAACGTATAGAATTAACTTAGATTTATCTATCTCAGATGGACGACAATGGCAATGCGGAAGAAAAGAACTGGACGTCAACTTCACGAGTTTTACTATCATTTAGTATAAGCCTATTCTCTAGCATTCATCCACGTACTTATATAGTCAATACACGTTTCTACTAATAATACGGCTTATTCTTGAGAATGCTCAGTGACACTGAAAGATACATAAAGCTGTGTGTCATCATGATAGCAGTGACATGAGATCTCAGGAAAGCATGTTTGAACATTTGAAATGAGATCTCCAGTGTACATTGTGAATAACATGGGACCCAATCGTGACCCTTGCAAAGCAGTCTCAGCAGTGCAGGATCAGTGCTGTAGAATTGTGTGCACATTGAGTACATGGCCAAAGAGAGTTGCGTCTAAGATGTTCCATAACCTGTTGGGTAGCTGCATCCTCCACCAACTTTGATATGTATTTCATATTGCTTACAGGTCGTAAGTTTCCTTAAAGACTGCATCAAGAATCGGTTTCTTTCAATAACGGAGTGATAAGAGCATTTTCCGATTGCATTGGAAAGTGACCGGTCGAGAGAGAGAGAGAGAGAGAGAGAGAGAGAGAGAGAGAGATTGATCAATGATGTGAACATAAGAATGAGTACATCGACACATTAGAGGAGGAGTTTTGTGGGTATTGGGTCCAATGGTCATGAATTTTTGCTGAGGTTGGCAATGAGTTTTTCAACCTCGTACTCACAAAGAGATTTAAAATTGCTTGAAATATCTACTTCGTTGAATGTGTCAGCAGGAGGATAATTCCTAGGTTCACAAATTGGATCTAAACGTTTTTCATTATTTTATGGATTTTCAAGACTTTGTCAGACAAGTAAGTGATTACCTAGGCATATTGACGAATTCATGTCTATCAATTGTACATGGTATCGAAGGATGCTTATTTGACATGTTCAACATGGACTAGACAACACTGAAAAGCTATTTGTTCATCATACTCCAGCACAGTAAGATATACATATATTTGCCGATACGTCTCCCTTAGACGGTATATTTTAGCAATAAGTGTCTCCTTAAAGCGCCTCTACTTAGCATCCCGCGCGCGTCGCGGTATATATGCAGCAAATCATTCGCAAGTCGTCATCAGACGAAGCGTTATTGCTAAGTTGAGCAGCTATGCCAGCAAAGTTGCTTTGATTTGTCTCCAAACGTATAGTATTAACTTAGATTTATCTATCTCAGATGGACGACAATGGCAATGCGGAAGAGAAGAACTGGACGTCAACTTCACGAGTTTTACTATCATTTAGTAAAAGCCTATTCTCTAGCATCCATCCACGTACTTACATAGTCAATACACGTTTCTACTAATAATACGGCTTATTCTTGAGAATGCTCAGTGAGACTGACAGATACATAAAGCTGTGTGTCATCATCATAGCAGTGACATATAAGGAAAGCATGTTTGAACATATGACACGAGATCGCTAGTGTACATTGTAAATAACACGGGACCTAATCGTGATCCTTAATTGTGGGCCGCCAAAATAAGGGCACCATCTATTTTTATCTTTTGATATTTATTCGCAAGGTACACTGTATGACTCTATCCACATACGGACAAAACCATTTATACCGAAACGCGTCTTTAACGTTTCTAGCAAGCGAGAATGGTCTATGCTGTCAAATGCACTGGTTAGATCCTTGAAAAATAAAAGGGTGACTTTCTGAGAATCCATAACCATTCCACTGTGGACATAGCAACACATAATGTGTCAAAGATCTATAACTAAAAAACTATTGTCTATTGACCTGGGACTTTCCCTACAGAGGCAGAATAATCAAACGAATCAGAGAGCAGCTTGCTAGCTCCCCCCCCCCCCCCAAAAAAAAAAAAAAAAAAAAAAAAAGATAAATAAATAAATAAAAAATAGTGCCATTATGATTTTACACTGGTTCTATAATGTTGGTATATACTACGGTATACAGAGAGACACGTAGGACTGCTTCAGTTGATGTCTAGATAGCAAGTGATTTTATTCAGAGCTCACACAGTCAGCACCAGTGCACAACACTGACACGTGTTTACTAAGTAACATGTTTATAAATACACTGTATAGGAAATGTTGACTGGGGGGGGGGGGTGGCCTATCCTGGGGTGGATTAGGAGATGGGGATGTTGGTAAACAGAATGACCGTGGGAACAGACATGTCTGCATGTATGGATAAGATAGGGAAGTGAGAGATCAGAGAGGGAGAGAGAGAGAGAGAGAAAGAGAGACACACAGAGAGAGAGGGAGACAGAGAAACAGAAAGAGAGAGAGAGAGAAAGAGACGTAAGCAGTGAGGGTGAATGACATGGGATGTTACAAACTTTCAGTACAGTATACAAATATTGACTGCTATGAGGGGCACAGTTAAAATTATAAGCCCAAGATGATGTCAAAACCATGACTATGCCCGAAGCGAAGCTGAGGGCATAGTCATGGTTTTGACATCACCGAGGGCCTATGATTTTAACTGTGCCCCGAATATTAAGTAGTCAATATTTGTTTTATAAACCGAATGTATAGATTCTTCTCATCGATTGGTTAAAAGACAGTCTCTTTACAACGCGCTAGCTGTACGCGCATGCATGTAAATCAACACTCATTGCGCGTACAGGGATTGCGCACACACGAGCGATATCGCGCGGTGTTGAGGTTGTCTTATTATTTTCCGGGCACAGTCGATTGCCATGCCCCGGGCACAGTTAATTTTGACGTCATCTTGTTATAAACGGGGGCACAGCTATTTTGATGACTCTGCTTTTAACCAATCAGATGAGAGGAATCTATGTATGAGGTATATAATAGCAAATGCATAACATGTGGTAGCCTAGGTACTAGGCTGTGAGGTGCATGGACACAACCCAGTCTGTTAACAACTTTGTCTGGTAACAGAAGCCAGAGGAGCTATGATTTCATAAGGGCGAAATCTGTGTTACCAGACGTAGTTGTTATACAGACTGGGTTGTGTCCATGTACCTCACAGCCTAGTACCTCAGCTAAACATGTGGACACTACCTCCCAATCTCTCTTTCTCAATCTTCCTTTCTTGCCTTCAACCCCACTGTGGCTTACACCCTCTCTTCTCATCACAGATAATTTTGACTGAATTATGAAAAGTGAAGGCAAGTATTAAAGCATAATCATATTCAAATTCTATATATCATTACCATAACTTGCACTTGTGACATTTCTTCATTAACAATATTTTATGAGATACATTACTCTCATTGATGTTTTTCTTCTTTCTCTTTCTAGGCAAATCCAGAATTCTCTAAAGGACTCAGATAAATTCCAATATCATAAATGTTGATTACAAACTATCACACAATGCAGCCATGTTGGTGAAATTTGCCATGGCACGTTGGTAACGCATGGCCGTCACCAGCTTTTTTCTAGGGGGGGGGGGGGGGGTGCATTTTTTATGAAAAAAAAACACAAAAACACAAAAAACACATTTTTTTTTATCCCGTCCAGTCTGTGAAAATGCTCTCAGTGGGGGGGGGGGGGGGGGGGGGGGGGGGTATGACGTCCTTCTAACAATTTTTGTCCCCCCGGGTTTGCCGCCCATGATTTTTTTTTATGGTTCTGAAGGGGGGGCGGGGGGGGGGGGGGTGCAGTGATGGGGTTTTGGGAAGGTGCTTTTTTTTTTTTTTTATCCCGCCCAGTCTCCGATAATGCTCTCAGTGGGGGGGGGGGGGGGGGGGGGGGGGGGGTATGACGTTCTTCTAACAATTCTTGTCCCCCCGGGTTTTCCGCCCATGATTTTTTTTTATGGTTCTGAAGGGGGGTGCGTTCGCACCCTCCGCACCATCCCCGTGCGACGGCCCTGTAACGGGACAGACGAGTATGTAACAAACTCGTCTGTCCAGTTAGCAACGTTCGTTCCATGGCAAATTTGTACAGGGCAAATTTTCTGAAGCGTACCAAACCTTGTAAAGTGTATATCAATACATCTCTTTGATATTTTACTATTATTGGCTGGTTTGTTTAAGAGACAAAAATATACTGGAATTTAAGAGATTTATGCAAATGTTACAGTAAATGTAACAGAAATGTACCCGTTACTGTAGACAGGCCCACGTACACACTCTCAACAGTATGCAAACCGAGGACTCATGGCCACCTGCTTACACAAACAACACTATTTACAATGCATACCCTCATATTGACATGTTGTCATTCTATTCATGTAATTAGATTTACAATCATCCTGGCAAGGAAAATACCCAAAACAATATATGATATTAAATATTGCATTTCAAACAAAGCTCTACAAGTATACATGTGATGCAGTTTACTATATAGTGCATACAACTTTACTCGTTGAAAGTGCATTCATTTGGTTGAATACATGGAATTTTTATCTTAATTAGATGCTCAAGGCGCTTCAGAGCACATTAACGACAAAGAACAATATACAGTACAGGTGTGAACTTACCAAGTTAAAACATATATGGTTGTATGTTAAAAAGCACCATTAAACAGGTATGTGTTTAGGTTGCCCTTATAGGTGGTCACTGACATCAGGGTTTTCAAACTCTGTGGAAGAGAATTCCACAGGGTTGGCCCTGCATGAGCAAAGGACCGTTCTCCCCACGATTTCTTTGAAATGGGAATACAGACATAACATTGAATAAAACTCAGCAAAATGTCATTGATATTCTAAATTCTGGCTTCATTCAATTGAAATTTGTGTGATATTTCAAACATTAAAACCATGAGGTTTTGAATTAGTGGCTAAGCACAACATCAGTTTGTGATTCCAAATAAAAATATAATTTGTTACAGTGGGGAAAAATAAAACTTGCAGCCAAACGGTTGGTACCTATTGTGTCTGGATTACGCTTGTAACAATTAGAACACAGGTTTAATGTTGAAAAAGTGGATTCATCACCATTCAACACACTACCATGACTACTAAGGATATTAATGTACACGACGCATGTAACACCAAAGAAGGAATTTGAAAACATTGAAAGATGTCTACCTTTTCTTGAGAACTGATTGATGTAGTTTAATTAAATACATTTTTTTCTGTAAATGTATTTCACCAATAGGAGTATCAGGGGATATTTCACCCCATGCTACAGGCTGCAGTTAAACCATGTCATGTAGACATGTGGTGCACCTGTGCATATATTGGATATCAATGACAATAAATATTTGTAACAGTACAAGGTGAACATTGATATGTTTATGGCCGTAAACACAGTAAAGAAAGAGAAAGGAATATTAAAAATCACATTTTGCTGCCCACATCTCCATTCCCAGCAGCGATTCTCAGTCAATCTTTAACCTCACTTATAAACGGACGGACTTGTTGGGCAATGGTTTAACTGTGTATGAAGATACTATGTGTTACTTTTCGTCTTACCTCTAGCAAGCGAGAATGGTCTATTGTGTCAAATGCACTGCTTAGATCCATTAAAAGTAAAAGGGTGACTTTCTGAATATACATAGCCATTAACAGTACACTTTTTATTCTTAGCAGTGCAGTTTCAGTGCTGTAGAATTGTCTATATGCAGATTGAGTACATGACAAAAGAGAGTTGTGTCTAAGATGTTCCATAATCTGTTGGATAGCTGCACCCTCGACTAAAGGGAAAGGGAGGAAAGGGAAGGACCCACAGTTTTAAACCGCAGTATATTTTGTCTAGTTTAGCATGAAACATGATGCTTTTTAGGCTAAAGCATCATGTTTCATGCTGAACTGGACAAAATATATCGCGGTTCAAAACTGTGGGTTGGCAATGAGTTCTTCAACCTCGTACTCAGAAAGAGATTCAAAATTACTTAAAATATCTACTTTGTTGAAAGTGTCAAAAGGAGGATAATTCCTAGGCTCACAAATTGCATCTAAACATGTTTCAATATTCTTAGGGATTTTCAAGACTTTGTCAGAAAAGTGATTACCTAGGTCATTGACAAATTCATTTTCATCAATACATGTAGTACATGGTATCAAAGGTTGCTTATTTGACATGTTCAACATGGACTTGACAACAATGAGAGGCTTCTTTTGATTATCCTTGTTTTCCAGAATAAGATCTCTGTCGTGTTGTGTACGAGTTTTGTTCAGAAGTTGCAGAGTCACATTTTGAACTGTCTTATATTCGCCCCAATCATTAGCTGCCCTAGTTCTTAGCCAATGCTTTTCAGATTTTCTCCTTTTCATTTTTTCTATCCTCACATCATTGGTATACCACGGTACTTGAGGGCGTGCAGCTACCTGTTTGGTTGTCACCAAACAGGTAGCTGCAGGAGCATGTTTCTCTAAAACATTACTAAGTGTGACATCATATAACAATGCTAATTCAGTTAGATCACCAGGTCTGTGCATGCAAAGCTCACTATTAGCTATATGTCCAACTTCAAACTATTTACATCAATAGCAGAGAGCTTCCAGAAAGATATCTAATTAATAGGTAATTGGGGTTTATAAGATTTAAGGGAGCACATAACTGCAATGTGACCAGATACCAATGAGCAGTGTGGCCATGGAGGCCCAACAACTATGTCATCAGACTGGCGGCATATCACTCAATCAAGTGTAAGACCATACATGTAAGTATGTTGAAAAATTCACCAATTGCTTACAACGAAGTGATTCAACAAGATCTGAAAAGGACCTGGCATCTGTATTTGTCAGTGTCCACATTAATATTGAAATCCCCTATGATTAACAAAGGAATATTTGACAGCAAATGACATTGAATATATTCATTGAATTCTGATACAAATGATTTTACCATTACTGGATGTGGTTCTGAATAGGGAGGTCGATTTATAAGTTGAAGACGAAATGATTTATACGAGATAGTACAGTATTCTGCGAACTTTTTCACCTGCGTCCACTTGATATTGATTGTCTCTCTGTATGCGAGGCCAGAGACCCTTTTTTGGTGTATGCACATAGCTCCAGGAGGGATGAGTTCTTGCAGAACTGTTGTATCATTGACCGTGAGCCAGGTTTCTGTCATGGCAATCAAATCCACATTGCTATATCGCATATAAAGTCGTGTATCAGAGCAGTCTTACTACAGACAGACCGCACATTCACTGAGCAAAGCTGGAAGTTAGAAAATAGACAACCTTGCCTCTTTTGTGTGATACTGTTCTTTCGTTTGCCACCTCACGTTCTTCTATGTGTTCTCCTTCGATGAATTCGAAGTGACTAAATGGTGCGATGAACATCATGTGGAAGCTGAATGCTTGGGTGTCTCCACTGCAAGAGTGCCAATGGGGAATACCTAATTGCATGCAAGATGATGAAGATGATGAAGATGAGGATGATAATCAGGTCTATAGCTGAAGAGGAGAGTGTGTCATCTTTACCCCTGTCCAGTCCTGGATTGGGATGAACATCTCTAGCCTTCTGCATGTAGTTCTATTTGGAATGAAGCTGTGCAGTTTGGATAGTAAGAGATTCTCCCCTTTAGAAAGTTCTTTCTGATGAAAGGACCATGATGAATTGACTGCCCAAAGGACTGTTCACTGCAGGACGACTCAACTCTTCCAGAAACCTGTTATACATAATAAACAAAAGAAAATACGAAATTGTGAATTCACTTCTAAACTCTCAATTATTCAAGCTACATGTAGAGCATGCTTATTACAGGAAAACATTGACTTGTCATGAGTTCTATCAAAACTTTAAATCATGCAGCACATTATTTCAGAAACTACGAGAGCAAATGATGAATCAATCTAGTGTGTGTGTGTGTGTGGGGGGGGGGGGGGGGGCACACCTGCATCTACAATGTATGTACATGTACATGTATGCAGAACATTGGGGAATCAATAAAATAGAAAGGTATATTTTTTCCGGTTCAGCATGACACCGGATTGTTTTTAGGCTAAAGCAATTCCATGCTGAACCTGATAAAACCGCGGTTCCTTCCCTTTCCCTTAACCCAATGCCAATTCCCTAGAGCTGTACATCTGGTAATGTGTCCATGAAAATCTAACACAACAAGTTCAAGTTTTTAAGTCTATAAAATAATGTTAACCATAGGATAATTCTTATTTCAAGTTGTCCCCAATCTTTCTTACGTTTCCTTGCTAAATTAAGAGCTAGTCATACCAGTAGAAGAAAACATGCATCGTATTAACACGCAGAATGTAACATGTAAAGACCAAATTGATTGTCATTTTACTTAGCCCCATACTGGATACAACTTAAAGTTACGCACCGTTTTAAGCCCGGCTCACACCTTTGCGTTTTTAGCTTGCGTTCAGCTGCGTATTGCCCGAACGCAGATAAACGCAACACAACGCGATTAAATGAGCTAATATAAGGTCAATACGCAGACCAACGTAGAGGCGTTGCGTTCTAGCTCGCTAGTTTGAAATTTTTTTCAAACTTCCGCAACTGAACGCAAGAGAAAAATCCATACGAGCAAAGACGAGTGGCAACCAGCTGATGCGAGCAAGGACAAGCAACAGCGAGCAGCTTAACGCAGGCCAACGCAGCGCTACTTTGAGCTGCGTTTCACTGCCTAAAGCTGGTTACCGGCTCGATTTACCTCGACTTACCTCGCTTTAGCTCGCATCAACGCGTATCTCGTTGGCTCGTTGCGCTATACCTCGCACGCTGTTCGCAACAACAAGAACCGTTACGGATGTAGCTCGATGCACTGCGATCTTAACTGCGAGTCTAGCTCGTCTTTCGCTCGTTTTACCTCGTTCCTGCTCATTTTAGCTCGTTCCTGCTCGCTTTGGCTAACCAGCACTGCGGATATCTGCCTAAACATTAATTGAGGAACTCCTTTATTTTAACAATCATACACAACCACTTGATCCTATCCACAATACATGGCAATTGGCACAATCGGAGTGCATGTGGACAAAAAAAAAGAGAGAGAAAAAAAAAAGAATCAGGCCTAGCAAGTATACCTTTAACATTGTGAATTCTCACATATTTATGAAGCATTTTCATTAACAATAATAAAAAAAAACATCAATTGAGAGAACAAGAGCTTTAATACACAGTTAGATATAAATTCAGAATTTAGGTAATTTGATTTTCAAAGGATCAAATGTTAACAATTTAATGACGATAGTTATGTGCGTTCAACAAAGCTATTTCATTTTTTGTTTAAAATCTAGAAAAATGCCCCAAGTCAGGCAGTATCATTATTACTATTTGTCGTTCGGATAATCATTTAAGATAACCAGACGTAAAGTATCTCGTGTTTTTCTTCTCGCCTAGCAACAGGAATGTTGCAGGGCAACACGGATAACGAGATCTGACTAGTACCACAAAATGATCATCACCACTGCATTATACGACCACACGTGTACGCAGCAGAGCGAACTGTTACGCTGCGGAACGAGCAGCAGTCGAGATAAAGCGAGTGAATGAGCAGTGAGTCGAGGCGAGACGAGGTAGGGCGAGCGGCAAGCGAGCAACAAACGAGTGGCTAACGAGATAAACACGCAACGTGGCGAGCAAACTTTGTATTGCATCGTACTGCTACGAGCAAAAGCGAGCAAGAGCGAGGTAAAACGCAACCTAAAGCGACTGTAAGCGGTCATTTTTCGGAAAAAATTACGAGCCATAACGAGCTCCATACGCAAAAGTGTGAGGGCTGCCTAATGTTTTGCTGCGTCGTGCTGCTTAAGGCTGCGTTTAGGTTGCGTTCGGCTATCGCAGCAATACGCAGCTAAAAACGCAAAGGTGTGAGCAGGGCTTAATTGAGGAGCTTGTTTATTTTAACAATCGGACACAACCACGTGATCCTATCCCCAAGACATGACAATTGGCACAATCGGAGTGCATGTGGACAAAAAAAAGAGAGAGAAAAAGAATCAGGGCGAGCAGGTACACCTTTAACATTGTGAATTCTCACATATTTATGAAGCATTTTCATTAAAAATAATAATAAAAAAAACATCAATTGAGAGAACAAGAGCTTTAATACACAGTTAGATATAAATTCAGAATTTAGGTAATTTGATTTTGAAAGGATCAAATGTTGACAATTTAATGACGATAGTTATGACATTGCGTTCAAGAAAGCTATTTCATTTTTTGTTTAAAATCTAGAAAAAAAGCCCCAAGTCAGGCAGTATCATTATTACTAGGTGTTGTTCGGATAATCATTTAAAATAACCAGACGTAAAGTATCTTGTGTTTGTCTTCTCGCCTAGCAACAGGAATGTTGCCAGGCAACACGGATAACGAGATCTGACACGGGGATCAACACCGCTGCAATATACGACCACACGTGTACGCATGCTAAGAGCGAACTGTTACGCTGCGGAACGAGCAGCAGTCGAGATAAAGCGAGTGAATGAGCAGTGAGTCGAGGCGAGACGAGGTAGGGCGAGCGGCTAGCGAGAAACAAGCGAGTGGCTAACGAGATAAACAGGCAACGTGGAGAGCAAACTTCGTATTGCATCGTACTGCTACGAGCAAAAGCGAGCTAGAGCGCGGTAAAACGCAACCTAAAGCGACCATAAGCGGTCGTTTTTCAAAAAAATGTACGAGCTATAACGAGCTCCACACGCAACAGTGTGAGGGCTGCCAAATGTTTTGCTGCGTCGTGCTGCTTAAGGCCGGCTGCGTTTAGGCTGCGTTCGGGTATCGCAGCAATACGTACATGTAGCTAAAAACGCAAAGGTGTGAGCCGGGCTTTACACTTACAGTTCGCACACACATTTTGAATACACAAAAAGCAATAGGTGGGACAGTCAAACCAATAACGACATATTTACATCAATTTTATGCTTATTTTGGATCTTCAAACAATATGGCAGGGTCTAAATCAGCATCTGTTACAAGATTTGGCATGTAACCGGCAGATCACATCAGATATATTGATAAAAATACTCGATAAGTTAACTTACTAGCTCAATTGATCCCACGTAGTCCGCTAGCGGCCCGGTTCGTGAAAATGCATTTGCCATATAATATGGCTCGTGAAAACAGTGACGAATTAAAACTTTAAAATTCAAACATTGACTGATATGTTTCCTACATTTTCCTGTTTTAATTAAAATGAACATAATTTCAGGGTGGAGTTTCCCTTAGAGCACAAGTTAAAATTTTATTTGTAAATATTTGCCTATGCTTAGTGTACATGGTATAAAACGGCGTATTAGGGAGACATGTCTCCTTAAGGTAGGACACAGGAAAATGTCTCCCTAACGCTGCCCAGAGTGAAACAAAACGTTAGGGAGACAAAAATTAGCACCATATATTTGTAACTTAAGAAAGGAATTCCTATTGAAAATGAGAAATGTGCTGATTTAAGGATAACAGTTTTAGTTTTTATTTTCGCGAATCATAATAAACGTTGGTAGATTTTCTACAAAGTTATGATGTAATCTACAAAATGTCTCCGAAAGACGCATTTTTATAGCATGTCTCCCTAACGCTGGATCCAGTGGTATATATATATATATTTATTTATTTATTATATTTTTTTTTTGCGGCTTGAGCGAACCAACAAGAACTCTTTTGCTTATTTGGTTGTTAATCCGTACCTTGCCACCGATGGCCTCAATACACACAAATCCTATAGAGCAGCATTTTATTTGACACACAAATGGTTAATTCATTCTCTGTACCTCGGGTGACTATTCTCTCCGCAAGAAAAGATATTAAATTCTTTGAAATAGTAGGTTAATTCATTATAATTTCTTCACTTATGTTGTTTGAAGCTATTCTTAACATGCGCTTTCATTCATTCCGTCCTCATGTTTAATGTATTCAGGATGTTTATGTTGGATGTAAATGTGTGTTTGTTTCTCCGATTAGGATCCTGACTTTACAAAATGAAGTAAGTTAAAGAAAGAGACTTGTAAGATATGAGGCGTAAATAGAACTGCGTTTAGGCAATTTCACTTGTTTCGAAACTAAGTAAACGCTATTTGTCATTGACTGTAAATTGATAAAAAAAAATATCACAATGATAAACATTGCACAACTAGGTCCCTTTTTGCACAATTCCACCAATAACATCGCACACCATAGCTTCTCCAACATGTTTAATTAAAATTTTGAAATTCATGAAGTACAGCACGAGAGTATCCAAACAGATTCACATTCCAAAACAAAAAAAATGATATTCTGGCATGATATACAATACACATGACCAACAAATTAGAAGAAACTGCCCAACCAATTCACATTTTCATCATCACCACGAAGTTTCGAATGAAAGTTTCGTACGAATTTTTCGTTCTGATATCAGTAACCTCGATTAACTTAACTTTCCTTTTCTAAAAGACCAATGCAACTTTAAAAATAGGAAAATTGATAATGTAGCCTCTCCATAATTTATAACCTAATTCACTTAAAATTGTGTCGCGTGCCATTATCATCCACTTACAATACAAATGATAATTTAACTTTCGAGACCATGTTTTTGACCGGAATCGTCCCTCTTTGTTTCTTTCTTTTTTTTTCTTTTTTTTTGTCCTGGTAAGATTATTAGCAGTGATGTGTTTCGTGTGTTTAGTTTTGGTGTATTTTGCTTTCGTTTAAGGCACATCCTCCTAAAATGTTGCTTTAAGGGAGAGCAGAAACATGAAAGATACATATTAGTGAAGGTTGAAGACAATCCGTCTAAGGATAAAAAAGTTATGATGTTTTGAAATTTCAATTTTGTGACGTCACGTGCGAGGTGCTCTCCCATATGTTGTGAGCAATGTACTTACATAAATTGCTCTTTTTCCGTTTTTGACGACGAAGATATTTTTTTCCACAGAGGGATGTGTGTGAAATTGCATTTCTGATGATGTGTCAAATGCACAGGTAAAAGGATGCATATCTTTTTGAGAAAATGCATATTTAAATAAGAATGTACACGACAAATGGGAGAGCACCTCGCACGTGACGTCGCAAAAGCCAAACTTTAAAAGATCATTACTTTCTAATATCCTTGACGGATTTTCATCAAACTTTCACTAATATGTTTCTCTCATGAGTCTGCTTTTATTGAAACCAACTTAATTTCTAACTATTTCTTTAATGAATTGTCGCCTTCTTGATAATCAATCTTTGTTTAAATGATGTCATACTATTGTACTTCAAAATATTATTGCACATTCAATTAAATTCTACCTCATTACGTTATCAGATAATTCTGCATTTCTTATTTTGCTTCTAAAACATGATTATGAAGGTAATTAAAGTTTGAAATTGAAATAGAAAAATTGATTACATTTGTACTCTGAAATGAGCCCCGGATGTAGCTTACCCAATGACTAAGTCATGATATTAATTAGAGCACGAAGTTTAATAGTCCACCTGCCCCGTGCTCTGATTTCCAATCTGTTCTCAATATCCGGACCATCATCTTTTAAAGAAAAGTTGTCATGTTTAATATTTTTTTATTGCAATCTTTTTTCTAAAGCAACCACATTAACTGTGACAGGTAAAGTAAAGGGTTAGGGAGGGAGGGAGAGAGAGAGAGAGAGAGAGAGAGAGAGAGAGAGAGAGGGAGAGAGGGTGGGAGGGAGAGGGAGAGAGAGAGAGAGAGAGAGAGAGAGAGAGAGAGAAAGAGAGGGAGAGAGGGTGGGAGGGAGAGGGAGAGAGAGAGAGAGAGAGAGAGGGAGAGAGGGTGGGAGGGAGAGGGAGAGAGAGAGGGGGGGGGGAAGAGAGAGAGAGGGGGGGGGAGGTGGGTGATGTGAATGTGAGAACACTGCTTTTCATGAGGACCCTGCGTCATAACCCCAATCACTGGATCAAATGATCCTACCAGGTCCCTATTTCTGAGCAGCTATGTAGAATGAAAAGCACACATGGTTCGAATCCTATACCCTCCTGATAGAGAGTCCGTGAAACGATCCGTTTCACCACACCACTTCCTCATAAAGAACGTGAGAGAGAAGAGGTGAAGAGAATGGAATGAGAGGGAAAGAGGGTTAGAGGGGAAGAGGGTTCGATGTAAACAAATGAGAATTGGTATGAGAAAAGAAGGGAGAGGAATAAAGGGAAGGGGTGTGAGGGAGAAAGTAGACAAACAGCAAGTGGGACAGTGACAAAAAGAGAGAGGAAAAGAAATGAAACAGACAGAAGAGAGGGAAATATGAAATTCCGTATACATGGTATATAGGGAAGATTAAGTTTTTGTACATGTGTGTGTGTTGCTAGGTATGTGTGTGTGTTGTTAGGTATGTGCGTGTGTGTGTTGTTAGGTATATGTGTGTTGTTAGGTATGTGTGTATGTGTGTGTGTGTATGTGTGTGTGTGTGTGTGTGTGTTGTTAGGTGTGTGTGTGTGTGTGTGTGTGTGTTGTTAGGTGTGTGTGTGTGTGTGTGTGTGTGTGTGTGTGTGTGTTGTTAGGTATGTGTGTTGTTAGGTGTGTGTGTGTGTATGTGTGTCTGTCTGTCTGTCTATGTGTTTGTGTGGGAGAGAGAGTGACTGTGGGGTAAGGGGTGTGGGCCTGGAGATCGAGTGCCACAATGAATGGTTGTGAGAGAAAGCACCATTTGGCAATCATGGCGGTTGAACTTTTTATTAACGGAGTAATTCTCAAAAGGCTAAAGAAAATTGGACTGTGAATCAGAGCACAAAATTAATGTTGATAGTCTGCCAGCACTGCCATTATTGACAATTTTCTTTCACTTTCTCGTCACCATGGTGCTCTTCTAGAAGGAACACAATGGGGCTATTGGAGTTTGAGATAATTAATCTATATAAGATTAAAACTCTACAAGCTACCCCGGAACTTACTAAATATTCATTGCTAGTTTTGATCCTTACCTGTACTACATCCTTTTCTATATATACTGACTAGCACCAATTGATTATTCATGATGTAATTATTATAATTATTATTATCATTATTTCTGTAGATACGTCGTCCCTTATGTGTTCTATATAATTATAAGGATGACCGTGGTTGAGAAGAAGAACAACAAAAAGAGTTTGAATAGCAATGAAGTTTTCCTACAAAACATATATATAAATCATATTACTCATTATTGATGGGACCTTTACATTATTCAACCCACAATACTCTACAGTTTGCAGCATAACGATTTAAACAATTATAACAGGACACCGATAAAACATTCATGAGAAGGTTATTAGATATAGGGATATAGAACACAAGACAACAGATTGACCAAGAAACTCACTGAATGGCAACCAAGAATAGGCAAGCGAAGAAAGGGTCGACAAAAGAGAAGTTGGAGAGTCGAAATATCATCATACACAAACACAGCAAAATGGAACAGAATGACAGCAAATAGAAGCGAACGGAATCTGATTGACGAGGGCTTCATCCAACAATAGTTGAACAATGCCTGATGGTGACATTAGATCGCGAAACTGTTAAGCCTTTGATTACTATTGGCATTGGGATGTGTAGTAAGACAACGGATTGTTCAGGGCCTGGTATTTAGAGGGTTAAGCCTCTCATTGCTATTAGTATGGAGGTGTCTTATTATTCAATGGAGATTTCTCATCTGGCTAAGAGGGTTAGCCTCGCAATACTTTTGGCCCCTGTTTGGCACAAGTTGTTCGACGCCATTTAATGTCTGAGTGTGAGAGATCAAGAATTAAACTGGATTGAATATGAACGATGATGATAAACTATATACACCATACTGTACATTGAACTTGCTATTACAAGTCATCACACTTGACAAGCCTTCGGTGTTCCGGCGATACCTTGTATTCATGTTTTGTGAAATGTGTAATACAATACCGTTTTTATTGTGATTTTGTATTTATCTGTTGTACAAATAAAATGGAGTTGAATTGAGTGGAATTTGCAATTATGGTTCCCTTAAAAAGTTTGAAATGTGCAAAACAGTCCCGTTTTGATTTTTATTTTGATCATTCCCAACTAACAAGCTGAATACGCAGTCTACATTGAAATATATTATATTGACCATAAATGAATTTTTAAAAATCGTTGTTATCAAAATTAAGGCTCTTCTAGAAGGAATACAAAGGGGCTATTGGGTTTTGAGATAATTAATCTATATAAGATTAAAACTTTACAAGCTACCCCGAAACTCACTAAATATTCATTGCTAGTTTTGATCCTTACCTGTGCTTCCGTCCCTCTCTATTTATACTGACTAGAACCAATTGATTATTCATGGTGTAATCATTATTATTATTATCACCATTATTATTGTAGACACGTCGCTCCTTATGTGCTCTATATAATTATAAGGATGACCGTGGTTGAGAAGAAGCACAACAACAAAAATTTGAATGGCAATGAAGTTTTGCTCCAAAGCATACAATATATACATTATATTGATTATTATCGATGGAACATTTTCATTATTCAAACCACTGGCACTGTATGTTCTGCAGCTCAATGATTTAATTACTTGATTAAAAGAGGGATTTGGACTAAAGAAAACACTGATAAATCATTAATTTGAAGGTTATTAGATTACTATTGGCATTGAGATGTGTATGAGTAAAGTCAATGGAGTTTTCAAGGCCTGTTACTGAGAGGGTTAACCCTTTCATTTCTATTTGCGTTGAAATGTGTAGTAGGAAAATATGTTTTTCAGGGTCTGGTTCTGAGTTGGTTAACCCTCTCATTCTTCTTGACATGGGGATTGTAGTAAGTTAATGTATCTTTCAGGGCCTCGTGCTGAGATGCTTAACCCTCTCGTTGCAATTGGTTTGAAGGTGTCTTGTTGTTCAATTGAGTTAGATGCTTCACCATCGACGCTCACCATATCGGACAACATCCAAACGAAAGCTCCGAAGATCATTGGAGTTAACGAGACTACTGCTCGCACTGCTCCATTTCAAGTTTGACACACAGACGCCAGGTTGTAGCAGTGTCTATCCTCTACAAAATGCACTCACAAAGCCTGCCCGAAAAACCTTCCCCTGCATATTGATTTTTAGATTTTGATTAGGTTTTGGGCGGGTCGTCCAATGCGAGTAGTTATGACTATGCAAGCCCCCCCCCCCCCCCACCCCTCCCCTCACCCCGCTCCCCCTTTCACCACTGGCCGCTCCAATGCGGTATCAATGTGGACTATGATCGCTATATTTTAAAGGGCATACACTGTACTGGGAAGGCAAAAAAACCTTCAAAAGGTAATTGTTAGCAATCATCTTGCCAATGGTCTTAAATTCATGTATTGTCCATTTTAGAAGCTTGCTGAAAGTTATTTGCCCTCGAATGATCCATATTTGGAGTAATGAATGATTAATGATTAAATTCTCAAAATGTTTGGGCCGAACATTTTGAGGATTTGTGATTTAATCACTCATTACTCCAAATGTACATTACTTGAGGGCAAATAACTTTCAGCAAGCTTCTAAAATGGACAATACATGAATTTAAGACCATTGGCAAGATGATTGCTAACAATTACCTTTTGAAGGTTTTTTTGCCTTCCCAGTACAGTGTATGCCCTTTAAATGTAAACAAGGACAGTTTTCCAGCTTCTCCTGAAACGGTTCGTGAAGCTGCATGTATGACCGTGAGATTTCATATACGTTATAGTTAGGGTTAAACTGCCGATTCCCATCGAGTTTCGTGACTTTTCGAATAGGTGATCTTTTCTTTCATGAAATGGGTACCTCAAGCTTACTAGTGACACTCAGAAGAGGGCAGCAAACATTATTTGAAGCATGAAATTTTGCAGATTCGGTCGATTGCCAGTATGATATAATCTAAACATGACATAGGGACTGGCAGCACATTCTTTTCACCGCGGACAGCAATGATGCATATCGCGGAGAGATGAACCTTGTTACATCGTAGATGGCGCTCTTGTTATTTTCTTCTCTGTGGTAATGTGACTCCGTTGCTGGGAGAGTGTGTGAATTAGGGCACGGCTCTCCTTGAACCTTGAACCTTGAAGAATTACTCTCCCAAAAGCGTGAACGCTGTCCTGGAGAGGGCTGTGCTGTGGTGCGTGCTGTTGGTGGTGTGCTGCTGATGAAGTGATGGTGGTTGTTCGCCGTGCACTATGTACAATGTGCAGGGTGCAGTGTGCAGGTGGTGCAGGTGTGTCCCTCGTTACAACATCTTCAGGGGCAGGGGCGGTGCCATAGTCTGTATGACGGGTAGTGCCCCTCCCCTAAAGCCCTGGATGGTGGTTGCAGTGACAGCGTTGCTTGGGAGAGCGTTCCAGACACGGACTGCCCTGGGAAACATGCTGTACATGTAGCAGTTAACTCGACAAAATGGTTGAGTAAATCGGAGGTTGTGGCTGTGATGTTGTGCTCGTTGTGGTCTGGTGATGCCGGAGATGAGCCGGATTTCAGGAGGCAGAGAGATCTGAACAAGATTGTGGTGTATTTTGAAGAGCATCTCGCATTGATTGAGCAAGCGGCGGTGTTGAAGTGTGACAGATCGTCGATATGATCTCCCATATGATATTTCTTATATTCTACGCATATTGCAATTGTCTTGCATTCTCGTATTTCAGCGTTTTATATCTTAACCAGCATGTCCAACTATGTTAAGTTATTCTTGTTTTACTCCATATACTTCATGGAAAATTAAAGATCATCGACGATCTGTCATATTTCAATTGCTCAGACATTATCTGTTAACAAATGCACGTTTTAAAATCACTCCACATATTCTCCAATTACTCAATAGATATGCTGGAGATGATGCGCGTAGTCTACTTTTGTAAATAAAAAGAAAACGTTTAAAAGTGTTGATTTCTTGACATACGCAGTCTACATTGCCATATATCATATTGACCATGAATACAAAAAACAATCGTTGTTATCAAAGTTTATTTAAGTACTTTAATTGGTGTCTTATTGTTCAAATCTGTCCAAGTGTTCATAATGGATGGCAATATCATGATAATTACCGTTTTCAAACCTTTACAGAAAATACAAATCTTTCCCCAATCGATCACAAACTTGCGTTAAAACATACGTTCCAGCTCGTATTACTTTTCCTCTTAAATTAATTCAGATCAAATCGTATTGCTTTCCGTCATCATTTCTTTTCCCAATTTGAACATTTTTTTTTAATTTCGCTAGGATACATTTGTCAGTCTTCCGACTGGCTACTGTAAAAGTGCCATCTTTCAGACAATACCTGGGTCCGCGTTCCCCTCGGCCGCTGCGGGTGCGGCGATGAAGAATCGGTGGTTCGCAGCTCTGCAGCTGCTGTGCGGCACCTGTGTTCGCGCACGGAGATGGTACTTGAACAAAAGTATTGCCTGAACGATGGCACTTTTACCTTAGACAATCGGAAGACTGACAAAAACATCGTATCCTCGAATAACTTAAACAATTGGGAAACTTTGCTACCTCAAGGTACTTACTTTTCAATAATATGAAATATGTTGTTAATTGTCAATGAGCGATATATTTTTTTCCAATGATCTATTTTCTGATCCTCTATAATACAAATTCGATTCCTACAATTAATTAATATATTTTGACAAAAATTACACAAAGCAATCATGCCAATCATATGTATATATTTGTAAGTACAAATTGAGTACAATAGAATAGCTGAAAATATCAAATATGATTACTGAATTGTTGTAATCATGTAATCATGTAACGATGTTTAATCAAGTCAAATGAACAAATCAAATAAACTGATTGAATGGCTTCCGGAATGAAGTTTTTAATAAACAAGTTGACTAATCCCCCTACCCATAATACACGCCTAAAATTAGTCCTAACCCTTCCTAACTCCCACCTGGACAGCCAACCCTCCCATCCACCTGATACTAACCCCACCCGAACCATACATAACCGCGTAAACTACCCTTTCCTTAAATTCGCTTTATACCCCCCTACCCAAACACACACTAACTTCTACATGTACCCCCACCCCCCCCCCCCCCCCCCCACCACCACCATATTGCATAACCGCCTAAACTTCCCCTCTCTTAAATTCGCTATCTGCACCCCTACCACACACGCACACACACACACACACACACACACACACACACACACACACACACACACACACACATACAAAGACACGCACACAAACACATACATACACAGATAGCACACAGACACATGTCTTACTTGAACTCATAAAATCCACCCTCCCTCAAAACGTTTACGTTTAACTTTAGGTCTCAGAACTCGCCTGTGTATCGTTTGGTAATGACTGGTACACAGCAACGGCCGACTGGACCCTCAAGTAATAACATCCATTTAATATTCAAATTAAATTTCGCAGCTCAAAATTAAATGGACAGTTATCATTGCCTTTACTGCAGCTGTCATTTCGAACAGTTCCTTATTTCATGGGTATTGATTTGCTGTCTGCTGATTTGATATGGTCGAGCATGTGGCGGGTAGGCTGAGGTAGATCAATATTTGCAAGACATGTTAGAGACCTTTAACTTAATGGAAGTGCCATCTCAACATTTACTTTGACTTATTTGATGAAGGCTGGTCTTGATAGCTGATTGATGTATGCGAAAGACGGCTCTGTTTCACAGAGAGCGGTGTGAAGGATGGGGAGGAGAGATCGATCATTTAGACAAATTGTGAGAATGTGAGAACGTTTTTGTGACTTCCTAAAAGTGCTTTCACGCTGCTATATGTCATATGAGAAGTGTTGTGCCCATTCTTCATGTTCTTGGGAACATAAAACTGACATTCATACCAACATGATGATTGTCTTTCCATATCTACATAGCCCACTTCAAGCAAAGGAAGCCTTTTTACACAAAACTCAGCATGGTTTAGCAGTGTCATGTACAACATTTTACAGTCAAAGCTTCGCGAATCTTTTCAGGAAAGACGCAAACCACTCTTGTTTATATTTCAAACATCCAGCTGCCTAGCGACCATAGCCTACATATATGTATATGCATATATATATATATATAGAGAGAGAGAGAGAGAGAGAGAGAGAGAGAGAGAGAGAGAGAGAGGGGGAGGGAGAGAGAGAGAGGGGGGGGGAGAGAGAGAGAGGTGGGGAGGTGTGGAGAGAGGGAGAGAGAGAAAAGAGAGAGAGCAAGACAAAGAAAGAGAAAAGGGTTTGGGGAAGAAGGGAGAGTGAAAAAAAGTAGGTGAGATGGAGAGAGAGGAAGAGAAAGAAAGATGGTTGGTGGAAGGGAGAGGGGGTGAGAGAACGACTGCCTGGGTGAAAACTGGATCCTCATATGGAATTGGATATTTTTATTGCTAAATTTTCAGTTGACGTGGGCCTTTCATTTTTGGTCCTGTATCCATACTTAAATACAGCCTTTCTTTTTGTTTACAATCCACCGCTCGTGATTGGTCAGTGTACTGCGCATAGATCCGATATATTCATGTTTCCTGCGCACACCGAGTCACCCCTCTCTCTCCCATATTTTCTTCACAGCATATAATGATTCTTTTCCGCATTCTTCTCTTTTCTTCAAGCGGCGTTCCCAGTTTAAATCATATCAGTCAAGATTGCTCACGGTTTCCCAAGTCTCCGTTATAATTGTCATTTATTAATTTATATAATTAGATAATGCAATGTTGAAGGATGATTTCTGGGCGGACTTTCTCTCTCCTTTGCATATTCGTCATCTATGCGATTAGCGGAGAAGTCCGACTCGTCACCGGGCAAGAAACGGACCAGCTCACAGGAGGTAAGTGTTGCTGATCACTGCTAAATGCAGTTAAAGAGTTATTATATTTTTTTTTCAACCACTAACTATATGTGTGAGGCTCTTTTTCTGTTATGCCTGTAGGCAGCGAAATGATGCTCGCAATATGAGCATATTTGTATGGTATAAACATTGTGTTAGCCAGAATATCAAGTAGTATACATAAAGCGGTAATTCAATATGGTAGATAAAAATGGCGATTGCCTTTAAGATCTCTCCTGTGAATAAAGGTATGTGAAACTAACTTTAAGCAAGTTGAGTATTTTCAGTGCGATTATGTTAAATTCTCGATTAAGATGGTCCTTTTCTGGATGTTGTTTTATTTCATCGAAGTCTATTTCTTGCAGAACTGTTGACATGTTCTACTGACCAACCTTATTTTGAAAATCACAATAAAGCAACTGGCTCTGATAAATGTGGTATTTATAATTCATTAATTTCTACGAAAAAGAAAACAATTAACACAATGTAAGACAGTGGAAATACAACTCTTACAGCCTTTAAAAGATGTGTGAAGAGGGAAAGAAGGCTGGTAATAGGAGTGTGGGTCTAACAGGGAATTCCCCTAGAAAACTACATCTCAGAACAGCTACCCCAGCATGCCAATGACGACTCTTCCCGTACAACTACCCCTCAGGACTGATTTGATTTGCTTTAAAAACACATATTTTCCTTCATACAAATATTTTAATCATACATTTTGTCGATAATTGCACATTGATAATCATACACATATTTTGAATGGTTTGCAATGTAATTACAATATATATCATAACATTAATATATACCTTGGAAAATAATGAGTTATGAAAATAAGGAAGGAAAATATCCCTGACAGCTTGTGCTTGTGGCGGATTCGCAGGAGCAAATATAACAATCATGGTCAATATATTTATATTAACTAAATGGGATGGATCGGTTTGCCCTTTATAAGGTAACTCTATCTTGGCTGCTACCCTCTTAAGCAATATTAATGTCTATGTGTTATATATTTATTTTACATTCATGCTCATGTATAAATACTTTGTTTTACTGCCTATTGCATTGGGTGATATAAAATTTAATTGAATTGAACTGGAAGAACTGTAATAATACAAAATAATGTAAAACAGAGCAGATTATATGATTCAAAAAGTGGGAAAAGTCAAAGAAAGAAGAGAAAAGAAGAAAAAGAATTTATCAGTAAAAAGAAAATATTTTCAAGAAGTTAGTAATGATAAACAACAAACAATTAAATGAAAAGTTCGGTTAAAAACACGATTATCTGTATTGCTTTGATGGTTTGTTTAGTTTAGGTGAGAAGTATTTTCCTCGTTAGTTCCGTTTGTAGAATACTTATTATCGAATGGGTATCAGACTCTTTGATAGTACCTGTAATTACAGGGTTTTTTTTTTTTACTCGCAGCACGTGTTATCGACACGCTATCGCGATACCAAGAATTTATATATTCGATACTCACTTTGTTCACGCTAATGGTTGCCCGCACGACATTCATTAATCATTATGCTTTGATTAAATCAAGCCAGGAATTGAAACAATTTTTGGATGATCCAGATGCTGTCATTAAGTATGAATTCACCAGAAAACTTTGAATATCCATTTGCCAAAGTGCAACGATTTGCAGAACCGAAACTAAATTTGGTAAAAACTCATGACTGAATTATACGTCGTCGCAGCAATGGTGAGACAGTGCCGCGAAGAGCTGCACACTAGTGTATACACGAAGCATGCACGAAGAATACACGAAACATGTACGTCGGTTAGGTTACCCAGGGATGTGTTATGGAAGGATATGAAGCAACTTTCTTTCTTTGAACCCATGCGTGGCACCGCCGAAAAATTATGTGATCTCAGCATGTGCTTTTCAGCTGTTTTAACAATAACGAACAGGATTGCGTCGCAACGGTCTCTCAGAGAGAACAAAAGAGATGTAGTCTTATTCTGCTTGTCAAGTTCTGTTGGATTGCATCAATACTTTTGTGAGGAAAAGAGATATCAGCGATCAAAATTAAACAGTTTTTTTTCTAGTAAAATATCTCACCTGCACGTAAACTCTGTTAATAAAAACAAACAGCTGTTTCTCCTTCGTAATACATACCTGGGTCACCCAACGCCACTCTGTGGACAGTCGCCATGTTGATATTTGTAGTAAATCTGTCTTTCCTGAGCATGCTGAGAGCATTAAGTGGTCTAATGAAATTGAAGCGTGATTGACTTGATAGCATTAAACATTAAGACTCCATTAAATCTGACATGGTCAAAGGAAGAGTTCACCCTGACATTATTTTGGTTTCAATAAAAGGAGACATATGAGAGAAACATATCAGTGAAGGTTTGACGAAAATCGGTCGAAGGAAAAGAAAGTTATTTGATATTTAAGTTTTGATTTTATGACGTAACGTGCGAGGTGGTTTTAATTAATGGGGAAATTCGTCTCAACTTCTCGCGATATTAGCTGGTCAGTACGACAAGGTAAAAATGTCACGTATTACAGACTATCCAATACTTAATGATGAAAATAAATCTCTAAAAATCTGATTGGTCAATCACAGCCTAAAGCTCAGAAAAATCAAGCATCCGGTAATCATCGGACGCCTGATTTTTTCCATGTATCCGGTTATTGAAATTTTACCTTTTAAAACGTATTTCGGGCCCATTCTGTAAAGCATGATGCACGGGTTTATTTCATGGGTCAGTTGGATGGTGTACACGCCGTACCTCTGAATTTTTCCCGAAACAGCAACGCTACGTGGATTCAAGTAATTCAAAAGTATATTGTGTACTCAATTCCTACTGACTCACTCAAACCTTTGCCTCATTTGCATACTGACGGTGCTAGAGTGTACCATTTTCTTTATGTATGCATATGTTATGCACCTCGTTCAAACAATATGTTTCTAATGGTAACCCCAAAACTTGTCCGAGGTTTGTCCGAGTAGCAAGAAATAATAGATTCAGAGTGCATTCCACCAATTTAAACTGATTCACTAGGTAGGTGAATGTCATAACGCGTGTTAAAGCAGTTTGGGAGAAAGGTGTGAATACATTACAAAAAAAAAATGTTATTAAACCGCGCCTACTTCCAGGCTGGCTTTTTCTTACTCGAAATCGAGCACCGCGGCTCTCGCGTAATCTGCTGTAAGGACAGGCTTTTCATTAACTTCAAATTTCTTACAGGGCGCAACCAATCCACACCCCTTTGGCTACTGCAGTTCCATGGCAAATTCTGATACCCAACCTGAACCAGGGTTCACGAAAATCTATCTGTGAGCAACGGGTTATAATTGAGAATGGATTACAGTGCTGGATAATGTCCAGGAGGGTAGCACCCTTGACCCTTATTTTACTACTACTACTACTACTACTACTACTACCACCACCTCTACTACTACTACTACTACTCCTACTACTACTGCCACTACTACTACCACTACTACTACCACTACTACTACCACTACTACCACTCCTACTACTACTACCACTACTACCACTACTACTACTACCACTACTACTACTACTACTACCACTACTACCACCACCACTACTACTACTACTACTACCACTACTACTACTACTACTACTACTACTACTACTCCTACTACTACTACTACTACTACTACCACTACTACTACTACTACTACCACTACTACCACTACTACCACTACTACTACCACTACTAATACTACCACTACTACTACTACTACTACCACTACTACCACTACTACCACTACTACTACCACTATTACTACTACTACTACTACTACTACTACTACTACTACTACTACTACTTCTACTGCAATTGATACTAGTCATAGATATGTGCCTCGTCTCGTGCCCGTTTCCTCCACTTTAAATCATATGAACAGCGAATTTGAGAACCAGGGTGATTTCGACCTTTATTTCATGCTATGCTTACAACAGGAAACGCGACGTGCATCCTAGATGACGGCCACGACCCTTTGCCTGACGGGAACTGTTCATCGATTCGGTCTGATCATGCCTATAAGCCATTTTCCTGTACACGGCGCTGGGAAGCCCGGCCATGCAAGTGTGACAGTCACTGCGAGGCGATGCTGGACTGCTGCCCCGATAAAGCCCAAGCACTGCTGGATGGAACAACCTCTCATCAGCTCTATCCGTCTCCGCAGCCACAACTGCCCGACAAGATGGCGTGGCAAGATGGCTACCTGCCATATATGACGTGTCAGCGTGTTCATGGCATAAGAACTGTGTTCAATAGATTTCTTGACCCTGCTGATGTCTTTTACTACCTTATTGCGAAATGCCCATCCCATACTCCCTCTGAGAGCCGAGTGCGCATGCTCTGTGAGCAATCTGCGCCTTCGGAGAGTGACATCTTCATTACACCAATTATAGTGGATGCCGTTGGCCATTTCAAGAACATGTACTGCGCCCTCTGTCATGGATTTGGTTACAGTGATGTGACAGTGTGGGTATGGACCAAACGCTGCGATGCGATAAGTATCTGTATCGAACGGTTTGAGGCGCCAGTCGATATATCCCGGGAAATGACCCCAAGACCTTGCCTTGATGTCCACGTGAGTTCCTGTCCGGCCGAGGTCTCGTCTGATAGCACTCTCCAAGAAGAATGTTCCTCCTACCTAGCACCAGTTGTAATAGATGGTCTGGTGTATAAGAACATCGACTGTGCATATTGCAATGGATTTGATGTTTGTGGAATGTATGTGGAGCTCTGTTTATCGTTTCGCATACCCACTGTGCTGATTCATAATTTGCCTTCCTTAGAAGCGTATTTTCGCTTCTCCCCCGACCCGATTGTAGCAATGGCTGAGACAGCATCCTGTTCAGCAAACGAGGCGTTTGACCCGATCAGCGAAAGGTGCATGGTCGTCTACTGCTACTCAGGATTTATCTTCAATAGCACCACTGAAAGATGCGACAGGCTCCCTGTTGAAGAGAAAGGGAAGGCTTGTCTGACATTTCACGGACAACGCTTTGAAGACGAATATTATAACCTGACGACATTAGACATGGAATACATTGTGTCGTTCGTCAAAAATATGATTGCTTTGTCCCCATATGACATACTGACGTTCCCGTTTGCCATTGCTGCAACAGACATTGACTGCGTCATTTCCCAAATGGCATCAGTAGTTGATGTCTGCACTGACCTTCAGAGTTGGGCATCGTGTCACACCTGCATTGATTTTGAAACGAATTTCACAAGGGTGATGGAATCGAATATCACATCTTCATCACAAACGAGCACGTTCTTTAACGAAACGTTGTGTAACTTGTCGCATTCGTTTGGAAATGTCTCCGTTTCTGACGTGATGATAAGTATTCCAGCGTACTGGAATTGTGACTCACACAGGTTTTTAGAAAATGATAGCAATCGCTCTTTCGAACCCTTTGAAGTTGATATCCGGTGGGCTGCAGAAGATATGTTGTACATGGGAGATGTGATTACCCAAGGAGAGCTTTGCCAGAACTTTATGCAGAGTCTAATTTGTAAGAAACAACTCATTGCCGAGTCTGGCTCTTTCGAATATGTGATTTCCGACGACGGAAGACAATCTTTGATGTTTATCATTAGCACTCACATCATACCACCCGGCCATTTTCAGATATTGGCCACTGGTAATGTGCGCTACTGCCTGACCGAACCCTCTACTGAAACGGAGCTACTTGACAATACGAATGGGCTTGGCATCCTAACCATTGTAGGCTCAACTCTGTCTATCGTTTCTCTTCTCGTAATCATCACCACGTACACGGTATTTCCCAAGCTGCGGAATATTGCAGGGAAGTCTCTCCTTTCCTTGTCAGTCGCTCTTCTATGTGCTTTTGTATTGATGCCCATTGGTGGTGTGGTCGTTGGTTTGACCGACCTGATCTTTTGCAAAGCCTTGGGAGCAGCAACTCATTTCTTTTGGTTGGCTGCATTTTTTTGGATGAATGCTTTAGCATTCGATCTGAACCGTACATTTGGGAGCAGAGCAAAGATCCGGGTAGGAAACCGCTCTGAGATGATTCCAGTTTGGTACGCCCTCTACGCTTGGGGAAGTCCAGCTGTGATTGTTTGCATTTGCTTGACCATTGATCTATGCGCTTGTACGAGCCTACCCTTCGAGTACGGCCGTGATGGGATGTGCTGGCTGTCTAGGGGTGATGCCAGTCTGTATGGCTTCGGAGTGCCGCTGGCTGCCCTGCTTCTGCTCAACGCAATCTTGTTCAGCGACACCGTGATTGGCATCTGGCTGACCAAGAAGGCATCAGCCAGAGTGATGAAGGATCGACCTGCACTTACTAAGGCCAAGGAGGAACTCACTTTATACATCAAGGTAATTGTAAATATCACCTGCATAATGTTATTATCTTCGGTATGGATGGACTTATTATCATAATGTTGTCATCCATACAGAGTATCATTTCTGTGGTACATAAAACGTGGCCCTATATCGGATTGGAGTGCATTATATGGGGTAAAAAAACACAACGGGTATCATTGGCATATAACTTAAAGACTCCAAAGATGGTTTATGTTTAAACGGGGGAACGGGTGTATGGAACGACGAATGCTGTAATAACCACCTATGAGATATTGCTTTGATAACCACCAACCTCTTAAAGATCTTGCACTCGATGGACAGTGCATGATTTTATTACATTCACATTCACAAACACACTGTATCCATATTAAACTAACTAGCTTTATTACAGCGGGTCTTTCTGATTCTATGTTCTCGCTCTTGTTTTCCATCTCTCTATGTCTATTTCTCTCGTAAACACGATCAGGTATCCAGTGCCATGGGCTTCGGCTGGGTCCTGGGTTTTGTAAGCGAGTACGTCGATGTGCCCGAGCTGTGGTACGTCTTCACCGCGATCAACTCCCTGCAGGGTCTGTTCATTATGATGGCTTTTGGCTTCAATAGGCGCGCTACCGCCCTCTGGAGGGAGAAACTGGGAATGCAACCTCAGGATTCATCACCTAGTAACCAGGAAAACAAGGGCTCAAAAACAAAAAAATACATCACTTTGAATGAAAGCCAATGAAATCGCTTAAAGAAATCATCTACCCCGTTTGATTTGCTTATTTGGGGAATAATAATTATACTCAAGGAAAAGGACATTCACAAGTGTTATGCTAACTTTTTTGATATGTTTAAAAATGTTTGTGATAAACATGCCCCTGTGTCACACAAAAGTCTTTGAACAAGAAAAATGTAGCTAAAAAAACGTGGATAACGAAAGGGATCCTTAAATCCATAGGGAAAAAGCACAAATTGTACTCTAAATATAAATCATCAAATTTTGATGTGCAATATGAAGGAAATTATAAAAAGATATAGAAATACCCTGATCTTAGTTATTAAAAATGCTAAACTTAAATGTTATAGTGATATTTTAGAACAAAACAAACACGCTACCAGTAAAACATGGAAGACTATCAATGAGTTACTAAATCGAGTAAATTCCTCAACAAAACCAACTGATGTTCAGAAGTTAAGAATTGTACGAAATGGAGAAAGTACAACTACATGTGATGATTCTGAAATTGCTTCTGAATTTAATCGATTCTTTGTAAGTGTAGGACCAAACCTATCAGATGAAATACCAGCAATCGATACAGATTGTACATCGTATCTGGGGTCTAAGCAAAATATGTCATTATTTTGGAAGCCAGTGACAGAAAATGAAATGTTAAATCACCTACATGCTACCGATATGAGGAAAGCATGTGGGTATGATATGCTGCCTGCACGACTCGTAAAAGATGCTGCAGTTTATATAACGACACCATTGACTCACATTATCAATTTATCATTACAAGAAGGCAAATTTCCTGATGCTTTAAAGATAGCTAAATTAATACCTGTGTACAAAAAAGGGTCCAAAGAAGTTCCAGGAAATTATAGGCCAATCTCAATATTGCCAGTTTTAGGGAAAAATTTTGAAAAGATTGTTAATAATAGGTTAATGGATTTTTTAGAAGTTAACAATATTTTGCAGCAACATCAATATGGCTTTCGTAAGAAATATAGTACAAAATTATCAATTATCAATTTAACAAATACCCTTTTGAAATCACTGGATGATGGGAAAATCACACTCGGGCTATTTATTGATTTTCAGAAGGCATTCGATACCATAAACCACAACATTCTCCTAAGAAAGCTATCACACTATGGAATACGTGGTGTCGCCTTATAATGGTTTGCAGACAGCTGAGCCTTGCATTACAGCTGAAGTATACTTGTGGAGGTGAGCCAAACAGAAATGTTACTTCGATTTGCCGCTATTATGAGATTCGCTGCAATCATATGCTGGAGGAAATAACTTTTGCATCGCACTACCTGCTGATCACTGCGCCATGTCTAACAAACGCACATCACGCCATACAATGACCGATGGATCGGAGAACATCCGTGACGAGGTGCGTAAAGTTCTTAACGTTAATGGTGAATTAGTGGATGCTATCATGGAAAAGGTCAGGAATACACTGATTAATGAGTTAACTGATGTGATTGCAGATAAAGTTGCGGAAAAGTTGAGAGAAAGCCATGAATTTGATTTGGCGGAGAGAGACAAGAAGATTTTTGATCTGCAGAATGTGATTGAAGAGATTAGACAACATGAGGATGAAACAGAGCAGTATTCCAGAAGGAATTGTTTAATATTTCATGGCCTTATGGAAGAGGAAGGAGAGAAGACAGACGACGTTGTGAAGAAGGTCTGCAAAGACAGGCTCAACATCGAACTCGACGTCAACGATCTCGACAGGACCCATCGCCTGGGAGCTGTGAAGGGAAAACCCAAACCCAAGCCCCGCGGTGTTATTGTCAAATTCACGAATTATAACGCCCGCAATCGCGTCTACCAGGGAAGGAGAGCACTACGTGATCAACAAGGACCGCAAATTTACATACAGGAGAGTCTAACTAAAGTTAGGACTGATCTGTTTTGGGAGGTGAAAACAAAACTGAAAAATGACATCAAGAGCATTTGGACTCAAGATGGCCGCATCAAGGTGCTAACCCGTGACGATCGACGTGTGACCATAACGAATCGAACTCATTTAAAACGGATAAAGCTACTATGTAGCGATTGTAGCGTGCATTAACCACATTATTGAATGGAACAATTATCTATCAATCCATGCCTACAGACTACATTGTAGTAAGCTTACTTTGGCCTGAATAGTTTTATTGTTACTTTATTCTTACCTTTTGTATCACAGTGCATAGTATAAAAGTTGCGAGTCTGAGCGAACGTTAACTCGGTTCGTAGTTTCAATTGGTCTATTGTTGTGTTACGTCAGCTATTATTGAGATCATTATTGCTCTCGTTGAGGGCGTATTATAGTCATCAATAGAGCTCTCTGAGTCTCTCAAATGTTCATGCACATTTAAACCCTCTTTTATATACCTTTTCTTTTATTTTGAATGTCAGCCTCTTTGCGAATGATAATACTTTATTTTTTCTAGTCTGATGTTCTGCTACGTATATTATGTCCTCATCAGTTGTTCATGATAGTATTTGACATGAGCGCTCTCAATGTATAGAATTGCCATAGTGGACTGTTGTATATGTTGTTACAGGGTGATTATACTTGGTAGTTGTCTGTAATTTATCTGAAAAAGCTATCTATGCATATATCGTGTAATTTTTAGTAGTAATGCATATTATACAGAACACTCGACTGAATTCGGTTTAGAGATTAGCGGCCTGCTCATGTTTTTCTTTCAGGCGCTAATTTTTTTTGTTTTGCTTTTTGTTTTCGTTTTCCCTGTTATTTTTTTGTGTATAATGGTTAAACAATATCCTTGTAGTATATGTGCGAAATCAGTTAAAAATAATCAAAAGGGTCTTTTGTGTACAGATTGCAAGAAATGGGTACATATTTATTGTGCTAGTGTTCCTATACAGGTGTATAATGATATTTCAGAAAAATTCTTTAATTGGAAGTGTCCTAAATGCTTATTGAAACAGCTGCCCTTTTTCGAGGAGGAAAGTCTTGGATCATGTCATGTTGTACCTAATTCTCAAAATGTCAAATGTAATGAACAATCGAATGATTTAACTTTTGATGTATTATGTGAAAAGGGTTTGAAATTTGTGCAATTAAATATAGTACGTTTATTAAAAAATTTTGAGGAGCTAAAATATATGTTGATGAAAAATGATATTCATATTTGTGCTCTTAATGAAACTAGATTAGATCAAGAAATTAATGATAGTGAAATCATGATACCAGGTTATTCAGTAGTGAGGAAGGACCGAAACCGTAATGGTGGCGGTGTAGCCTTCTATGTTCATAATAATTTAAATTTTGAGATTTTGAGTAATCAATCATTGCTTGGACTCGAAGCGATCCTCATTTTGATAAAGATGACAAAATCTCAACCTGTTCTGTTTCTGAACTGGTATCGGCCACCTAATTCAGCAAATGAAATTTTGAATGCTTACGAAGATGTACTGATATTTATGAACAACTTTAATCTTTACTCAATTATCATGGGCGATACAAACTATGATATTTTTAAAAAACCCTTGACTTCTGTCATTAAGAGATACGACCAGTTAAATAAGATATATGGGCTAAATTATATACAAAGAAATGCACTAGAATCACTTCTGAAACGGGAACCCTTATAGATCATATGTTAACAAATAATCTTGATAAGGTTAAAATGTCTGGTGTTCTTGAAATATCGTTAAGTGATCATTTTATGAATTATATTATATGGAAATCACATCATGTGGCAACCGATGGTCACAATCATGTGACATTTAGAAAATCTCGTGGTATTAACTGGCAGGTATTCCGTGAAGACCTCAGGAGGCAAAACTGGAGTGTTATTGAAACATATAGTGATTTAAGTGATGCTGTAAAGAAATGGGAAGAAATGGTCCTAGTCTTATTAATAAACATATGCCACTGAAAACCAAACGCATGCGTAAGAAATATTCCCCATGGTTGAATGATTCCATTCACAAACTTATGAGAGATAGAGATACAATCAAAAAGAGAGCAATCGCTCAAAAAAGTGAACAGTTGTGGAAAGAATATAGACGGTTGAGAAATAAAGTTACATTTGTTATAAGAAAGGCTAAAAAACAATATTACACTGTTAAATTATCTGAGTGTGCAAACAGAAACCAGACATGGAACATTCTTAAATCACTTTTAGCAAACAGTGATGCATCTTTAAATCTTCCACGCAGTGACTCTAGCAGTAGAGCATCTCAATTCAACGATCATTTCGCTAGTGTTGTTACAAATTTGTTCAACAATGAGCGTAGTGCGAATGAGGAAGCATTTACGACTGTAAGAACGGCATTGTGCAACAATACGCTTATATTTAATACGGTATCGGAAGCCGATATTATTAAGGGAGTGAGTGAGCTCAAAAATAAAAAATCTGTTGGTCTTGATGGCATATCTGTTCAGATACTCAAGGTATGCATTGATATTTTGATAAAACCAATAACTTACTTAATAAATAAATCTATTCGTGATGGAAAAGTCCCCAGGACATGGAAATTGGCGAAGGTTATACCAATCCACAAAAAAGGGGATAAAATGAACCCGGATAATTACAGGCCAATTCCTTTGCTGCTTTGTGTTTCTAAAGTACTCGAGCGAGTAATCCAGTTACAATTAGTTCGTCATCTTCAGGATAACAATGTACTTGCCCATGCACAGTCTGGGTTTAGGGCGAAACATTCCACTGTCACTGCTTTAGTAAAGGTCACGGATGAGTGGTTAATGGCTATGGACGAGGGGATGTACACTGGGGCAGTATTTGTTGATTTACACAAAGCATTCGATACGGTTGACCATGCGCTGTTGTTGAAAAAATTGGTATCTATTGGTGTGAAGGGGTAATCGCTCAAGTGGTTCGAAAGTTACCTGTCCGATAGAAGGATAGTGACAGTAATTAACAATGAGTTCTCTGAAGAAAGGTTGTTGACCCATGGAGTGCCCCAGGGCTCTCTTTTAGGTCCTTTGTTATTTGTAATTTTCATTAATGATTTGCCGAATATTTTCCGATTTTGTCATACACATCTTTATGCTGACGATACGATAATCTACTTTTCTGACAAAAATGCTCACGTAGTAGAAGAAGTATTAAACAATGAACTGAATGATTTAAATAATTGGATAACTAAAAATAACTTATTTGTTAACTACACTAAGACTGTGAGTATGCTGTTTGGCACGCGGTATATGCTATCAAAATGCAATACCCTGAATGTTAATATTAGAGATGTACACATTAGTAAAGTTGAAACAACAAAATATCTCGGAATTTCTATCGACAGTGAATTAAAATGGGATTTACATATAAACAAAATGTGTCAGAAAATTGGGAAAATGATCAGTTTTCTTGGAAGATTGCGACATTTCATTAGTGAATCAAATCTAAATCTGATATATAAATCTGTAATACTTCCTCACTTTGATTATGGGGATGTAATTTGGCAATCAGCACCCAACAGTTCTCTTCAATGTTTGCAAAAACTTCAAAACAGAGCCGGCCGTATTATTATGAAAATTAATCCCTATTCTTATACCCCTACTCAACATGTACATGATACATTAAAATGGGATTTACTGGAGTGCCGTTATAAGAAACATCTGTACACAATGATGTACAAAGTGTTGCACAATCTTAGCCCGGATTACATGTCTGATAACATTACAATTAGAACTTCCAGTTATGCACTACGTTCAAGTCAAAACTTGAATCTTCCTAAACCAAGGTCAAATAATTGTAAAAGAACATTTTTCTATAGGGGAATATCACATTACAACCAACTACCCATTGCAATTCGAAATGCTGCAAATGTACGATCCTTTCAGACTTTATTAAATGATTACTTTGGATAAATATTTTATATATATATTAGGTAACAGGATTTTTTTTTTTTTTTTTTTTAATGATTTGTGTGTATGTAATATGTTATTTTTCGTAGTTAAATACTTGTTGTTCTCTGTATAGTAAATGTAGGACCCCAAGGAAGAACAGCAGTATTTCATTAACACAGCTGAATTTGGGCTATCCTCCGTTTCTGATACTGTATATATGCTTCTTAACTTGTATACATTGTATGTATTTTTATTTTTGATTCGGAAATAAATACAAACAAACAAACAAACTACGTTTGCAACAGACATTAGTTTGTGAAATACAAAGATGCATTGTCATCTAATTTGAATATATCATGTGGTGTCCCGCAAAGATCAGTGCTGGGACCAACACTCTTTTTGATTTATATTAATGACTTGCCTAATTCCACTCAGTACTTTAATTTCAGATTGTTTGCTGACGATTCAAATCTGTTCCACACATATGAGGTGGGCAAAACGGAGATTGATATGCACTTAGTTAAAAAGCACTTGGAAAAAGTCCAGACATGGTGTTATGCTAACAAGGTCACAATCAACCTAAAGAAAACTAGTTACATGTTGATAAGAAGTAGAAGACGTTCCGTGAAGGTCAACGGTGCTCTTGAAATATCTGGCTCAGAAATATCTGAGGTAAATATGGCATCCTTTGTAGGACTTCAAATTGATAATCACCTTTCATGGCGAGAACATATCAAAATGGTTAATAAGAATGTTCGTAAAAAGGTTGGTATCTTATTCAGACTCAGGCATTTTGTCCCGCAGAATGTATTATTGATGTTGTATCAGGGGTTAATACAGCCACACCTTTCATATGGCATTGAAGTGTGGGGAAGTACCTACGAGACTAACTTAAAATGCATATTGTATGCCCAAAAGATGGCAATGAGAGCAATTACCTTTAGTTCATGGAGGACTCATTCAAGACCTTTGTTCCACAAGTTAAAGATTCTGGATGTTTACAATCTACACTTCTTATCGGTTTCAACTTTTGTATATGATTTAGTTAATAACAACCTTCCTCACACTCTAATAGAATATTGTCAACTGATAGATCACAGGTTTGCCACTAGAGGAAAAGATCAGGGACAGCTATATATACCTAAGTGTAAAAAAACACAAGGCCAATTTTCAATATCTTACATTGGAGTAAAATTATGGAATCGTATCCCAAAAGACATTAGAGAAATGAAAAGTAGAGTTGCTTTCCGAAAGCTGCTCATGAAGTATTTAATGGAGCTTTCAGTTTCAACAGGAAACTGTTAAACTGTCGCTTGTTGTGTTTCCCGTTTGTGAGGAAATCAAGATTGTATGAGATGTCTAGATTATTCTTCTTTTTTTTTTAATTTTTACAACAGTATGACTTAAAGTAGTTGTCAAGTATAGTTGACAAGATATTACTCTTATATCTAAGAGATTTTTAAAATAATTTACATGCATAATTGTTTATATAGCCATCATTATCATTACATGTACTAGTGCTTAAGCAATTAGTAGCCAAAAGATATTTTATTGTTACCGCCGTACTAATGAATTTAAGGAATCAGGCTCGACTAGCACTTGTGCTAACTTCTGATTCCCATTAACAACTTTCACTTATGTATAAAATTTTGTACAATGCTGCATCATGAGTAACATGCTTTATTTCTACATTCATTGTTAGATTCATGCCAGCTTTGTTTTATAATTTGTTTCTTTATTTCTTTGTTAATTCAGTCATGTACATACAAGTTTTTGTATTGCTATTGATGATGTTTAAGATGTTAATACATTCAATTCAAATTCAATTCAACTATGTAAAAATGTAATTCAATTCAATTTAATTCAACTATGCAAAATCTGCACTCTGGTACATGTTGAAAAATGAAACCAAAGCAAAAGCACTCATGCTTCTGGGAATGGTCCTATGTTGAATTTAGAAAAACGGGATTCAATTAACCAAAACTCTTAAAACTGAACAAAACCTATCAAAGAACACACAGTGTAATCCCCCACTCCCCGATCCCATCAACAGATCAAAATGTATTTGCCTATTGTCTCTCTCTTTCTGATCTTTAAATGTGTTTATAAACCTGTTTGATACGCAGTATGGCATTTTAATGTTGCCTAAATGTTTTGAACATTATGCGAGCACGTTTAGTTTATAAAAAAAGGGGTTATCTTGGTTATGAAAATAAAGCTCGTATAGAATGTCCATGATTACACTCGATTAAAATGTGCCTGAAGGGGAATGATGCGTTGGGAAAACGTTGCTTTTGAATTAACAATTTGCCTAATATGGCATTGAAGCCTATTAGTGCAACACTGACAAGATAACTGAAGTCACATTGCAACCATTTGTAAGCCTTAGCCATAAAGCAAGAAGGCCTTGGCTTACCATTTTTCAGTAACAATCTAAAAAAAAAAGATGTAGAGGAAGAGCAAAAGAAGAAAGAGGACGGGCATATGAAAAGAAGGAAAATTATTTTAAAAAAATAGAAGAGAAAGGAAAGAAGGAGAAAAAGAAAGCAAAATAGTAGAAAGTAGGATAGATAAAGAATGGGAAAAGGAAGAGGAGGAGGAAGCAAGCATGTGTGTATGTGTATGTTTGGATATGTGCGAATGTAGCATGGCGTACAGTTTGGATCGTACATGAAGACATGTAAATGTGTGCACGTCAGTGTGTGAGTGTATGTTTGTATGTGTGTGTGTCTATGTGTATGTATGTATGTGTGTGTGTCTATGTGTATGTATGTTAGTGTGTGTGTGTGCGTGTGTGTGTGTATGTGTGTGCATGTGTAGGTGTCTGTGTATGTGTGTGTGTGTATGTGTGTGTGTATATGTGTGTGTTTTTTGCGAGTGCATGAGCGATAAAGAAGATACAATTGTTTTAATGACAGTCAGCATTTAGCACGGTGAAAATAGCAAGTAAAAACACGTTACTGACGTCATTCAGTCAGTCATAGGATTTAGATGCGTTTATGTATTTATTCAGTTAAAGCAACTATTGATCAGCAGCACCAGGTGAACGGATCGGTTTACAATAATGATATTGGCATTAGAACATATATGCAGTCGATGACAATCACAAATAATATACATTGGCACCAATGTAACAATCAAACATTTTTTTATCAAATGAAATTCCCAATATATACATCTCAATTGTACGTATAGGTTAGTATATTTATTACATCTTTCAGTATTGCTTTAGAATGTTGTTAGTCCGTACTTATTTCAAGGTGCATCATGTTGTAATCCTTAAAAGAACTGTTGGGGGATTCTTCCGGAATAGCTCTGAGTGAGTGAGAATAGGTTAGTTTGCCAAGGATGTGTCCCCACTGAATATCCAGCTGCCGTTTAATTAATGCAGATTCATTGTACTCTCCTTCTAGTCATAAAAGAACGCTTTACAAAGATTTTCTGTTTGATCTCCTATGTTCGAAGCCGCGGATTCTCTGGATGATTTTTGCCTGGATTTGACGTACATGTATAAACCAAATCGGATGCGCAGAAGAATTTGGGGAAATATCGTCACCCCCATATGCTTGCGCAGTTGTGACATGTCATACCTACGATGCATCTATAAAGATTCAGTCGAGGAATATTGTTACAATGTGGCAAAGGCTCTAAACGTGATATTAAGTTGCAGTTTAAAAAACTCAATTTCACAATGTTCCGCATCATATTCCATTAAAAAGTGCATGAAACGTTGCTTTCAGATATTTTCCTTTGAGACAAGTAACATGAAAAACTTGCCCAGCCGCCCCCAAGCTAGTATTTTCATCTCAAAAGTGTCAAACTTTGCATTCGCTTGTCCTTATTGACTACAAAACAGGCACTTAGTGACAAAATCAAAAGTTCAGCAGCGAAAGCTGAAATGTATGCTTGTATAGGAATGCATATGACCTATTATAAAATCCAGATGAACGTGACGCAATCGCGTATGCATCATATTGTTGAGAGCAGCTGCTAGTCATGAATATTAAGTGGCGGCTTCAAACCTTGTTCAAAGCGATGTATATCCATGTGCTTAAACATCCTTGGTTTGGCACACAATGGGCCAACCACTATATCACCGGGCCTTGAAACCCCATTGGCTTACAACAAATATTCGTGACAATGGTAATGAGAGAGTTAACTCTTACATTACCAGGCCTTGAAAACTTCATTGGCTTACAACAAATATTCGTGACAATGGTAATGAGAGAGTTAACTCTTACATTACCAGGCCTTGAAAACTCCATTGGCTAACAACAAATATTCGTGGCAATGGTAATGAGAGAGTTAACTCTTACATTACCAGGCCTGGAAAACCCCATTGGCTTACAACACATATTCGTGGCAATGGTAGTGAGAGAGTTAACTCTTACATTACCAGGCCTTGAAAACCCCATTGGCTTACAACAAATATTCGTGACAATGGTAGTGAGAGAGTTAACTCTTACATTACCAGGCCTTGAAAACCTCATTGGCTTACAACAAATATTCGTGACAATGGTAATGAGAGAGTTAACTCTTACATTATCAGGCCTTGAAAACCCCATTGGCTTACAGCACATATTCGTGACAATGGTAATGAAAGAGTTATACCAGGCCTTGAAACGCCATTGGTTTACAACACATATTCGTGACAATGGTAATGAGAGAGTTAACACTTACATTACCGCGGGCCTTGAAAACCCCACTGGCTTACAACAAATATTCGTGACAATGGTAATGAGAGAGTTAACTCTTACATTACCAGGCCTTGAAAACTCCATTGGCTTACAACAAATATTCGTGACAATGGTAATGAGAGAGTTAACTCTTACATTACCAGGCCTTGAAAACCCCATTGGCTTACAACACATATTCGTGACAATGGTAATGAGAGAGTTAACACTTACATTACCGCGGGCCTTAAAAACCTCATTGGCTTACAACAAATATTCGTGACAATGGGAATGAGAGAGTTAACTCTTACATTAATTACAGGGCCTTGAAAACTCCATTGGGCTACTACACATATTCGTGACAATGGGAATGAGAAAGATAAATGCAAAACTAACATGATAACCTTCATTTGTACAGGCTTTTATGCTATGCCACAATGACCAAATCTTAAAAACTAATATGGGAAGCTCACAAGTACAATGTCACTATATGCTTTTTAGACTTATCACAGTGCTTTACGCGAGTTCTGAAATCCGCCACGAGCAGCCAAAGGACAGTCATGCCATTTTACGGATTGTTGCGAGGTTCTTCTAAAATACTGATTTGATTCACTTATTAGCCATTTAAAAAGTTCCGCAGAGGTCTACCAGAAGTCTTCTGTCTTCTAGGCTACTCGTGGGTGTTCGTAATAGGCCACATCGTAATTGCAATTTGCGCATGAGCAGATTATTGCGGGTAGAATATGACCTCAGGGTAATTTCACTACTCACAGATTTAATGGGAATTCATTAGATATTCGACCACATTTCAAGTTATTATCATGTAAATATGGCAACAGCTATTCAGCTCTGAGAAGGTAGTGAAAGAACATTCCACCATGTGCATCTGCTTCTATTGTTCTTCCGGGCACACTGTAAAATGTCTTCACGTCCATTATTCAACATAGCTTCATGAAAAATTCCCAGTCTGCAGTCTAGTAGTATTTATTCAGTGGATTGTCCGACCATGGTGTATTTACAAACTGGTCTACTATTGACACTCTCTACGGCTTTTAAAAGCACCGATTTAGATAACAGTCTAAACACCGTATGCATTAAACTAGCATGCACAATTTATTACAAATGGGGCTTGCACATGGTATTCCTAAAAGTTTGTTACATCATAACAAGTCGTAATTTCTCTTTTGACCATTCTATATAGTCATTCCAGCGTGCCAAAGTACAACTCATATGCTATTCTTCTAGGACAAAAGACAAAACTGATATCACCATGCTCTGGTGCTGTTTGACTCATATGTAATGATATGTTGTCGATCTTAAAGGGATAGTTAACCCTGAATTTATTGTTGTTTCAATAAAAGGAGACACATGAAAGGAATATGATAGTGAAATCGGTCAAAGGAAAAGAAAGGTATTTGATTTCAAATGCTTGATTTTGTGTACTACTTTTTTCCATAAATTGCCTTTTGTTATGTTCTTTGATGAAGGGATACACTCTTTTCATAGCAATATGTGTCTAAAACCGTGCGTATAATGATATATCAAACGCGCAGGTAAAATGGTAAATATCCTTTTGCGAAAATTGACATTTTCAAAAAAAAATCTACACCGCATATGTGAGAGCACCTAGCACGTCACAAAATGAAAATTTCAAAATCAAATATCTTTCTTTTCATTTGACCGATTTTCATCAAACCTTCACTAATATGTTTCTTTTATGTGTCTCCTTTTTTGACATCAACATATTTTCAGGGTGAACTATCCCTTTAAAGTATGTGCAGCCCTTTTACAAGAGTCACGACACCAGGAATGCAGGTGGATCAACAGTACACTCTGATCATGCTATACTGGCATCTTGTATACAATCTCACTGGCAAAGCTATGTTGACCTTTTCAGGGAAAGTGAACTACTATCCTCGTTTATGTTCAACACATCTTGTTTCGTAACCATCGTAGTCTACATTGCACCGGCCAATGTGGCGGTTCTCTAGGCTTGAGGAACTGCCTGTTTTTGGACGATGGGCGGCTCATCCAAATCCTACTTAAAGATCTAGCGATCAATATATTTTCGCTGCCTGCCGTTCTAATATTGCGACGGAAGCTCTTACAGTATTTCCCTCCATTTCCCGTAGTATTTACACAATTGCATTGATGTGAAGTGTAAAGGGGCTAGCCTAACTTCAAAATGAGTAAAACACAAAACAAAACGTATGATGCACACATGCGCACCATTTCCCACAGCATAAGTACATTTATGTACCCGTCCACCTCCTACCAAGAAGCCCACGTGGACGTATGTTCATGGGTGGAGAGTAATAGGTTCAATGCCTGTGTTTAAAGGCATGTCATGCTTGGGTTTCACCGACAACCCTAGGGTCACAATGACAGCAAGAATACTACGAGGCCGGGCCCAATAATTTCTATATTGTTTACACCATCACCACCACCCCGACCCTAATCCCGCCTTCCCTTTTCATCAACACGATTGAGCTTGGCATAAATAGCTGAATGATAGAACGTCTAATACGTCGGCGAGAAATCATAAATGTGAAACAGCAGAAATCGAAAATCTGCGACAAAGCGAGTTTGTTTTATTTCCTTTTACGTATACGTGATATATGACTCTTATCTTATCTTGTTTATATATACAAAGGGATTTGCTCGACACTATTTGAATCCTAGGGTACCATCTTGAGTCCGAGATTAGGGGCTTTGCATCTCTACCTTCTTTTATCGTCATTTCTTGTTCTGACGATTGCCTAACAAAGCCATCTCAACTCTTTTACTTTCTTCATATGATTCCTCCAAGTATCAGCTTCTGGCGACCCCCTTGCATGATATAATATGTCCGGTATATACGAGTGCATTTTTCTTTTCGACACCTTCGCTACAACTCCAGTTTCTATATCAGTTTCCGAATTCTAAAAAGCCGACATCGGTCTGCAAGCTGAGCTTTGCCAAAATTATGTGGAAGTAAGTGTCTGTGTTTGCGAAGGGGACGGGGAGGGGCGTTAAGATGCCTTTTCGATCGCTCAATTCCCTAAACCCAAACCTGGTCATCATCACTGCAGCACGGAGTACCACTACTGTTTCGACCGGGAGATGTAACGAGGCATGCGGAGGAATAGCCAGAGGAAGACGGTGTCGAGGCCCGGCTACTATGGTGTACATGATTGTTCACCGTTGTATCACCGACATGTAACTTGGTTTGCCCATTAACAGTAATATATATGGGGCGACGCTCACTTGACATGTGTATGCATATGCTTGGAGTCGAAGCCCCGTTATTGACGTCATCAATGAAGACACTATCCGAGGCGCTACTGCCGCTTTTGTTGCACACATCGCTATCACTACTTCCTTCGCCTTCGCTGCTACTTTCACTGAGCCGTATGGCATGTATGGGTGGACAATCCTCGTGCGGCTCGGACCTGACGGAAAGGCTGTGTGGATATTGGCATTCAGCGCATTTGTAAGATTTGCGCTTGAAACGGGCTTTGTTACACCCCTTGTCACCTGCGATCGCTCCACGCGCGCCTCTGACGGGTAGGCTTACTGTCCTGCGTAACGCGCGCGCTTCGTTCCCATCCACGTGACACTCCCCACGCGGTGACGTCACAGCAGATGGCTGCTTACTCCTAGCCGCTCCGTTATCTCCTGTACTGCCCGACATCACGGGCCTGCTCTCGTGATTGTTCAAAGGCGACGTTGGCGTCGTCGGAATAGCTCTCAGCGGAACGTTCTCCTCGCGGACGACACGCTCAATCTCGCCCGAGAAGGGCGGCTGCGTCACCACGGGCACGACGGAGGTGACACCTACCTCGCTTGTTACCGGTGATGACGGAATGGGGTTGTAGGGATGTCCTTGCGCCGAGTTGGGGTTGGTTGAAACACTGAAGAAGGATGATTAAAACGAGAGAAGAAAACACAAGAAGAAGATATATTAATAGAGTAAGGGAGATGCAGACAATCAAAATGATTATGGTCTTAGGTAGCCAGGGAAGCCTCATCAGCGAGAACACTGCATTATACATGATTAAGGGTCTTGCATCATTAGTGATCGAAGTGATTAAACATGCTCCGTTGCGTTTTAGATATAGAAACATAAATGTACAAAATACTTGTACTCGATATAAAACAAAAATGCGTACATTACGTGTTGAATGTGTACCTCGTATTAAAAATGATCTTAGATCTATTAATTAATCAATATTTTTGTTCCATAAGGCTGAGGCAGTGTAAGTGAAGCTGCGTTTATAACTGTGACAAATAATTTCCAATGATTAGAACAATTTTATAAACTTATTGAAATAAGATGACGCGAAAGTGTATAAAGACTCGTATACCAACAGCAGCATTTTGAATGAAATGCGAGAATACATGGGTAGCCAATGTAAGTCTGTTAGAATGAGAAACATGGATTGCTCTTTTCAAATTCAAACGGTTAAAAAGAACGAGCTGCAGAGTTTTGCACAACTTGCATCTTTTGCACTTGAACATGTTGAACAACCGAAATCCCAGAAAGAAGTGTCCTTCCCAGTCCCCTCCACCCATATTCACACATACACACACATATATACACACACACATACACACACATACACACACCTATAAACACACACATACACACACACATACACACACGTCAAGCGACGAAATGAGAGGAGGTTAAGCCTTAACCTACCAATAATGTCACCATTAATACAAACAAGTCTCATATGGTAGCAGTTTACCTGGTCTACAAACGGTTAAAGGATGAGAAAGGGAGAAGGATACGTGGATGGGGAGCATGGCAATTATAAAGGAAGTTGAACTTACGATTCGGGTGACCGCGGTATCACTGTTACAACTAGGGCACAAAATAAAACAGGAAGCAAGATTACCCAAAACACATTGATAATTCAACAAAATTATAAATAAATCATATAATTGGATTTGGTTATTTACAAGCGAGATTATTTTTTTCATTTGGTGCGGTAATACTTTTCTTAAGTGAAGGTATTATTTCACAAGGGGTTAAATAAATAAAAAGATTGTTTAAATATATATAATATGGTCACACAAAAAACACTGGACACACCTAGAGTTCACTTTCGCGAGGATTTGCATTCCTTTGATAAGATAAGACTAACAGGGTAACTTACATTACCTGACCAATCCGTTCCTAACCTCACTGCAAACATAAATACAGTGTAACAGCATAAATGGTTAACCATGTGTCTTTCTTGGCTTCTTCATCTTTTGGAAAGGAACATTTCTTCATAAGAGAAATAGAATGTATTGGAAACTAAACTGATAGTTTTTTTTTTTATCTAATTTAAGATTTGCCTCAATTGTTGGTTTCGTTATGAATCAAAATTGTCTTTATCGCGGAAAGTAGTATCCAGTGAGATAAAACACGAAGAGTGAAAACTGTCTACGCTGGGACTGTATAATACTAAATGCTCACCAAAACTCTTCAGTCCACACGAGTTGAGGCAGGAGTCGGTACAGACGCTGCTTTGCCTGGTCTGGTAACGATGGCAACAGACCACGACGATAATAACGACAACCAGTATCAGGAAGACGGGAACCAGAACTAGCATCATCATATGAAGAGAGTCTGGAACTGTGATTGAGTCCGGATATCGGTCAATATGACGATCGGGTATATAGGTGCCCTCTTGACTGAAGAGGGCCCCGGATGTCGCCATCTGTATGCCACTGTGATCGGTCGTGTGCTATGTAGGAAGCAGAGGGTTAAGATTAAGTTTTGCAGTTTCAGGGTCGCCAAATTGAATCACGGAAGTCAGATTGGATTTATCCAGCGAAGGGAGGGATAATACGAGAGAAAGAGAGAGGAGGTGGAAAGGGATAGAGAGACAGAGAGAACAGAGATAGAGAAAATGAAATACATAGTTTTCTACTCACTGAAGCATAGCTGAATTGGCCAATCAGAATACAGCTAAACCACGTGAAGGCAAAGGCTACTCCCAGGAACCACTTCATTCTTGCGCCGTGTGGGTTATACACTCTACGAATGGATGCATATCACTTGGCGATGTTATCCTAAAGCCATGACAACAACTTGCATCTCATCACACAGTACCCCTTGAAGATGTAACATCTGTTAGTAGAAATACAAAAAAAAAATACATATTGATTTGATTTCGTGTTTTATGTGCGGTTTCAAAAAGCTTTCAATCAGGAAAAAAATGTGTGTTTGGGGGGGGGGGGGGGGAGGGGTCAGTGATTTCGTGAAGTGGCATAACAATGACACCGCTAGCATACACACGACAATTTACCATATAAAAACGAGAATGATAAAAACACACAAACACGCTAATGTAGGAAAGAAGGCAACAATCTAAATTAACTCCTTCTTTCTCGGGCTCCATTCTGCCCTAATTGATTGGTGTGTATTACAAGTGCAAAACTGCTTTCATGTCACAAACAAATTTTAGTAAAATATACGTTGTAGTTATCGTTTTATTAACATATCATATTCAATTTTTTTTCGAACACTTCTTGATTTATTGACAATCGAACCCTCGGAAAAAACGAACTTTCGGAATAATGAACCTAGAGCATATCGAACCTTTGGAAACCACCTGTTAACATTTTTTCTGATTCACTTTGTATGACTTCATAATGGGGCGTATTCGGTATTGTGGACTTTGTACCTTTCCATCATATTCTCACAACCAGACATAGAAATGTGCACATAATGCAATTATCAATCTGGACCAGTGTATCTTCCAGTAGTGAAATAAAGGGTCAAAGGTGTCGGCTGGCTTGTATAGAGCACCGAAGTGGTGTTGTCATAACTTATGAGCATATTGTCAAGATTACTGGTTCTAGCCAAAATCACTCCAATGAGAGGTGTACCGATCCAATATTGTCCAGCGGGCTAGTGTCGGGGACTCTCAATTACAGTCTCCGCTGTGATCACCGCTGCTTGCTCTTCCCGCATAGTTCAGAACCAGTTGTTTTGACAATCTGCTCAAATGACGTCACACTTGAGGAAATGTACATTTTCGAAAAAAAAATGTGCACAACAAATGGGAGAGCACCTCGCACGTGACCATCACGTGATCATCACGAATCATACTTTAAGGTTAAGGGATAGTTTACCCTTAAACTATTTTTGTTTCAATAAAAGCAGACACATGAAAGGAACATATTAGTGAAGGTTTGATGAAAATCCGTCAAATGATAAGAAAGTCATAATCTTTTAAAGTTTTCATTTCGTGACGTCACATGCGAGGTGCTCTCCCATGTGTTGTGTACAATTTTTTTTTTCAAAAACGTGCATTTCCAGAAAAAAAAATGTGCATTCAATATTTCATCAGAAATACATTTTTACACACATATCTGTATGAAAAAAACATTCCGTTGTCAAAAACAGAACAAGAGCAATTTGTGTAATTTTATTGTACACAACATATTGGCGGGCACTTCGCACGTGACGTCACAAAGTTGAAATTTCACAATTCAATAACTTTCTTTTCCTTTAACCGATACAGCACACGTACGGTACATTTGTCAGAAGGCCGCCTCCCTTGTTGAAACACGTTCCTATTGTCGACACAAAACTGACAAATATCGTTCCAAATGGCGAGTGAGCCGTGACTATTCGCTGGAAACGATGTAGTGCGAACAATCATGACGGTTCAATGAGCCATTATGTCCTACATGCCACCGAATAAGAAACGATTTTGCCACGATTCTGCAGTCGCAACTGGAGCCGTGACGTCACCTTCTTGTATAAATCCTATAACTCGGTCCTGCGATTCAGTCAGTCGAGGTGTCGGATGTGTGATCGGATCATCATGTCTGAGGTGGTCTTAAGATGCAAACATTACATACATCCTGCTTTCGTTTCTCGTGCATTGCATTAGTTTGCATGATATTGACATTTGTAACAGTCAGATGTGTCATTATACCAGGATTATGTCGCACAATACATTACAAATGATGAAACCTCTATTGTATGCAACTATCATGCATGTAGCAACAAGCCTTACTACGAGCCTTAAATGTATAGTTTACCTTGAAGATAAGTTGGTTTCAATGAAAGCAGAAACATTAAAGAAACATGGTGATGGTTTGACGAAAATCCGTCAAAGGACAAGAAAGTTATGATATTTCGAATATTTAACTTTAGATATCTTAAGTTTTGATTTTATGACTTCACGTGCGAGGTGCTCTCCCATGTTATGTGCTGTTTTATTTTTTTTTTATTTTTCTGTTTCCTTTTCTGTTTTTGACAACGGTTTTTCTTTCATAGAGGTGTGTGTGCAAAAATTATTTCTAATGATGTATCAATGCACGCGCATTGATCTCTCTCTATCTCTCACTCTCTCTTTCTCTCTCTCTCTCTCTCTCTCTCTCTCTCTTTCTCTCTCTCTCTCTCTCTTTCTCTCTCTCTCTCTCTCTCTCTCTCTCTCTCTCTCGTTCTTTCTCTTATCCTTAGAACAGATAACCATGTTTCACATATACGTGACAAATCAAATATAAATAACTTACAAAATTTATTTATATTAAATCGTACTGCATTGAAAGTACACTATATGTGATTTATTGCAAAGAAAAATTAATTATCAATTAATATCAATTAATATTAATCGTTACAATTTCAGGACTTTCGTTATGTGAGCTGAAAATGATGATTATCGTTTTGTCAACATTTATTAGTTGGAAAGATATCAATCTGAATGTAACATCCCTCTTAATGCAGCCTCCGGACTGCGAAGGGAAATTAACTCTACCATTTCAAATATTCCAAGTAGTGAGGACAAAAAACGCTCTTTGGTTCGAACATTCTTTACTTCTTTTTTACTGGACGGGTGTTCAATAGAGTTTGTTTGTGCAAAGGGAAGCCATTTCTCTATTTATAACGCGTGGTTGTCTCTATGTGTACAATGGTATACAAGTCTCCACAATAAAGGTGCGTTCACAAAGTCTTGTTTTTTTCATGGTATAGATGGTCTTTCGCATCGCAGTCCGGAGACTGAATAAAGTGCAATGTTACAATGTGAGCCCTGGTCGCTGGATACAAGAACATATCATGCACACATATGTGCACCATCTCCACTCCCTGGGGAGTATTCCTTGCCCGCTGTATGGTATCGGATCGAGATCATTCACATAATCGTCCACCTAATTCTAGGTACCCATTTATACTACTGGGTGGAGAGCAGCAATGTGGATAAAGTATCTGAAGGACACAAGTGCCATGGGTGGCTTGAACCTGGGACCTTTAGATCTTCAATCACAGTACACAACCACCACACCACAACACCTTTGGTACTACCGCTTGCCGTACTAAAACTTTTTCTTCCGTGTGAACGTACCTTGATCCGGTTTCCGATATATATACACAGAAGCAAACCCCGTACAGACAAGATTACTCATAATAGAAACAGACTATTGTACTTTGCACTTTGTACTTACTTTCTTCTAGAAATGAAAATGCTATTTGTTATATTTGTATGCATGTATTGAAATCAGTCAGCCCGGGGTTGGTGGGGTGAATAAAGTAGGGGGGGGGGGGGGGAGGTGAAGACGAGAAATTGCCCTTCCCCCGTAAATTAAAGTTATCTGGCAGAAAGAAACATCTAGCTTCTGACGACATTCATGACAACATTATGCCCATGTTCCTACCGCGTAAAGTCTACGTGAGTTAAGCGCGACATCATAGGCATTACTAACAAAATTTAAACTGTGCGATAAAGACATTACTATGCGGCGGATATGTGTATGTATTGTTTCTCACCCCTCTACCGATCTTCAATCTCACCCTTTTCCGTCACCCCCTACCGATCTTCAATCTCACCCTTTTTCCTCACCCCTCTACCGATCTTCAATCTCACCCTTTTCCCTCACCTCTCTACCGATCTTCAATCTCACCCTAGTCCCTCACTACTATACCGATCTTCAATCTCACCTCAGTCCCTCACCCCTCTACCGATCGTCAATCTCAACTTAGTCCCTCACCCCTCTACCGATCGTCAATCTCAACTTAGTCCCTCACTACTCTACCAATCTTCAATCTCACCCCTCTACCGATCTTCAATATCAACTTCATTCCTTCAAGGAATGAAACAAAATAAATCACCAGGGAATGACGGACTGACCGTAGAATTTTTTACTACATTCTGGACAGAAATAAAAGATACATTACTAGGGGCCTTTAACGAGGCTTTTGAAACGGGAGAACTAACTGCATCACAAAAACAAGCTGTGGTCATTCTGATTGCCAAAGATGGGAAGGACCCTCACTTACTTAAGAATTACAGGCCAATATCATTATTAAATATTGATTATAAAATTCTATCTAAAGTCTTGGCAACAAGATTAAAAGATGTTTTAGAAGACATTATTTCAGTAGATCAAATAGGTTTTATGAACGGGAGAACTATTGGAGAAGCAATCCGAATAATAGATGACGTAATATTCCATGCCACACAATATGACTTACCAGGGTATATGATAGCAATTGACTTCCAAAAGGCTTTTGATTCGGTGTCCCACGATTTTCTTAATAAAATATTAAATTTTTATAACTTCGGTCCACAGTTTTGCAGATGGGTGGAAATTTTGTACAAAAAGTCATTAAGTTGTATTTTTAATGGAGGAATGTCAACGGGATATTTTGAGGTACGTAGAGGCGTAAGGCAGGGGGATCCCCTCTCCCCATACCTGTTTATTTTATGTTTAGAAATACTGACACATAATATAAGATACAATAGGGAAGTTAAAGGTATTTTGTTTGGAAAGGAGGAAATAAAACAAGTCATGTATGCAGATGATATGACCCTTTTTGTTCAAGATGAAGATTCAATAAGAAAAGTCAAATGTTTATTAGAGAATTTTGGAAATATTTCAGGATTTGGTGTTAATAAAGATAAAACAAAAGTTCTGTTGATTGGGGCTTTACAAGGAAAATCTTATGAAATACCCTTTGGCCAGAGAGTGGATTTTGTTAAGATATTAGGGGTGTTTTTTTCTTCGAACAATGAAGTAAAAGAAAATTTGAATTATAAAGAAATATTAAGTAAAACAAAAAAACTTTTAGATTGGTGGAAACAGAGGGATTTGACATTGATGGGTAAAATACAGTTACTAAAATTATTTATATATTCAAAATTCATATACACAGCATCCCTCATGCCAGTTCCAAAATGGGTTTATGAGGAGTTAGAAAAGATAACTTTTGAGTTCCTGTGGGGTGGAAGAAATAAAATTAATAAAAATACGATGTATCTGGATTACCATTTGGGAGGTCTGAAAATGATGAATTTTGAACTGATAATAAAAGCACAGAGAGTTATGTGGGTCAAAAAACTTTTGGAAAATAACGAAATGAAATGGAAGTTATATTTTAATCACGCTACACAACATGTAGGCGGAAGTTTCATTTTTTCTTGTGACTATTTACTTGGCCTTTTGAATTTAACATTGCCAAAATTCTATACAGATCTTCTGGAAGTGTGGATAGAAACGAGGAATTTCCAGCAGAATTATGAACCTTATAAAGGAAATGAAATAATGTTTAATAATAAATTCATACGAGTTAACGGAAAGTGTATATTTGACAGAAAGCTTTTTGACAAAAAAGTATATAGATTGAACCACATAATGGATAGTGACGGAAAATTAAGATCCCTTGGATACTTTCAACGACGAGGATTAGAATCCAATGACGTTGAATTGATTGGGAAGATCTATGATACACTTCCGGTCAGCTGGAAGAGAAATATGAGAACAGATAGAGACACAATTCCTGATGATCCTGACATAGTTTTTTTATTAGGGAAAAACGTTGTAGCAATAAATAACATTGCATCAAAAAAAATTTACACAACATTTCTTAACCAGAAAGCAATAACACCTGGAGTATTCACAAGACTAAAGTGTAACTACCGTCTTTCAGATAAAGACATAGAAAATATTTTTAAAAGACCCAGGCAATGTACATTAAACAGCCGACTTAGAGAGTTCCAATTTAAATTAATACACGGAATCATTTATACAAATCAGCATTTGTATTTATTTGGGAAAGTTGATTCTAATCTGTGTAGCTACTGTAAAAGAGAAGAAGAGACTTATCGTCATTTATTTTTTCAATGCGGAAAAGCAAAATTAATATGGAGAGACTGCGAGAATATTTTTGACTTTGTTTCTTTCACCAATCTTACTTGGGAAGACATATTTTGGGGGATAAAATTAGCAGATCAAGGAAAAGAAAAATTGGTTAATCACTTAATAATCCTTGTGAAGGATTTAGTTTTCAGTGGTAGAGAAAAAAAATCAGAAATAGTTTTGAATAAGATTAAACGTAAATTCAAAGAAGATGAATTTGAAGAAAGAAAATTGGCATTAAATAGAAATAAATACCCCCTTCACTTAAGAAAATGGGAATGTTGGGAGGAGTTTAGGGAGAGCTAGATGTGCAAAAAAAAAATAAAAAAAAAAAAATAATAATAATAATAAAATAATGATAATAAAAAAATAAAATAAAGTGAAAATGAATAAATGAAATAAATAACATGTGTGTATAATAACGATAATGAATAAACTATTTGAGGTATGAGAGTATTTTTCATTAATATATATATGTATATATATATATATTTTTGTTTCATTCTTACCATTCAGAGAAGGAAAGAAAACGTTCTTTCCGCCCCCACACGAGTAGAACGGGAAGGTTGTGACGACGAAGGGCATGGGAGGGGGAGGGGTTATGGGGAGGTGTAGGGTTCAGGGCCAGATGCTGTTGTTGTTGTTAGAGGATATGAAATATTTGAGGAATGAGGCCAAGGTGGGGAGGGGGGGGGGTTATGGAAAATCCTTGTTAATGGCTTCAATTCGACTAGGTTGTATTAATGATTGGCTTTGTGTATTTGGAAAATTTGTTATGTTATGAATATTTTGACACTACAAAAAAATTGAGTACGTTGAGTTTTATTAGGTGTTATTGTAACACTAAAGGAAAAAAGAGAAAATGTAAAGTGTTAACTATATGAGTTTACAATGTATTCATATATTAATTCATATATTAATTTGTAAGGATATATTGTATTGCCGTATGTATTTTATTTTGTATATCACATGTATGAATTGAAGTTGTTGACAAATAAAAACTTCTAAATACAAAAAAACTCAGTCGCTCACTAGTGAGGGACTACGATGGGCTTGAAGATTGATAGATTAGGTAGAGGGGTGGGGAACTGGGGTGACATCGAAGATCGTTTAAATGTTCGGTTTGAACATTATTAAGGATTTGTGATTTAATAACTCATTTCTTCAAATGTGGATAATTTGAGGGCAAATAACTTTCAGCAAGTTTCTGAAATGAACAATACATGAATATATATACATGAATACATGCTCAAGTTGACTTACTGTATCTGAACGTGACAAAAGTGGAGATCTAACATAGATCCATTGTGTATCGATAACTGCCGCAATCCACTCGTTCACTTGTGCAGTCCCGGCGCTAAGACGCGCAACGCTAACTGAAGTAAATACAAGCAGAACATGGCGCAATGTCAGTTTACTAGATCGCCGCAACGGTGCTTGAAGTGAAGATTTAAATACAAAGTCCAGAGCTTCTAGGGTATACACTGTATAGGCCTACATATTTGTTACAAAAGCAAAGCGGGGCAAAAGACGAAAAATACCCTCCAGGCAGTAGACGCAACACCTCAGCATGCATAGAAAACTGCGTAGACTAGCTGACGTTATGGCCTATACTGCATGAAAAAGAAGAGTCAAATCCGGCTCACCATCCACCTGCACACTAGCTCGTATAATGTAAGCCACCCCTATTCACTGTCCCGGATGGGCAACGCTGAAACAAATATGCATAACAATAAACCTAGCTGCTGAAGCGAAAGGGTCGGGATTTCCCCAAATGACGTCATTTTCACACACACATCGGTTGCAGCGAAACGCAGGAAACATATTTTGATTTAATCGTTTTATGATATTTATTTTCCACAACTTGAATCAAGGTGCAATATATATCAAACATTAACAAATACATTAAGCAAGTTCTTTATTTTTTAATCATTTCTTTATACACGAAAGGGTAACATCCACACCAGATCCACTGTCATGTAAGAGAGTGGCAGGTGATACAGACAAATATATACATATACCAGTATACAAAATGATATCATTTACGCCATTATACAAAGAAACAAATGTGAATCATAAGATCAATACAAACAGGAAATTGCATTATTTCGAAAATTAATAAAAATTATAATTCTTACTTTTTTATTATTCTTCAAGGCTATCGTCAAACAATCCTATATTATTTCTTCATTTTCGAAACCTTTGATCAAAAGACGGACTTTATTTAACATTTTGCAGTGCCCTTTATTGGGACCTGTTCAGTGTTTTTCTTTGGAGTAATTTTATGATATTTCGTCGTTTTCGAACCTTGAACTCAACCTTTTGAAGTGCCTCATAAAACGAACATAACACAAATAAATACAATTATAAAAGACACACTGAACGAGTGTAGAGTGTTGTTAATATTAACGATTTATATCGGCACCACTGCAGTATCCCCATTGAAATATTTCTTGAGCTAAGGGGGCACCAATGCGGTGTCCCCAATGTACACCACTGTGGTGAGACGCACACACCAAGTAGTATTTTGTAACACGAAATTTGATTGGTTAAGATCTAAGTTTGAGTCAGGAGAGTTATATCGACCCGTGTGCGTGAACGTGAATAGACGTGTGTCTACAGTGCATATAAGCTGGTTCATGGATCTGCTGTCGGTTGTAATGACTGTGTTTTTTAACAACTACAATGGTCTTTTATTTATTCATTTATTTATTTATTCATTTATTCATTTATTTATTTATTTATTCATTTATTCATTCATCCATTCATTTACTTATTTATTTATTTACTTATTAGTATTACTTACTCAGGGTAGCCCCTTCAGTGATTGAACGCTGTTCTCCGGGGGGTTCTGCTCTGACATTTAACACAAATAGGTTTACATAATACTATAATTATGTACAATCCAGTGACAAATACACGTCATTAGGAAATTTACATTGTATCAGTGGACAATAAAACAGTTGAAAATGTATCTCAAATTGCATCACTTGTAAAGCTGGTTAACACATGACTTATTTTTTCTCGGCACGACTTATAACCAATTTATAACCAATTGGTAGTATTGCGTCAACTATAGAGCTTGTCCCCCCCCCCCCCCCCCCAAAAAAAAAAAAAAAAATACAACGGGACTTTCCGCAATGATAACTTTGGGGATATTATATAAATCAGCATGATATTTCATGGTATGAACATATAACTTATTACCTTCATCTTGGAAAAATCCTATTCGATTTGCCTCAGTGGTCATGGAGAATTAGGATCTTTTACCAATCATGGCCGATGTCTCTTCCGTCCAGATTTTGTAAGGAGACGTGTTGTCCATTGTTTTCACGCTTTATGATCGATTTTTTTTAATTCTCCATAACTTACCACTGTTTCCAAAATTCAGACATACTATTTCCTTTTATTTCGTTTAGTTCACTATCTATGTCGTGAGATTGAAAAAAGAAGCATGCCATCACTTTCATAACAAATATATTTGTGCAAGAACACATTAAACAATTTCGATCACAAAGCGTGAACACAATGGACAACACGTCTCCTTACAAAATCTTGAGAGAAGGGACATCGGACATGACTTCACAAAATTCACACAAAATTGTTAACATAAACAAGATGCAGGAACAAATTCTACTACGCGTTGTCGACTGGTATGCCTCCGCCTCTGTGCACAGACATTGTGTAAGTGACGTCATAATCTTAATTAGTAATAGTTAATCGACAAATGCCCCGAAAGCATGTTAGACATATGGTGTGAATGAACTGTTATATATCACCACTCTACCAAGTTGATGAAATTCGGGTTATTATTCATGAGGTGTGTAAACAACAGATCAACATCAGGATGAACAACCTGGAGACCAAGTGCAATCCGGCCAGACTCGGCGTTTGTCATTTCTTGAAATTTTTAAGGGATGTAATGGATTTCTTTTCAAAGCGATGTATTCTTTGTGGTTGAGCTCTTCTTTTCCTGGTCACCAGATGTTGACTGTTGGGATTTCATACCCAGTTTCTCCCTCCAGAGGGCGGTAGTGCGCGTGTTGAAGCCAAAAGCCATCATGATGAACAGACCCTGCAGGGAGTTGATCGCGGTGAAGACGTACCACAGCTCGGGCACATTGACGTACTCGCTTACAAAACCCAGGACCCAGCCGAAGCCCATGGCACTGGATACCTGATCGTGTTTACGAGAGAGACAGAGAGAGAGAGAGAGAGAAAGGGAAAGACAGGGACGAGAGAGAGAGAGAGAGAGAGAGAGAGAGAGATAGAGAGGGAGAAACACTCGCTTTGATAACGCTACATTTAGTTCAATTAGTATAAATACAACTGTTTCTTTGTGGATGTACGTAGTAAGTTAACTATGTAAGTTCGATCTACTTCACGATTTTTAACCCTTTGAGCGCCAGATGAAAATGTTGCTCTAAGGGATTTATGTGTATTACTAGTGAAAAGGGGGATAGGCCTATATGTGGCGCACAAAATGGTTAACAGTCGGCGAGTATCAAAGTTACAGCTCATTGGTGATATCAAAGCACTCCTCTTCCTGTATACCATATTTTAAATATCAAATGCTATCGAATCAGCAGTAATTATTTTCATAAGCAACTTGTAAGTATATTAATTGCATATGCATATTTGATTGTGTTATCAGTGAGTATTAAGGTATGATCGTCATCTTTTACAAACTTCAATATTTCAGCCTGAATGTGCAATCTATTGCCAAAATTACTGTGATTCAGCAATTTTATAAGGTTGATGGTCAGGTTGAGTTTATCTTGGAATTGTACTCTTCCTAAGATAATATTATGCAGGCGATATTTACAATTACCTTGATGTACAAAGTGAGTTCCTCCTTGGCCTTAGTAAGTGCAGGTCGATCCTTCATCACTCTGGCTGATGCCTTCTTGGTCAGCCTGATGCCAATCACGGTGTCGCTGAACAGGATTGCGTTGAGCAGAAGCAGAGCAGCCAGCGGCACTCCGAAGCCATACAGACTGGCATCACCCCTAGACAGCCAGCACATCCCATCACTGCCGTACTCGAAGGGTAGGTTCGTACAAGCGCATAGATCAATGATCAAGCAGATGCAAACAATCACGGCTGGACTTCCCCAAGCGTAGAGGGCGTACCAAACTAGAATGATCTCAGAGCGGTTTCCTACCCGGATCTTTGCTCTTGTCCCAAATGTACGGTTTAGATCAAAGGCTAAAGCGTTCATCCAAAAGAATGTAGCCAACCAAAAGTAATGAGTTGCTGCTCCCAAGGCTTTGCAAAAGACCATGTTATGCAAAGCAACGCCCACACCACCAATGAGCATCAACACAAAAGCACATAGAAGAGCGACTGACAAGGAAAGGACAGACTTCCCTGCAATATTCCGCAGCTTGGGGAATACCGTGTACGTGGTGATGATTACGAGAAGGGAAACGATAGACAGAGTTGAGCCTACAATGGTTAGGATGCCAAGCCCATAGGCATTGTGAAGTAGCTCCTTTTCAGTAGAGGGGTCGGTCAGGCAGTAGCGCACATTACCAGTGGCCAATATCTGAAACTGGCCAGGTGGAATAATGTGAGTGCTATTGGTAAACATCAAAGATTGGCTTCCGTCGTCGGCAAGCACAAACTCGAAAGAGCCAGACTTGGCAATGAGTTGCTTCACACAATCTAGATTCTGCACAAAGTCCTGGCAAAGCACTTCTTGGGTAATAACATCTCCCATGTACAACATATCTTCTGCAGCCCACCGGATATCAACTTTAAAGGGTTCAAAAGAGCAATTACTATCATTTTCTAAAAACCTGTATGAGTCACAATTCCAGTCCGCTGGAATACTTATATTCACGTCAGAAACAGAGACATTTCCAAACGAATGCGACAAGTTACACAAGGTGTCGTTAAAGAACATGCTCGTTTGTGATGAGGATGTGATATTCGATTCCATCACCCTTGTGAAATTCGTTTCAAAATCAAAGCAGGTGTGACACGATGCCCAACTCTGAAGGTCAGTGCAGACATCAACTACTGATACTATTTGGGAAATGACGCAGTCAATGTCTGTTGCAGGAATGACATACGAGAACCTCAGTATGTCATATGGGGACAAAGAAATCATATTTTGGACGAACGACACAATGTATTCCATGTCTAATGTCGTCAGGTTATAATATTCATCTCCAAAGCGTTGTCCGTGAAATGTCAGACAAGCCTTCCCTTTCTCTTCAACAGGGAGTCTGTCGCAATTCTCAGTGGAGCTATTGAAGATGAATCCTGAGTAGCAGTAGACGACCATGCACGTTTCGCTGATGGGGTCAAACGCCTCGTTCGCTGCACAGGATGCTGTCTCAGCCATTGCTACAATCGTCTCAGGGGAGAAGCGAAAATACGCTGCTAGCGAAGGGAGACCTGACAGGGTAACAGCTAAATGTTGATACGATAAACATAGCTCTGTGTAACTTCTGCAAACATCAATTCCATTGCAATATGCACAGTGGATGTTCTTATACACCAGACTATCCATTACAACGGGTGCTAGGTAGGCGGCACATTTTTCTTGGAGAGTGCTATGAGACGAGACCTCAGCCGGACAGGAACTCACGTGGACATTTATACAAGGTCTCGGGGTCATGTCCCTGGGAATGTCAGCAGGCACCTCAAACCGTTCAAAGCAGCCTCCTATCATGTCACAGCGTTTGGTCCAAACCCACGCTGTTACACCACTGTAGCTAAATCCATGGCAGAGGGCGCAGTACATGTTCTTGAAATGGCCAACGGCATCCACTATAATTGGTGTTTTGAAGATGTCGCTATCCAAAGGTGGAGGCTGCTCACAGAGCATGCGCACTTGGCTCTCAGAGGGGATCTGCGATGGGCACTTCGTAATGAGGTAGAAGAAGACATCATTCGGGTGAGGAATGTTATCGTATCCAGTTCTTATTCCAAGCACACGCTGACATGACATGTATGGCAGGTAGCCATCTTGCCACGCCATCCTGTCGGGCAGTTTCGGCTGCGGAAACGGATAGAGCTGATGAGAGGTTGTTCCATCCAGCAGTGCTTGGGCTTTATCGGGGCAGCAGTCCAGCATCGCCTCGCAGTGACTGTCACACTTGCATGGCCTTCCTTCCCAACTTCTTTCGCAGGAAAATGGCGTACGGGCATAGGTAATCCAAATCGAACAGTTTCCGTCTGGCAAAGAATCCAGCCCGTCACTTACGATGCATGTCGCGTTTTCTGTAATCAGCAAAGTACAAAAAATGGACCAAATGTACTCGTAAGTTACATACGTCATCAGATTATCTTATAGTTCGTATTCTTCAAGTGACGTTATAGAAATATCGTTCTCACAAATAGTAAATTATATTGTCTATTGTCCTAGCTATTATATCCGCCACTCGCCAGGCAACGCTCTACCATTTACCCCGCACACGGACTCTTCTTGCTTAATGTATAATGGGCCAAAATACTGGACCTCTCTCAGCCTAAACATATTCAAATCACAACCTTCAAATCATATATTGGACAACATGATTAACGATAAACATGGTGACGTCTTCGTACAGCGTATATCCAACAATCACAGGAACACGACCTTCATCCCCCCCCCCTTTCCTCTCTTTCTCCCTACTCTATCGCTCTTTATCGCTCTCTTATCTCTCTTATCTCTTATCTCTCTCTTATCGCTCTCTTTGTTTGAGCGGTTTTCCTTTATACATTTTAATTCGGTTATGTTACTTCATTGTTTGCTATCATGACAGTAATTACAACGAAAACTTCATTTTCAGCTGTTAATTTGAAGGGGAAAACGTTGTTGTTTTTGCTATTTTATTCAATTTCGGTTCGATTAAGTTATGCTTATAATGAATTAATGCAATCAAGATTTGTTATAATTACATCTTGTAATAATATGAGTTTAGTTCTCATTTGCATACACACATTAATGTAGATTTTTTTTGTAAATACCGCTAAACATATTACAAAATTATTACATCATTACTGTATATTTTCATGCGGGGTCCATAATCCACAAACACTGCTCGTTTTTGGACCTCTCCACACAAAAAAGGTATTTCTATGGAAAAATTGTGTTTATTATGTTTTGTTTGTTGTTTATGTTTACTGTATCGGAATTTTATGCATGGCTATCGTTTTCTGTGTGTGTTTTCTTGTGGGGGAATAAGTTGAATCTTGAATTAATCATTTGTTTGTGGTGTTTTGTGTGTGTGTGTGTGGAGGGGGGGTGGAGGGTTGATTTAGATTTTTATACATTCTTCTTTGTTGTATTTTTTAAAAAAATGCATGTTTCTTATGTAATTTGGTTCTTCTCGCTGCCATTCATTTGTACTATAAGACATATTTCAATCTGAAGTGAACTATACATTATGTATTTTAAAGGTCATCACGCTTTATAAGCCATCGGCTTTCTGGTGATACCCATTGCTGATGAAAATGGTTTATTTTGTTTTTATGAATACAGGATTGAATTTAATCGAAATTGAAATTGAAAGCACAAGGTATAGGCCAAATACAGATGATGATGTGGAACACACGTAGAATAACTTTAAACTATCATATTTTGTACAAATTCATGGACTTTGTGAGATTTAGCTTACCAGACGTCAGTGTCACAGAGACACGTAATCCATAAAACTGCACAGACATGACAGAGAAAAGCATGATCATAATGATAAAGATCCAGTTTGGGATATATGAAGCTAAGCAGCGACGTAGAATTCAAAGCTTTCGTGAAACACTACTTTGCTTTTTAACCGCAGTGTTGTTGTTTTTTCAAATACAAAAGGAAAGTGAGAATTATATTTTGCTTGCCCTAATGCTTATGTCTTATCCCCAAATAAATGGTGATGTTCAACAAACATTGTTTCTTCGATTAAATTGCGTTGATTGTGATGTTTGTTCACGTATTGTACCTGAATTTATGTTTTTGTGTTATTGTTCTTTCTGTGGAAAATATGTGGAACAATTTTGTTATTGTTATTGCAACTAGGGGTATAGTGTGGATACAGTACAGTGAAGCAAGTGGGATAAGTTGGACACTCGAATGAATCTACGTCTGTGTGCATGCAGTTGAAGAGGGCATAAGTGGGAGCGACTGTTTGCAATCAACAATCACACATTGATCAATAGATCTTGAAGAAATGTGATAATGATCGGAGAAATAATGACCACAAATATTGAATATGTTTCTATCTTACAGTCGAGTTTTCCCTTGCTTCATTCTAAAAAATAACAAAGTAAATAGTATGAGCAATGGTTTGTGGTGTCTGGTTTTGTAACAAAAACCTTCTTTGGTGACATGAAGGATTACATTATAGATACATAGACATTCAAATAAACAAAAAGAGAGACATGTACTTCATACTTTAAATCTTCCAATTCAAATCCTTGCATTTTTACCCTCGACACCATAATTATGTAGTGATGAAAAGCGGCGTGTTACATACGGTTATCTTAATGAAAGAATATGCAGGTTGCTATTGGGTGATTAATCTTCTTGATATTTCTTGCCATAACAGATCATATTAAGGTGCAGCGGATAAATTGAACTGTTCACTAGTCTAATTTCCTTTATATAATAAATGTTGTGGACTAAATTTTGCATAGACATCGCACCAGTCCATTGATCTATGCCATTGTGGATCTTACCAAGGATGTTTAAATTACATGGAGTACCATCAACCGTTTAAAGGCAGATTCGTTGTACTCTTCTTCTAGTCACAAAAGAATGCTTTACAAATAGTTTCTCCTTGATTTCATAATAATGCGGCCGATTCTCTGGATACGTTTTGCCTGGACTTGACGCATAAACAAAAAAAAAAGATGCGCAGAAGAATTTGGGGAAATATCTCCACCACATATGACTGTGACATTTAATACCTACAATGCAGTTATGTGTAATACGTATCCCAGAAATTGCAGAGAAATAAAAAGAAATTCCACAATAGTTATTGACTTGTATCTTGCGCGAATCGTGACAGTGGGAACACATAGGCGAAGGCACACGCTCATCGCAATTCAAGAGTCAAGATGACTGGGTGTTCATCTTCCATAGCACAGCCCGTTGTTGTCGATAGAGAATCGACAAATGGAATTAAAGTGTACTTAAAGAGAAAGTTTATCCTGAAATTATTTTGATTCAATAAAAGCAGACACGTGCAAGAAACATATCAGTGAAGCTAGATTTTTAGTGAAAGGGCTTTCTGGGGTAATTTCAATTTACAAAGAAATTTTAGGCATACACCCAGTAGTAAGGATAGCGTGCTCCATCCTGTAAATGAACGAAAAACAAGTCAGACAAAAATCTTGGAACCAGACGGGATTTGAACCTGCAGTCTACTGCTTACCGGGCAGCGACTTAACCACGCAAGCTATTTCTAGTTCACGGGTCAAGACACGACAACATGGAAACAAATACCCGAAAGAGTCTCAAAAGTTTCATCTGACTCATTAATATTCATGAGTAGTCCGCCGTAGGGACAATTCGGCTAGATTTTGACTTGTTTTTCGTTCATTTACAGGATGGAGCACGCTATCCTTACTACTGGGTGTATGCCTAAAATTTCTTTGTAAATATCAGTGAAGGTTTGATAAGAATCCATCAAAGGATAACAAAGATATGCTCTTTTAAAGTTTTGATTTCGTGACGTCACGTGCGAGGTGCTATTCCATAATTATGTTATGTACATTTTTTTTCGAAAATGTGCATTTTATAAAAAAAAAAGAAGAATTTATCCTTGCACCTGTGCATCTGATACATTATCAGAAATACGTGTTTACACACATACCTGTATAAAGAAAACACATTCCATTGTCAAAAACAGAAAAAACAGCAATTTATGTAATTAGGCCTATAGTTTACACAAAATTGAGATTTCAAAATCTAACAACTTACTATTCACGCTATTCCTTTGACCGATTTTTGTCAAACCTTCACTAATATGTTTCTTTCTTGTGTCTTATCTTATTGAAAGACAAATAATTTCAGGATGAACTATCCCTTTAATATGCCACCATTATAATATGCCTTTATTCAATGTGGAGTAACTCACTTTTATATTTTGGCGACTACTTCTTTGCTGGTGCCGTACTACGTATTAGGTACGCCTGCCGACATCTTACATTTGTTTTTTAAGGTGCAATAGTGTAGGAATTGAATGAAGTTATGTTTAGGGAGAAATCACAATCCTACATTATCAGTTTGTGATTTCCATTGACTGCAAAATCATCATCCAGTGCAAAATGTTAACACCAAGAGCGATTTTTGTTTCATTGATTTACAAATTCTAGACGGAAAATAAACAAAGATATAATGAGATCATGATATCCACTCTTCCATGCATGCTAACTGTACAACCTGTTCTTATATTCGTTACTGAACATGACGTATCATTATGCTAAAGGTCTGGCGCTTCCCAAAATGAGTACAATAATCTTGGAGTTAGCTTGTAACGTCTTGCAAGCAACGCTTTCATGACTTACCTCCCGTGAGCTGGTCCGTTTCTTGCCCGGTGACGAGCCCGACTTCTCCGTTGATGGCACAGATGACGACCGTGCACAGGATGGAGAAAGCACGCTTGGACATCATACTTCAACATTAATTTATTCAAAGTATATGCATTAAAGTGGGGTCTTATAGACTTCGAAAACCTTGATGAATCTAATACTAGATATGGCTAGGAACGCTTGAAGAAACTGAGTGGGCTCTCTTAAAGAATTATAGAACAGGAGAGACCAGGCCTTTTCAGGCCTGCGCTGGGCACTCTGTAAATTGTGAGTGATGAAGTTGAGAGAGAGGAAAGTTCTTATAAGTCTTACACCGAAATCACGACAAAAGATGTACGTCACCTACACTAATTGCAGGGATGGCAAAGATCAACATTGTTACATCAATCAATTATCTATGCAGGCAGTCTCTCTCTGTCTCTCTGTCTCTCTGTCTCTCTCTCTCTGTCCCTCTCTCCCCCGCTCTCTCTCTCTCTCTCTCTCTCTCTCTCTCTCTCTCTCTCTCTCTTTCTAAATGGATATTGATTAAACGATTCGTTATATTTTCCAATCACTGTTGATTGTTTTGGGGAAAGATCAATATTTGTATATCATTTAATAATCCATGCAGGCAGTCTCTCTCTCTCTCTCTCTCTCTCTCTCTCTCTCTCCCCCCCCCCCTCTCTCTCTCTCTCTCTCTTTAAGAAATTGATATTGATTAAACGATGTGCTATATTTTCCTAGTACTGTTAGTTGTTTTCCTTTATAGGCCTTCATTAGTATTCATATGCATGGCCCTGGTTGTTGTTTAGTGCACGTCTCTGGTTGAATCGTTTTTCTCAAAGAGAAAATGCAGTCAATTAGCCCGGTGTCCATGGTGTCCAGTCAGTTTAATATTTACAATCAAAGACATATCACAAGTATATTCTCAGCTCTAGTACTAGAAACAGGATATCTAGGCTATTGCAACCAGACCTTTTTATCGTAGAATGTGGGTTATAAATGGGTGATTTAATTATGTTATGAGCCACAACTGTATACGGAAAATATGCGAAATCAAACCAAGTACTTGTACTGAGTTGGCTTCCGGTCCTCTGTAAATAATGCATAACCCTACCACGCAAGTAGTCAGGCATCATAGACAGTCACGTAACTCTTCTAACGAACCTCTACTTTGTCTTTTCAATCAGTGGCGGATCTCAGGGGGAGGTTAGGTGGTTTACCCCCCCCCCCCCCCCCTCCTTGGGATGTCGCATAAGGAAAGGGGAAAAATGGGCTTTGCGGTGGTTTGAAACCCCCTCCCCGTGGGATTAGCCTCTCAAACAAGGGGGAGGGGGTAATAAGGAATTTAGCTGGTTAAAACGCCTTCCCTTTATTGGGAAATCACGGACAAAAAGGGATAATATTGCCCGTTAGGACAAACCGAATCCCTCTGCTTAGCGACTTCAGGCCTCGAAGACCCAACAGCTCACACCTAGCTAGTCTCTGACCATGGCATCTCTTAACACCCCCTCCCCCCCCCCCCCCCCTCCCCCTTGGTAAAAAGCTGGATCCGCTCGTGTCGATAGATCTCTACCCTACACTCCCCTTCCTCTTTATAATCTTGCTCTTTACTCATCTCCCACTCCCTGCAACGGACTCGTATTCCATCCTCTTTTTTAAACCAATTGTTATCAAAATAAGTAAAAGTAAATGTTGATATGGCACTTCCGATAAGTGGAGGATAGTCTCTTAATTTCTTGCTAATATTGATCGACTTGCGCCTACGTGCGACATGTACGAACTATCAGCTGGCAGCTATAGAGCAGTAAGAGACGAAACTGTTTTAAGATGACAATTTCGCTGAAGACAGAATTAAGAATCCACTGTTTGCTGTTTTAGTTTTGATGGGCTGCCATATTATAAGGAGGTGCGAAATTTAATTTCAACACCTACATGACTAATGGTTGTTATTACTTGATAGTCACGTGCGTAGTTCTTAAGTACATAGTGATATATTGAAAGAATAAGGACAAAATATCCGTTATTCAGTGTTATTGGTGACTGGCACAACCTCCTGAGGTTCGGTGTGGTTTTAAAAAAATGGACCAATAATTTTTATTTTATTTCCTGTGAGGTGCAGATTGATTGATTGCTATAATTCATTTGCATACATCATAAAAATAACATCTGAATATAAAGTAAGAAAAAAAACAGTCAATTCATATCAATAAGCATACACAATTTACAATAAATCGATTGATAAATACTAAAAAATGAAAGAAAAATTAAAAAAGGCTGGAAAATTGTCTTAACTGATGATCAGACGAAAATGATGCGAAAGTGGGACATTTGTAAATTGACAGTCCCGTGCGCAGTTCTTCAGCACACAGTGATATATTGAATGAATTAGAGCTAAACATCCGTTATTATTGAGTGGCACAACTTCCTGAGGTTCGGTGAGGTTTTTAAAAAATGGACCAATAATTCTTACTTTACTTCCTATGAGGTGAGATTGATTGATTGCTGTATTTTAATTCATTTTCATATATATATCATAAAAATAAGATCTGAATATGAGGTAAGCAAATAAAATAGTAAATTCATATCATAAGCGATATTTAATCGATTAATCAATACTAGAACATGGAAAAAGGAAAGCAACTTCATTTTAATTCATTTTCATACATCATAAAGATAAGATCTGAATATAAGGTAAGCCTTTTAAGCAAATAAAATAGTAAATTCATATTAAAAGCATACCCAATTTTTCATTGATTAATCAATACTAGAACATGGAAAAAGGAAACTAACAAAGGGGCTGAAAAGAATTGCACCAATAAGTTTTCTTAACTGATCAAATGAAATTATATGAAAGTGTGACATTATGAAATTGGTTCTCAACAATGTGAATACAATTTCGCACACACGCACATACACAAGTAAATCTTTCACACATGGAGATTAACATCTTTCTGATGTCTTCCTGATATCTTCCTGAAAAGGAACATATTATTACTTGCAAAACTGATTACATTTGCAGCACACTTTTCCACTTTTTTGTTTTTCTGTATAGTCTAGCTATTTTTTTTAACTATAGTGTCAGCACTAATCACCACCCTATCCTTCACTCTCCATTTAATCCCATTTATCTTTGGAAACTAAAGATATAAAACCAGGATTGTGCAAGTGTTGTAGAATAGAAGGTCATCTCTCTTCTTTTCACTCTTTGCTTTCCTTTCTTCTAAATTGTATCAATTATTAGATTGACATTAGTTACCATCAATCGACGGTATGCCGCCTGTCTCGATACACCGCTTAGTCTTCAATGGTCTTTGAAACAACCATGATATCAATCAAATGACTCTTAAGAGATGTGTAAAACAAGCGTGCTTCACTACTGCACGTTGAAAAGATACAAACCTATTTAGACACCATGATAATGACTTGCTAATAACCTTGCTAGTGATGGGATTTTGGGGAGGTGTTTTTTTTCCCTTCATTTTTGAGGTTTTTCGAAAAAAATTTAATCCGCCCAGTCTCGTGGGGGTACACGACCGAAAATAGTGGGGGGGGGGGGGGACATTTGATATTGTGTCCCCCCCCCCTTGGAAATGGTGGGGGGGACGCGTCCAACTCCGTCCCCCCCCCCCCCCCCCCCCCCCCCCCCCGGATTTCCGCCCATGCTTTTTTGAGGTGGTACATGAAGAAGCTGCTGATTGGATGATCGAAGGGATCTTGCTGTGGTATGGATAGACAATAGATCAGACAGATAGCTCGGTGCAAGTCCATGGATAGCGTTGAAGACATGAATGAGAATTTTTAAACGGATGCGAAATTTTACTGGAAGCCAGTGAAGTTCTTGAAGAATTGGTGTGATGTGTTCTTTTCTAGAGGATTTGGAGACAAGTCTAGCTGCTGAGTTTTGTATTCTCTGCAGTTTTGTTACTTGTCTTTCCGGAAGGCCTACTAAAAGACTGTTACAATTATCAAGTAGAGACGAGACAAAGGCATGCACAAGAACTTCAGTGCTGGACTTATCAAGGTACAGACAAATACTACCAAGTTTCCTAAGTGCTAGGGATCGAGGCATTCCGACAAAGTTTATTAACATGAGTTTGCATATTCAAATGCTTGTCTAGAACAACACCAAGATCTCGCACTGAGTTGGAAGGGGGGACCTGATCATTGCCTGATGTAATTGGGGGGAATTCCTGATAGTGTCTAAACTTTGATGACAGATGAAGAACCTCCATCTTGTTGTCGTTGAGTACAAGATAGTTGTTCACCATCCAGTTTCGAACTTCCCGTAGACAGCGTTCTAACCGCTCGATTACGATTTCCCTGCTCGAGTTGATGGACACATACAATTGCGTATCGTCGGCATACAACATTGTTGAGAAACCATGTGATCTGATTATATCTTGTATTGGGGATGTGTAAACAATAAAAAGGACTGGGCCTAGCACCGACCCTTGAGGGACACCCCATTGGAGTGAAGAGGGCTCTGATGAGGCTCCCATGACGTTGACCACTTGCACTCTCTCTGAAAGATACGAGGAAATCCACTGAAGAGCTACCCCTGTCACTCCAAACCATTCCGTTAACCGCGAGAGAAGCTATATAACGGTGTTCTACGGTGTCGAAAGCAGCAGTTAGGTCCAGTAAGATCAGCACAGCTTCATTACCACTGTCGAGCGTTATCAGGAGATCATTGAATACCCTCAGAAGAGCTGTCTCGACGCCATGATGCTGCCTGTAGGCTGACTGTCTGGAAGGCAAGAGTTGGTTTTCGGAGAAGTATGTCATCAACTGCTGACAAACGACACGCTCTGTGACTTTTGCGAGAAACGGTAGATTTGAAATTGGACGGAAGTTCTTCAGGTTGTCAGGATCAAGACTGGGCTTTTTTAGTATCGGAGTTACTAATGCTAACTTCAGTGAGGCAGGCAGAATGCCCAGCTCAAGAGACTGGTTCACAATGTCGGTGATGGCAGGAAGGAGATAAGAGACATGAAATAATGATAATAATAAAGACATGATATGAAATAAGAGATATTTATATTTTTTGTAACATGAAAAAAAGACGAGCTGAAGACATTTGCACAATTTGTAATTTTTGCATTATTTTATGACGAGCCGGACTTCTACAAAGGAGGCTGTTACAAAAATCAAGGTGACATAATCCTTATGATTCAAACTTGTGAAGGTGTATAAGTCTGGCCACTTCCCACATATATGAAACTTACATGCATTGATAGTATTGCTATGACTGAAGAAAGTATAGTTTTCGCAATGTGTAGCATTTTCTCTTCTTTGTTTTAAGAGGGATATAATGAATTAAACCGTTCTTCCCTTCATTTTGATGTAAAGTGTGTGATCGAATGTTATTTCAAATTAATGTTAACAATGAAATCATCAATGCTTAACTAATCACGTATGACTAGGCTAAAAGAAAAGAAGAAAAAAACGGAGAAAGCATTGAATAATATACGAGAAAACTATGTACCATTGTGTAAACTTGTTTGCATTTTGAATACTAGTATTCTTTGTGAGAAAACGTGTACGTGAGAAACCGTATAGTATATATGTGTTTGAAAGAAACCTAAAAGAAGTAGAGAAAAGAACCCGTCTGTGAAAGAAGCACAGAAAGTAGCGGTGAAGAGCGCCATCTACGACAAAAACGGCAATAGTGTTATTACTCTTGAAAGTTATAGATCACAATGCACTGCATGCATGATGCGTATATTTATCATTGAAAGAATCAGCTGATGCAGAGGCCGGGTTACTCTGATGCTTGCACATTCACCAATGCTGAAGCAAATGCCCACATAGTTTTGTTTAGTTAAACCAGAAGCTTAGACTGTATTTGCGTTTTTATAACGCACAGAGGTATTTGTTGCAGTTGCGATGATCAGCTCGGATACTAGTAAGCGGTGAGTCCAATCCAAGCCGATGGCGATGGCGAGGCATGTGAGGGGTTGAAACTGAAGTGAAAATAAAAATGTCTTGCCCAATCGAAGTCTCAAGCCAAAACTTTGCTTAAGACTTCAATTGTGCAAGATATTCTTATACAGCTTTTGCATTTGTTGTATGGTGGTGACTGGTGAGGTACCCTACGAAATACGAGGCACCCCACCATGCCTTTCGTGTGGGGTTTGCCGAGCTATTGAAAGAAGCTTATTTAACAATAACATTTTGGTTTGGTAAATTGTATGGGAAAACAACTGGGAAGAAATCACAAAGTCTTTGTCTTACCAAGTTAGTGAATAATATTACTGTAGGACAGTGAAATCTATTACTGATCAGTCAAGCTTTGCCCTTCTCTATTTCAAATCTTCACAGTCTGTATTGTAATTTGTTCACAAAATTCCTATAAACATGCTGTAGAAATTTGACATTGATCCAACTCGCGTAGGAATGGAGCCTTCTCAATGTTTTTGCACAATTGCGTCAGGCCTATCGGGTCCTGTTACCTACCACGTAGGTTCCAAATTGGGTCCCAGTACTTTACTCTGCGCGTCAGCTCAACAACCGTGTGCAGTGTCAAAACAGGAGAATCTCGCACATTTTTATTGCATATCGGCGGAATCGATGCCAATAGATTAATCAAGCCTTCAAGGTTTATTGAGCTCTGTATAAGTTTCTGCTTCAGAAGAAGTAGTACATCGCTGCATATGTACATGAATTTCTTATGCAAGGCTGTAAAAGTGTTTAATTCTTTTGTTTTCTGCACAACATTACAGAATGGCTTGATTCATTGCACCCAGGATCCACTAGCGCATAGGCCACAATGTCCCTATCACAACTCCACCAGTCTTTCCTACAGCGGTTGTCCTGCAGCAGCCACACACTGCAACGCCTCCAAGTCTCGTCTTGTCCTCACCAGCTCATTAAAACCTCGTCATCTTCACCACTTCAACAACATGTTTCTCCTGCTATGGCACACGGCATTGCTCCACATTACGGATGCCTCTCCTCCTGCAATCGAACTCCAGCTCGAACTCTCGCCACCTCGAGTGGCTTTTCTCAAGGGGCTAGGAGCCGCGACTTCCCCCAAACCATGCAGAGGAATCCGGTAGGGAACAACGTTGATCTGGTTCAGCTGGCAGGGAAACACAGAAAGACTTACACGGGAGTGTATGTGTGGGGCTTCACATACACAGGGGCTCTGGGCGTTCCAACCTACTTCTTTCCCAGTAAACGAAAGAACGCAATTAGAAAGCCAAAGAAGTTCCAGTCGGTTCCTTACAAGCTCAAGTTTGACGAAAAGGTGAGACTGCTTTACACCAAAAGTGTTTGGGGGGGGGGGGTCTGAATTTTGAAACTTTGTTTATGACGTCACAAGGTATGAAAGTGCAGCAATGGCACACTCCGTGAAACCGTGTTTATAGCCACAACAAAAATCTTATTTACACACCCAATGCTCTTCTAGAAACATGGTTTTGAATTAGTGTTTTGAAACTGTGTTTCAAAATGTGGATTCTGAGATTACAAAATCTTATAAATGTAGCCTAATCTCTGTGTGTGCCACGTGTCTGCTTTTCACAAGCACTGCAAGAGTCCTATAGGTCAGGGGCCATATTTATGAAACCTTCTAGCATAGCAAGGTGCTAAATTTGCATGCAGTTTAATGTACTTTAGCAACTTAATAGGGCCACTTAACGGTGGCCCGAGAGCCAGTGGCTACCTTGAACGGCTCACACTTTATGCAGTATGGACGACCTGAAAATCCATTTGGCCACCTCAAGCTCAAGAAACCACCTTAAAAAAAGAGATTAAGTGCAAGCTATGATAGGCTTAGAAGGTTTTATGATATGCACATGGCAGTTAATGTGAAAGGGGGAAAATAGCAGGCTTTGCGTGATATTTTTCTCCCTGAAATGTCAATGTGCGTATTCAACACCCAGCAAAAGTGCAAACCAGTATTCTATACTTCATCGGACAGTGATCTTTGTGAGATGAATTCCGAGCTTAAACTCAATAATCTTAGGCTAGGGTTTAGGGTCCAGGCTAAAAAAGGTTGGGTTGTCTTTGGTGAGGCAATTATGTTATTTTATGGTGATTTTGTGGCTCAATCGTCACAAAAAGCAACCTTTCTGATCATGTAGCACAACTCTACAGCACTACAACACAGCATGTCAACACAGGTTTCAGTGGCAATTGTGTGTGTATCTGATGAAATATAAATTCCGTAAATAATCTGTTAGCCGTAATACTTTTGTGTCCAGATCACGACTGCATCATGTGGCTATGGCTTTACTCTACTTGGTAGTCACACACAAGACACTCAGAAGGTATGGGGCATGGGCATCAACACAAGCTCCCAGATCGGCTACCAGCCTAAGGTCATCACCAGTGGTAAGCGTGCTGCCAGGGGGTGGGTGGGGGGGGGGGGGGGGGGAGGGAAGTGGGTATGGCTTTACTCTACTTGGTAGTCACACACAAGACACTCAGAAGGTATGGGGCATGGGCATCAACACCAGCTCCCAGATTGGCTACCAGCCTAAGGTCATCACCAGTGGTAAGCTTGCTACCAGGGGGTGGGGGGTGGGGGGGTGGGGGGTATGGTTTCACCCTGCCTGGTAGTCACACACAAGACACTCAGAAGGTATGGGGCATGGGCATCAACACCAGCTCCCTGATCGGCTACCAGCCTAAGGTCATTATCAGTGGTAAGCTTGCTAACAGGGGGTAGGGGAGAGGGAGAGGGGAGGAGGGGGGGGGAGGGGGTATGGCTTTACCCTGCTTGCTAGTCACACACAAGACACTCAGAAGGTGTGGGGCATGGGTATCAAAACCAGCTCCCAGATCGGCTACCAGCCTAAGGTCATCACCAGTGGTAAGCTTGCTACCATGGGGTGGGGGGGGGGGGGGGGGGGTAGGGAAGGGGGTATGGCTTTACTCTGCTTGGTAGTTACACACAAGACACACAGAAGGTATGGGGCATGGGGATCAACACCAGCTCCCAGATTGGCTACCAGCCTAAGGTCATCACCAGTGGTAAGCATGCTGCTAGGGGGTGGGTGGGTGGGGGGGGGGGGGGGGTAGGGGGGGGGGAGAAGGGGATATGGCTTTACTCTGCTTTGTAGTCACACACAAGACACACAAGGAGGAGATGTGGACTGCACAGTCTGTAACATTGAATAACTCTAATTTTGCAGCATACTATAGAGTTTAGAACATGGCTGTGGACATGAACATGTATTTTTTTTTTCAAGCTTAGCAGGAATACCCTTGTCAATTTACATGTAGCTCACACTATATGAGGATTAATTCTTTATAGCATGTGAGATTAGGAGATTGTTGGGTGTTCCGACCAAGCATAACCTTTTTACTGTGCCTACATTTTTGCGGGCTGGCTTTTATCCGCTCAGACACTGAGCAGCGTGATTCCTGCATAATCTGCTGTATGAATGATAAAAGACAGGCTTTGAATAAACTTCCTTATAGGGTGCTATTAAGCCACATCCTTTTGGTTACAGCAGTTTCATGACAAGTTCTTCATTTTAAATGTACCAGGGTTCATCAAGCCCCAAATCTAACCGTGAGCAACGAGTTCAGTTCCATCATTGACTGTGTGCTGTGATAACCCTTTCTTTCTGCTCTACCCCCCTCTCTTGGCCAGTGGAGGGCATGCACACGGTGGTGTCCCCAACTGAAATCTCGCTGCCGCTGACCAGACCGAGGCAGACACGGGTGACTCAGGTGTCCTGTGGGCGGTCACACTCACTCGTCTTGACCGACGCAGAAGGAGGTCAGTCCAGCTGTCCTAACGCCCTGTTTCTAATTTTTTGCAATCATTCTGATGTATGACATTTGTACGCTTTCTTCAATTCTTTTCTATACTATAATCAGCATTTTTAAATGTAATTTAGGCTTAGTGTTTTGAGTTGATAAACTCAATGGCCTTTTGTGACGTGATTAGCTATGCAGTTGTGAAATGCAGAATGTTTTGCATCGCGTATGAGCCTCTATCATGTATCTGAGAGTTACAGAGTGGCATCTATGTTATAAAACAGACGTTGATCCAAAAACGTGTTTCTAGCAGGAAACCAAACTTAAAAGTACTTCTAGAAATTTAAAGGGGAAGTTCACCCTGAAATTATTTTGGTTTCAATAAAAAGAGACAAATGAAAGAAACATATGAGTGAAGGTTTGACGAAAATCGGTCAAAGGAAAAGAAAGTACATGTAATTTGATTTTAAAGTTTTGATTTTGTGACGTCACATGCAAGGTGCTCTTCCATATGTTGTGAACAATTTTTTTCGAAAATGTGCATTTTCTCACAAAGATGTGCATCCTTATACGTGTGCATTTGGTACATTATTAGAAATACGTTTTTACACACATACCTGTACGAAAAAAAATAATTCCGTCGTCAAAAACAGAAAAAAGGCAATTTATCAACTTTTTTTGTACACAACATATGGGAGAGCACCTCGCACGTGACGTCACAAAATCAAAACTTAAAAATCAAATAACTTTCTTTTCCTTTGACCGATTTTCATCAAACCTTCACTCACATGTTTCTTTCATTGGTCTCTTTTTATTGAAACTCAAATAATTTCAGGGTGAACTTCCCCTTTAAAGCGTGTTTTAAATCTTTGTGACTTCACAAAACATGTGCAACCTCAGCAGCATACTCTGCGCAATGGCACGCTTGGTTGAGATCCTTTCTACCCAAATTAAAAATCTTATAAACACTCTTCTTGAACCACGGCTTCAAAACCGCAGCCTATGCTGTTGACTGTTCTCTCTTTGCTACAGTATTCAGTTTGGGCAATAACTCCCATGGGCAATGCGGCAGGACCATCATACCAGATGAAGATTACAGGTGAGAACACACCCTCTTATTGTTTACTGTGGACAGTCTGTACACTGAAAGCATGAAAACTTGTATTGCGTTTGATTTTTCTATTTTCTGCTTTATTTCTAAAACATAAAATGAGAAATACAATAGAAAATTAATGTGTTATGTGGATTCTGCTGTAATCATGGTTATCTTTCCTCATTAAGGCCATGTGAAAGGAAGTTTTGGCTTGTTTGCTGTTTATAACTGTGTTTATATTTTGCACAATCGTCTTCAAATTGGGTGCATTTGAAGCTGCATAGTCAAGTCAAGTCAAGAGTATTTGAATTGATTTATTCATCACATGATGTCTTGACTTATCCACAATATTTGAGTGATGATAATCACCAAATGCAAAAAGGGCAAAAACGTCCAAGCACTCATTTGTTCATGTTTATTTTTTTCCCTAGCAGTTTAAAATGTATGTTGCATGCAAGGGAAAAGGAAAATCCTGTCAAAACAATATGATTTTAGTATTGCATAAAGTGACAACATGCCCCCCTTTTCCAAGTTTTGTTTTGGTTAAATAGTTGATGTGAATAGGTGAAGTTATATCAGGACTTGCTCTTAATGGTAGCTATAGGTCCAATGGCCACCTGAAACAGCATTGGGCCACCTGAAACTGTTGAATATATGGCCCAGCTGGCCACCAATAAAACTAGAGCAACTGTCCTTACCACATAGTAAAGTAGGATACTTATAAATATCTGGGCTAGCTGATTATTTGGCCACCTGACCTGGATCTTATGCTTAAGTGGCCCTTTTGGCAAGCCCTGGATATGTTGCATAAATTGTTATTCTATTCTTTGTCTGCTTTGGTTGTATCCATAGCAATATCAAAGGCATTCCAGGCATAATATAAAGTCAATCAAAGAAAAAAATAATGTTTAGACCAGGTATGAAGTAAAGGTAAAATTAAAGTTGATATTCATAGAAAATCCAAAAATATAGCGATCCATATATCAATGGAAAGCTGAAAGTGTGTAGAAGTCAAATTTATTCATTATTTCGCTAATGAAATAACACAAAAGAAATAAAAACAGTTTTTGTAACGCATCTCATAATGCTACGAACCCTGCCGTTTGCCGTCCGCGAAAAGAGCGATTTTTGGTGACGTAAGGTGAATGGGCACGTAAGCCATCTCCAGCCGCTACAGTACGTGTTTTATACGTATAGCTCTAGTATATCGTCCTGACTAAATATACCATTTAAGGCCATATTTCACTGTCTTTTAGATTTTTCTTGTTAGTAACATTTGAGTAAGTCTTGCACAAATCTAAGAAAAATAATCTCAGCAATAATAAAGTAAGAAAAATGAAAATATTCTGACCTTTATCGGGAGGTTTTATATTGAAATACGAAGTCGAGTCTACTGAATTTAATACGAGCTGTCGTTCGGAAAAGTTAGTTTTCTTGCACTTGTACGTTTTGTAGAGGTTATGCCATCTAACGACCTTTCAATTAAGGCTTACAGATATCTCAAATAATGTTGATAGAAGACTTGAGATAATATAATTTAGATATCAAACACTCTATAGACCCATTTATATTTTTCTCGAAAGATTTGTTGACGTTCAACGTCATACATACTGCAGTACGATTATGCACGCGCGCGTACGTCATTATAGCCCATGCATATCGCGACTGCATATCGTACGGTATAGCCTTACTGGTGCATTCGCATTCCATGATTACAATGCATGCTCGCGATCGCACACGTACACATGTATGGGTATTGCGCATTTTCCTTTCATCAACTCTCTGCTCATCGTTCGATATTTCTGCTGCGCGAAATATAAACTGGTTTGTCAACATGAACGGTATCATAGTACATGTACATGTACATGTCTGCATCGTAGTTTTAATCTTATACAATTTCATCAGGATTGTTGACAGATCAATCGAGTCCCGTTCTTTTTTCTGTTTCGTCCCGGCCGACCGGTAGCTAGCTCGACTTTAATAGCGCTACTGCTACGGCTCCGCTCAGCTACTGCACGGATCGGGGCCACGGTTATTGCAAACTCGCGCACTAAGTTTTGGAAAAAATAAATACCCTCTAGTCTAAATCATTTCAACTACATACCAATTTTCGGTGCTGTTTGGATCACGCCTGGCATGATCCTGGTTGCCCCTTGGCCTAGCATCCCCGTAGTTTTCCATTTGTAAATCGAGATCGACATGTTCTTGAAGTTCAGGTTCTGGTTCATGCCGGTAAGCAATCTGTACAGCGTCCGTAACAACACCATTCGTACTCGCAGCTTGAGCTGAGGAGCGTTTGATTCATCATCAAAATCTCCCACTTCAGCTTCATCGATTTCACTATCTGGTCCATTACTAGAGCTAATACTCTCGTCTTCAAGTTCTTCTTCAAAATGGTCGATTTCAAAATCTAAATCGAGGTCCAACTCATCTATTGTTGAAGTCTAAAAAATAGTTCAGTTCGCGAAACGTAATTTGCTGTTCGCGTTCGGTACGTACACGAAAGCTGCACGTGACCGATTGTCAAATGAAATCATGGACATTCAGTTACGTCATGCATTGTGGCCTATTTTACGGGACGTAAATTGGGCAGATTTCGAGAGGGAATTTGAGTAGTTTTTGTTTGGATGTTTCTGCGCTCCTGGTTTGTTTTAAAGTTTGGGATTAGCGTTATAATGATCATCAAGTCATAAACTTTACAATGATATCAAATTCAACCGTATTTAAAATCAATGAATATCAACTTTAAAGAGATGTTATATGTTTACTTTATGTTTCCCTTTTTGCTACAGCTCAAATAAAGTCATACACAATATCAAAGGAATTGAAGGAAAGGTGAAGCAGGTAAATGCTGAGATTTATACCAGTATTGAAGGAAACAATTATTCAGTCCAGAATGCGTCTTAAAGGGAATATACTGTACTGGGAAGACAAAAAACCTTCAAAAGGGTGATCATGAGCAGTCTTAGTGCCAATAGTCTTAAATTCATCTCTTGTCCATTTTAGAAACTTACTGAAAGTTATTTGCTCTTAAATGGTCCACATTTGGAGTAATAAGTCAAATTTGTGAAATCCTTGAAATGTTTGGCCCGAACACTCTAAGGATTTGTGATTTAATCGCTAATTACTCCATGTGGTTGAACGAATTGGCAATGTGGAAGTAAAAGATAATGTATTTTTTTTTGCAGACATTAGCAAATACTGCAAAATATCGGATGTTCAAAAGGCAATTTATAGGTCTAGTTTGTGAAATATTTAACTTTAACCACTTCTCATGCGTAGATTTTTTTGGCTAAGTGAAATATTCAGCTATGGAATGGAACTTAACCAAAGAGCTTTATTGCACCCTATAAGAAATTTGAAGCTTATTCATACCTTGCCTTCTACTGTCCATACAATAGATTATGCGGGAGTTGCTCTGTTTGGTATTTAAAGGGGATATACTGTACTGGGAAGACAAAAATGCGTTCGAAAGGTGATCATGAGCAATCTTCTTGCCAATGGTCTTAAAGCCTTACGTCGTAGAGATACGACTCTGTATATGTCTTGCTTACTGTTAGATTCTCTGGTTTTATGAATTCTGGTCCGGTTAGCATGTCAAAATTTGCCATGGAACTGCAGAAATCAAATTGTTGCTCAGCTATATTAAATGTGTCTTAAAAGGTATTTGACATTTATTCATAGCCTGTTGTCCGCTGTCTGAACAGCAGCTTGTATTGGAGTCGTGAGATATACGCAGGCTCAGAAAAGAAGGAGCGAATGAAACTAATGGTCACAGAATCTGTTTTAAGTTTAGCTATTGTAAGTGGCAATTGATCGCAGCAGCCATTTGTGCTATGGAAAGTTGCAACAGAAAGCAAGTTGCAATGCATTGCAAAGTGACTACAGGATAGCAACTCATTATTAGTGATGCATGCCCCAGGACAGATTAACAGTGACATTAGAAAGACTATGGCTGTAAAACGGTCGACATAAATACCACATTTATCTCCCATATAGATATCATGTGGGCACGATCACAGCCTGTTTTTGACTGAAGAGGGTCGAGTGTATAGCTGTGGCTGGGGTGCGGATGGTCAAACGGGCCTGGGGCACTACGATGACTGCAGCACGCCCACGAGGCTAGAAGGGGATATCAAGAACGAGTTCATCACACAGGTCACAACACTAGCGGATTGCTGCCTCGCGATCTCAGGTGAGCACTAAAAAGGAAAGTCCACTCTGGGGTGTTGTTTCAATAAAAGCAGAAGTATGAAAGAAATATGTTAGTGGCGGTTTGACGAAAATCCCTCAAAGGATAAGAAAGTTATGAAAATCCGAATTATGAAAATTTGTCAAAGGATAAGAAAGTTATGATCTTTTGAAATGTCAATTTTGTGACGTCATGTGTGACATGCTCTTCCATGTGTTGTGTGCTGTATGATTCCATAAATTGCTCTTTTTCTGTTTTAATGTAGGAACAAATTATTTTCCTAGAAGTTTGTGTGTAAAAACATGTTTCTAATGATGTATTCAAATGCACAAGTAAAAGTTTGCCTTTAGAGAAAATAGACATTTTCACAAAAAAATGTATACAACCTATGGGAGAGCACCTTGCACGTGACATCACAAAATCAAAACTTTAAAAGATCATGATTTTCTTATCCTTTGACAGAATTTCATCAAACCTTCACTAACATGTTTCTTTAATGGTGGCCGCGCAAAAGAACGTTGGGCCACATGAAACTGTTAGAGTGTGTGTGTTGTTTATTTCTTGTGCTTCCCAGATAAGGGTGAGGTGTTATAAAATGTGTAAGAGAATTCCTGTATTTTGATTGGTCAAACATTGTGGAAGTTTTTTCTGCTGACCAACTGTTTGGGCACAGCCACATATAATATACAAATTCTGCCAGCTATGCATGAGTAAATCTTCTGTGTATCAGTACCATGATTCACAAGAATGTGTCCAATAAATATTCCTTGCAGTTGTTAAAATTTGCCATAGCCACATGTGCAGTAAATTTTTATTACTGTATGCTCGATGAAAGAAAATGGTTCATTTGCACCTTTTTGTGAGTTTTACATGCCCATTTTATGAAAGAAATGATGCGCCAGCTTGTTTCATGGATCAATGAAATTGGATGCATGCATTTAACTTTGGAAACAGTATAAACCTCACTCACTGCACTAGTGGATTTAAACCGGTCCAAAGTTATCCTTGTGTATCCAATCTGCACTAATCCACTAAGTCAGTGCATTATTTGTATACCAGTAATCATTTGCATTACTGTTGCGTGTTTCACCAAGCTGCTCGTAAGTTACGAACGACTGGTGATCCCTTCTTGTGCTAAATGCGATACCACATTTTATTCATTGAGAATCTGATTTAGCACAAGAAGGGATCACCAGTTGTTCGTAACTTGCAAACAGCTTGGTGAAACAACCCCCTAGAGCAGGTTATGAATTATGTGTGCTGTTCATCTTTTGTGCTTGCCAGATAAGGGTGAGTTGTTTGGATGGGGCAACTCAGAGTACAACCAGCTCAGGTGTGTGACGGAAGAGACACAGGTGTATGAGCCCAGGCATCTTCCATTCAGGGATGTAGGGAAGGTCACCTCCGCCGCAACTGGAGGGACCATATGTGCCTTAACTAATGGTAAGAAAGCAGGCATACCTTCCGACTATTCTGGTCTTAGAGGAATGTGTCATCTTTTCTTGGTTTTTCAACCTCAATGAATATAAATTCTTTCTTTTCCCCCATGACAAACAATGCAAAAGTATATAACAGTCATCAACGTTCAAAATTTTACCCATTCAGGAAGGACTTTTTAGAGCAAAGCTGAGCATTATTTGGCTTTTGAATTGGCAACACTATTTTTCTGTAATTAGTTTTTATGCCTCCGCCACGAAGTGGCCGGAGGCATTATGTTTTCGGGTTGTCCGTCCGTCCGTCCGTCCGTCCGTCCGTCTGTCCGTAAGTCCGTCCGTCCGTCCGTCCGTCCGTCCGTCCGTCCGTCCCGAATCCGTTTAGGCAATATCTTCAGAACCGTTAAGCAGATTTGCTTCAAACTTGGTACATGAATGTATTGCATGAAACTAATAAAGTGTGTAAAATTGGGGTCAAATCTGATTGAGGTCAAAGGTCAAAGGTCAATAAACTTTGTAAAAATTGCCCCAAATTGACCTTTTTCACAATAAATCCAAATCCAAGGATGCAATTCTTATTAAACATGGTACAAAGATGGATCACTACTTTGGAATAGACTGGTAACATTTTGGGTAAAATTCCTGAAAGGTCAGAGGTCAAAGGTCAATGAAATTTGTGAAAATTTGCCAAAAATTTACTTTTTTCACAATAAATCCAAATCAAAAGATGCAATTCTCATTAAACATGGTACAAAGATAGATCACTACTTGGGGATAGACTGGTGACATTTTTGGTGAAATTCTTGAAAGTTCAGAGGTCAAAGGTCAATGAACTTTGCCAAAATTGGCTAGAAATTGCCCCAAACTTTAAATTTTTCACAATAAATCCAAATCCAATGGCGCAATTCCAACCAAACATAGTGAAACCATGGATCACTTCTTGGGGGTAGACTGGTGACATTGTTGGTGAAATTACTGGAAGGTCAGAGGTCAAAGGTCAATGAACTTTGCAAAAATTGATATTTTTCACAATAAACCCAAATCCAAATCCAATGGCACAATTCAAACCAAACATGGTACAGAGATGTATCACTTCATGGAGGTAGACTGGTGAAAGTTTGGGTAAAATTCCTGAGAGTTCGAAGGTCAATGAACTTTGCCAAAAATTAGCTAAAAATTGCCCCCAAAGTGATAATTTTCAAAATGTATCAAAATCCAATGGTGCAATACCAACCAAACATGGTGCAAAGATGGATCACTACTTGGGGGTAGACTGATGACATTTTTGGTGAAATTTCTCAAAGGTCAGAGATCAAAGGTCAATGAACTTTGCCAGAATTGGCTAAAAATTGCCCCCTAATAGATATTTTTCACACTGAATCCAATACTAATGATTAAATTCAAACCAAACATAGCACAGAGATGTATTACTTCATGGAGGTAGACTGGTGAAGTTTAGGTAAAATTCCTGAAAGGTCAAAGGTCACTGAACTTCACCCAAAATTGGCTAATTTTAAACAAACTTGATACAAGGATGGATTTAGACAGACTGGTTAGATTGGAAGTCAAAGAAGTAAGAGGTCAAATGAACATTGCCAAACTTGGCTAAACTTAGAAAAACATAATGTGATATTTTCATTTCACATAGGAGCAATGGTGCATTGACCACCAAACATACACATTTTCTGAGAATAGCAACGAGGCGGAGGCATATTTATCGACTGCGTGGCAGTCGAATTGCTCTAGTTTGTTATAAAATGAAACATGCATTCCATTTTAAATTAATATCACATCAAAAACATACAATTATTGTGCCAATTTGAAGAGCAAAAGTGTGATTTCAACCTTTTCTGCGTGGTGCCAATTTTTCAGATTTAGTGAAAATCTGACCCTTAATCATGACCAGATTTGTTGATTAGTACGATCAATCATTATCTCTCCATCTAGATGTTGGTGAGGTGTGGGTGTGGGGCTATGGGTTTCTAGGGAGAGGCCCCAAGCTCACAGACACGGCCGTACCAGAGTGCATCGATATGACGCTGCTGGGGAAATCCCCAGGTAGGACTGACGTAGCGGCAACCAAAGTCTGGTGCGGTCTGCACTACTTCGCAGCCTTGACCAGTAAGTGGAGCCCCCCCCCCTCCCCCCCCCTCCCCCTCTCCCCCTCCCCCCCCCTCCCCCCATGTCACCTAGGAATTTATGTCATGTCAATTAGTGACATACTGTAGATGTGGAAAAATATCATGTAGACATGTGTATTCAATTCATTCAAATCAATTCTTTATTCATTATATAGAAACAAATTAACATTATGTCACAAACAATGCATTCAAGTATCACCAGAAAGCTGATGACTTGTGCAGTGTGATGACCTTTGCAATAGAATACAATATATAATCAAATGAAATTTTCCAAGTTGAATGTTTTGAAGTTAACCCATTGCTCATGGTTAGAAATTTGGTCTTTGTGAACCCTGGTCCAGTAAAGATGTCAAAACTTGCTCTGGAACTCCAGTAACCAAAGAGGTGTGGCTTAATTGCGCCCTGTAAGGAATTTGAAGTTTATTCATAGCCTGTCATCTATTGTCTGTGCAGCAGATTATGTGAGAGTCGTGCTGCTCAGTATCTGAGTGGAGTAAAGCCAGCCCGTATATATGTGGACTCAGTAAAGAACAGGTTAAAGATAAACTGCATGCAAACCGGTTTAGCACTAAAGCACTAAAGCACCAAGCTGACAGGTTAAAGATATACTACATGCAAACCGGTTTAGCACTAAAGCACTAAAGCACCAAGCTGACATGGTTGTGATTACACCTTGTGTGTCCCTATGCAGACAAAGGCGACCTGTTTACCTGGGGCACCAACGGATCCGGGTGCCTGGGACTAGGACAGCTTCACAGCCAGTACTTCCCACTCAAGGTAAGCTAGGCCCATCCAATCATTATAGTACCAATAGGTGGCGTGCCGTATTTTGAATCTATCAAATTGAGGCTCCAATTCTAACTTTGAGCAAAATGGGCCTATTTGGTCAAGCTTAATAGACATTTCTTTAACATGAAACTGAACCTGGGGCTTACATTCATTTCATTTTTCTGGGTAGTTTTGAGCTAATGTAAAACTAGTGATTTTCACGCAAAATTTATTTTTGTGCTTTTCATGCAACACAGAGCATGCGTGAACTCGATATCACCGCATATTCAAATCCTGCTATCTTTAGCTAGCTAGATGTGCAAATCTGTCGGGGCTTCCATAGTTGCTTGTGCTGGCATGCCACTTGTGCACATGTTACATGGTATTAGGCCGTGGACAGCTATCACCATTTTGTGGGCCATTTTGTGGCATTGAATGGTCATGAAATTTATTTGTTTAGGGCTTTGTTGATGGTTTTAATGCAAAGAGTGGATTTTTTTGTGGTGACAAGTATTCTTCGTGCGCAAAAAATAACATACCGCGATTGTGCTGTAGGTGTGAGGTGCCGTAAAAATGCACTCGCTCGAAAATGACTAGTTTGACAGTGTTCATAGATTTAGCAATGCCCACATCACGCACTTACAGGTATAATAAGATTATGGATGGAGACTATGGTCGGTGTGTTTCAAATGTAAAAGAGGAGAGTTTGTCACTTTTCCTGAAATTGTTTGGGAAGCTATGACTGTGAGATTTCAAACATGTTATCGTCAAAGTATACTGCTGATTCCTGCTGAGTTTCATGACTTTTGCAAATGGGACACCCTGTCTTTAATATGTTAATTACCGGTTATGCTTGTTTCAATTCAAGTGTTAACACCCCGTGGTATGACTTGCTGTTTCAGGTCTCCTTGCCTGGTCAAGTGACACACATGGCCTGTGGGGTGGACCACACCATCGCACTGGTCAAGAAAGACATCTAAGTTGGGCATTTGGAGTGGATCACATCATTGCATTGGGTCAAAAGGTCATCTGAGTCAGGCATGTGGATTGGCCCACACCATCGCACTGGTCAAGAAAGACATCTGAGTCGGGCATTTGGAGTGGACCACACCATCGCATTGGTCAAGAAAGACATCTTGAGTCGAGCATTTGGAGTGGACCACACCATCACACTGGTCAAGAAAGATATCTGAGTCGGGCATCCTAGCACTCAAACATACTCTGTGTTAATGCTGCACAATACAGCCCATATGCATAAGGGGATTACTGTCACTCAGATACCACTCTATGTTTATGACAACGATTGCTCAAACAGTGAAAAATCCTTACAATATGTCATTGCAGACCACTGGAGTTGTCCGTGATGGTGAATAATCAGACATTAATGCTAGTGATAATGGTTTTCAAACACAGATAACTTCTGTTGAGTAGGATTTCCAGAGAGCACATGTCTCTTTTGAAAACTAGAAATGCACTGTTTGAGGGGAATCCAACCCCTAAAATAAATTGACATTTTGTAATAAAAGCAGGAAAATATAGACACTGATTAGCAACATTTTTTTTAAATTTAGATTAGCAACAGTTTGAGAAAATCAGACATATCATAAGGAAGATGGTTGTATTTAAAAATCTGACTTGCTCTGTAAGCTTATTCTCTTAATCAAAGATAGGCAAGTGATTTGTATTGTCTTGTCTACATATGGCACATGAGAACAATACCAAATCCATGTTATGTCATTTCAGACTAATGGAGATGCCTCTGAAGGTTTTGTGATTCACAGTCGGGCTTAGCAATCAAAAACGACTTCCTTATAATATATTTGATTTCTTACCAAACTTTCACCGATCTGGTTTTGTGATTTTTCTGCTTTTATTAAATTCAATTCATTTTCATGGATTCATTTTCCTTCAAGTCAGGCATTATGTTGGTTCAACTTTGGCCCATACATTGAAGCAATATTTCTGTACATGTTTTGTGTACTGTTTACAATAATTCCATGCAGCTTGCACACGTGCACATCAGTTGTTGTGATGTTATAACAAGCTTTAACTTGTTGTGTGCTGCCTGCTTGTTGCCTGCTTGTGCCTGCTTGTTGCCTGCTTGTTGCCTGCTTGTGCTGCCTGCCTGCTTGTTGGATCACAAGCTGCTCAATGGCTTCTCTCTCTCTCTCTCTCTTTCTCTCTCTCTCTCTCTCTCTCTCTCTCTCTCCCTCTCTCTCTCTTTCTCTCTCTCCCTCTCTCTTTCTTTCTCTCTCTTTCTCTCTCTCTCTCTTTCTCTCTCTCTCTTTCTCTCTCTCTCTCCCTTTTTCTTTATCTCTCTCTCTCTCTCCCTTTCTCTTTCTCTCTCTCTCTCTCTCTTTCTCTCTCTCTCTCTCTCTCTCTCCCTCTTATCCCCATCCCCTCTCTTATACTTTCACTCCCCCTCTCACATTAGCTTTCTCTATAACACTCAACTCACCCTTTCCATACATCTATCAGTATGTGCCTTTCTCTACCCCCTCTCTTGCTTTCACTCACTCTTCTTCAATCCCTCTGTCCCTATATATCCTCATCTCTCGCCTCCTTCCTCTCCTCTCTGTTTCACTCTTTCTCTCTTTGTATTCATCATTATCTCCCTGTACTCTTCCTCCCCCCATCTCTCATTAGACCTTCATTACAGCATTGCCTCTTTCTCTCACTCTCTCTCTCTCTCTCCTTCAATCCCTTTGCCCTATATCCTCCTCATCTCCCCCCTCTTCTTCTTTCTTTCTCTCTTTCTCTCACCAAATCTCTCCCATATATCATACCCTAGTTCACCTTCATTACTGATCAGAAGTACCTCTTTCTACCTCTCCCCATCTCTCATAACACCTTCATTACAGCATTGCCTCTTTCTCTCACTCTCTCTCCTTCAATTCCTTTGCCCCTATATCCTCCTCATCTCCCCCCCCCCCCCTCTTCTTCTTTCTTTCTTTCTTTCTCTCTTTCTTTCACCAAATCTCTCCCATATATCATACCATATTCCACCTTCATGACTGATCAGAAGTACCTCTTTCTCTCACCACCCCATTATTCCCATACACAATCACATTTCTCTAACATGAGCTGTGCATTACTCCAATAGATTCAATTCAACAGCACACCTCTGATTTTATCTAGCAAAATTATTTTTTTTATTAAAGTCTTTAATTGACTACATATAAGGCAGAAAACCATGCTGAACATGAGACATGCACACAATGTGACCTTGTGTGTCTGCTAAGTAAATGTAACTATATTAAACTTCTAAAGTTACCCTTGCCAACAAAAAAATCTGCTTATACTGGTTTAAAATATAGTCTATATATCAGCACTATAAATTTTATCAAACATACTGGAAGTGCCGTTAAAAAAGTATAGTGATCTGTTGTACATAATAACACAAGAACATTTGGAAAGGTTTTCTACATTTGTACAGAAATTACACAACTGTTGATTTGAAATCACATAAATGCATTACTTGGATTGTTGTGTATCGTGTCTTGTACAGAAGCTAGACGTCTAAGTATCCAGAGAAATAAAGCTGTGTTCCCTTTTCTCCCAAGTATTTTCCTTTACATTATAATAATGCAAGTACAGTCTAAATGGTTAAATTTATGTTCTCATATTCAAACTATCCAAACTACTATGCATGCTGGAGAATATTATTCAAACATTTCATAATATAGTACTGTCAAAAGTTGAACAAATATATACAATTGGTTGTCAAAATTCACATTTGTTTTCAAATCTAATATAATTTGTAACCACTCTAATATATTTTGTATCTAATTTGTACTAAGTTTACTAAACTAAGCAATTTCTGTACATTTTCCATAAATCGCACATGCGTTGCATTTTCTAAGCATTTCAAAATCATATATATGTGCACATTATAAATTGCAAACATCAAATTGTGTTACAATTCTTCATGTATGACATGAAGTCACTGAGATGTATAAAGAAACCATATTTATGCCAAAGTAAACAAAGAATCCCAAGAAACAGAATTTTGTCAGCATTCCTGCTTGCAAGTATCTCTTGTCAAGGGTCTATGCTAAATTTATTTTGTCCTAAGAAAAAAAGAATGTGGTGAAGTTGACCATTGCTGGTGTATATCTGCACTGCTTACATGTGCTGACTTGACCATCATCATACCCATGTCATGTTCCCTTAGTAGCATGGAATGGAACAATTTGACATAACATATCGTTTTATGATGCCCTTATCCTATTCATTCTTGCACCAGTAGTTTGTGATTTCTGCATCATTTTAATTAACAAGATTTCATTACCTCCCACCGTCAGATTATCCATTTTTTCCCTGCATATATTTTGTTCTGAGTAGTATACTATCTTGTGTCTCTTCAGTTTAGATCTTTTATTCAGACCTGAACCTTAGTTTGCAGTCAGCTGATTTCACTTCATTCAGTAAAACCGAATAAGAATATGAATTTGCTGTGACTTTCAAGACTCTTAATACTGTCATATGCAAAATATGACATCAAATATGAAATCAAATGATTGTTGATGTAGGCAGTTTATACTGCTCTATTGTTCTATTATACATATGTATGTGTATAATGTTTTAGTTGCGTTCCATGCATTTCATTCGGTCACGTTTGTGACAAAGTATACAAGCATTTAACCTAGAGTATTTTTTAAACTTGAATTCGGTTACGAATTCTCTGCATGATTTTAACTATCTTATGTACGAAAGTGAGTTTTGAACTTGTCTGAAAAACAAATGGGCAATATTTGATGAGCTGCATATACACTGTGTTTATATAACATGATGACATACTGCAGCTGTATCTTTCATTATCGATCTTAAGACACAAAAATGGTGTGTAATATGGTCTTTCTGCAACTTGAAATATATTGTGAGGTTATGTTAGAAAATATCCATGAAAAAAAATAAATATCGTATTTGTGCAGCTACTTGTATTTTAATCTGGTGTATCAGATTTTTAACAAAATCTTTGATTTACCAGAAAAAAATTGAATGTACAAACTAATGAGTGTAATCAATTTTGAGCCAAATGCTAGCCAAGGATGGTTTATACATGTATTAATGAATGTGAGGACATTGTGAGAGCTATGCTATTTTAACCTATTCTCCCTAAAAATAAAATGTGCGTTCCTCACCTGCATCAATCAAAATGAGATGTATCTCATAAAGATTCAATACATTCAACTGAAAATATAAAATTAATCTGTTGCACTATAAAATTGTGTTTCTTTAGATAATACAAAGGAAAATGTTTTTAATGTTTTTTTCCATGATATGATTGATTGTTTTGTTTGTCTATCAAATACGGATCAACTGTTATGGTTCTGGAGTGATGTAAGAAACAATGATATATTCAAGAAGCCATTATGTCACCCCAGGGAGGTTAAACATGCAGAAATATCACAACGTGGGATGGCAGTACTATATGTAAGCCGTTCAGAATAATTATGTGACTTTGGAAGTTGTCACAGTAAATAAATCACTTCTGATGTGAAGGAAGTTCATTTTAAATCAGTGTGTTTCCTTGTATTTGTTGTAAGGTCTTTTTTTTAGTATACATCTTCTCAAAGGATGTAATGTCTTACCCATATAAATTGACTGAAAAAGGTTCTGATAAGGCTTATGAAGTCATAATTCTTCTCCATACTGTGCAGAACTTGAGTGCTGTACATGACAAAATCACTCTTCATTGGCAAAAGGATGCAAGATGCAATTCTTGTAAAAGAGCACAATGTGTCTTGTCATTTGAAGTCCAGTCTGTGCAACACAGGTTAATCTCTTCTTTTTTTTTCAAGAAGTTAACTGTATGTGGAGCATGTTCAAAAACAGCAATAACTCAATTTTGCCAAAGTAGTGCAGAGCTATATGTGATCTCCTCTACAGTAGAACTTTAAATAAACATATACATGTAATAGAATAAGTACTAATACATACTTCAACATACTATAAAATAATTGAAATATCCATTCCAGGAGCTTCCTTTTACCTGCTCTTACTGACATCATGTCATCTATTATTGATGCACCTCAAATTCCAGCCAAACATGTGAGAGAAAGCAAGACATTGACTTCTTACTGGATGTTCTCAAATCGAGATATAAGGCTACCAGTCCTTTAACATGAGCTCCATCTATGCTTCCCTATTTCTTAACCTGTTACAAGCCACATAGGAACTATTTCACCATTAATACACACAGTCACATAGAGCACCATTTTGTCCGGCACGCACCAATGGGTTTGATAGAAATGTAATTCACACAAGTCATTAAGTCTTCAATCAAAATAGACCCTCATCCATGACAACAACCCAGACCCTTCACATATCGATAAACTGATCGTCAATCTAGTCCACAAGTCACTAGAATGAGTTGCGCCCTGACTCGAAGCCCAGGCCTGTAGTACAATACACCACTGATCAAGCTCTTGGTGAATCAACAGCTCAGTGTATAGTCAAACCTGGTGAGCTTTATCTTTCTTTCATAAGTTTTTCATTGATAGCATAAATACGTGCTCACCAAGAACCCGACTCAAATCTGAGCCCTGCATGTGCTGTTAGTCTTTCAATCATTCCACAAGTCAAAATTAACTTCCTTTTCTCGTTTCTAATTGCAACGTAAAATCTTCGTCACATCTTATCACCCAATCATTCCCCAATTTCGTACAGTTGGTCAAAACAGTTTGCTCCTCAGTCGCAGCAATATCTTCTTACAGTTAGTCAAAACTGAGAGTCATTTCGATTTGTCAAAAGTTCCTACAGTTAGTCAATATTGCTGGTCATTTCATCGTACACAAACTTTTTAGAGTTAGGCAGATCTAGCCGTCTAGAGTTAGGCAGATCTAGCCGTCATCGCTGCCTTTGCGTTCTTTCTTGATGAGCCTCACCCGGGCCCACTCACGCTTGCTCTCAAGGTCGAACCCGCTGGAGTTGGATGTGACGGGTCCATCGTCCGTGCCCATCTGCTCACGCTCGAACGACGTGCGAATGTTTCTCTGCTTGAAGGCATCTATAGGAAGAAGAGAAGGGAGAGAAAGTAGAGGGAGAGTTAGGGTTGTTTGCCTCTAATAATATTTACATCCTCAACGTTACACATTTCGGGCTTCATAGGACAAAAATGTGCGTGTGTGTGTGTGTGGAGGGGGGGGGAGGGTATGTCGACCACTTTCTCTAAACAGGGCATTAATACTAATACGAGCAACGCCCCTCCCAAATTCACAAAATGACCCTGCTCCCGAGCCCCCCCCCCCCCCCCCCCCCGCACCACCATAACCTAACTACCACCAGTTCGTGACAGAACGCAATGTAATCATTTTCTTCCTCGATTCTTTATGTGCCATGCGCATATTTTTTCCTCGAGTCATGAACTCTATCTCCCATACCAAAGTCACTTAATCACCCCATAGACCATACCCATCTCCTATCTTCCACCCTAATCGCCACAACCACCACCACCACCACCACTGCATCCACCATCACCACCCAATCCCCACCACCACCACCACTGCCTCCACTGCCACCACCGTCACCACCACATGCACCACCACCACCACCACCACATGCACCACCACCACCACCACTGCCTCCACCATCACCGCCGCCACCACGCCATCACTCGTTCCTCTTCTTACCTGCATTTCGGATGGACACTGCTCTGAACACTCTCCTCCTGCTCGACCGTGCGCCGTACGCCCCGTAGCCTGGACTCTCGCCCACCTCGCTGTTGTAGTAGATGGAGCCGGTCTCGCTGTAGCCTGATGACCGGTCGTTGCGGTCAAACTCGGACATACTCGAGCGACCCATCGACACCTCTGTCGGGAGTAGATTGGAAAAAGAGCCTGATAATTCGAGGAACGATGCTTCGGTAATAAACATTATCATTATCACCAATATCAACACTATCGTAATTTTTACTTTTTACCCTGCCAATAAACATTATCATTATCACCATTATGAACACTTGATAATTTTTAACTTTTTCCCCGCCATGCAATGAATTATTATTACTATGTATTAATCATTCCTGCAATGCCTTATATCAATACGTACACTAATATTCATATGTTTTGCCTTGAAAATTATTGTATGCATCATTATATGAAGGAACAACAACAACACAAATTATTATTATCATTATCATCAAAGTAATTAGGCACGTATCACCATCCTCTGTAACAACCTCATCATCATTACCACCACCACCATTGACCACTGATATTTGCGTTCATACTTTATCTTCCTTACATACTTCACGTCATCGTTCTGCTTAATCATCATCCATACCCAGCAGTATCATAAATACCCATACACCAACACCGCTTGTATTGCCTTACCCCTTCCTCCGTCATCCGTACATCATTATACCGTAAGCATCTATACTATTATCATTACCATCCCAATTCATAATCGCCACATCCACCACCAACATCGTAATAGATTCCATTATATCTCACCATCTCCACCACTATCATCACAGCGTTCATCATTTCTGGCAATCGTTATATCTCGCCATCACTACGTACTGCACTACCACCATCATAACTTTCATTATATCTCACTATCTCCACCATCAGCATCATAACTTTCATCATTTCTGGCAATCATTATATCTCGTCATCACCACGTTCCACCACCACCATCATAACTTTCCTTATATCTCTCCATCACGACCACCACCACCACCACCACCACCATCACAGCGTTCATCATTTCTGACAATCACCCAGCACCGCCACCACTACTTACCGATTTCTTGGCGTTCATCCTCCCAGCTATAGCTGTAAGGTTTGTTCTCTGCCTTGGCTTGTTTCATAGCCTCAATCCTCGCCCTCCTTCCGTCTCCCTTCTCTTCCTTCTCGTAGTTTGATCGTCTCTTATTCACTCGCGCCCACTTCCGGCTTGTCTGCAAAATTACAGCAACAAAAAAAAAAACAATCGTCAAAACGCAATCGACAATGCCATGCATACTCTACACACATTTCACAAAGGTAGCCAGTACTACATGCTTGTTAATGTGTCTTGCATACGATACCACCATCAAGCTAATGGTCTGACGCCAAGACGCCATCAAAGGGATGGGGAAAATCAGCATGCACGATGATAACATTTCTAAACGAAGCTCCCAGAACAATCCTCTAAGATGCGTTCCAGTTTATGAAATACAGAATAAAATTTTTCTTCAGTAATGCACCATTCTGGTGTTAATTCTTCAAGTAATTAACTTACCACCTCTAGAAAACCCGCCATCATGATAATCCTGTGATTGTAACAACGTATGTAATGCGTAATGTGAATGCAATGTCGCTTTGCTCCTCTATCTCAGTCTCATCTATCTAACTCGCTATGCTGGGCAACCCTACCCCCGATGTATCACTTCCCAGTGGCATAGCGGGGTCTGTCTACCTTCCTGTATCATATATCTATAGTCCCTATCAATGTCAACCCCACCCCCATCAAAGCTCGTCCTGGCTCTGCCACCACCAAATTCAAGCCTAATATCCTGTATCACTTAGCACCTTCTCTAGACTTGAATCAAGGCCAGTGAGTTCATTCTTGCCCCATGTACACACACACATATATATAGGTTGCGATGGCGCTGAATAGGTAGAAGTAAACACAAACAAATCTACACATCCTTCTAGTAGATTAAGATGAGTTGAGGTGTGTTCACCAAGATGTCTGGAAGACAGCCTACGTTTTCACCGAGACAATCCTTATTGCTCATCTCACATGACACATTCCTCTCATCCCCTGCATGCCCCCCCCCCCGAGTCCTCACCCCTCCCACACGCTATCATCCCTAGTACAATCCATCCACCCCTCACCCCCCCCCCCCATACACCATCGATCATCGCCCCCTCCCTCTCCCCCCTCCCTATCACCCATGGTGCGACGATCCTCCTGGTATTTTTCACACAGTGATGGATTTTTATTGTTGCTAATTTTAAGAAAGCCCTCTAAACAAAGCACTGTTAACGCTCTCCATACCATGGGTGCTTGAACTATGCATTAGGTCAACGGGGTTGTCGCTAGCCTAGCACTGAGAGTGTCAGCTATATGTTACATGGAAGTTTAGAATGTGGATAAACGGAAGCTGCAACTTGGTAAATTTAATAATAGTTTCGTACTGACCGGTCCATAACTCCAGAAAATGATTGGAAGGGGAAGACGGGGACTTTGTCATCACTCACCTCTCTACCCATGAGGTTGGCCTCGATCTGAGCTGCTGTCCTGTAAGCCTTCAGGAAGCGACCTACATCTCGCAACACTGATGAGAAGAAAGGAAGAAAAAGAAATTAGGCTAAATCAAATTATGATCCAAATCTAAAAATAATCAACAAGTTAACTGATACTTCCATGTACTCTATGTGAACTTCCGCTCCCAACTTTCGATGTGTGTACGATTGTGAACTTATAACTGCTTTTCATCATAATTTCAATTAACATTTGAGCTCGAAATATGTCCAATCGTGATGTATTTTTCATATCCATGAAAAAATCGGAATGTTGACTCGACAATAAAGAAAATATCAATATACTTATCATCTTCCTTCAATCCATTCCCCCCTCCTTTCCCCCTCTTCTCTCTTTCCCTCCCCTTTCTTAACCTCGTTCTCCCTTTTTATTTATCTCTCTGCACATTTCCCTTTTACTCTTGCTTTATAATAAAATCATTTCTATCTTATTTTTCTGCCTGTTCTTCCTATATCATCATTTCACTCTTGTTCTAAAATAAGAAAAACCCACCCTCTCTTTCGAACGCTCGTTATCTGAGGTAAATTTCGTAACAATTCTGGACACGTCTCCCTTGTAGGCATACTCTATTTCTGAACTGATTTGCAAATAGTAAACAAACAGAACATCCCGGAAATAGCTCGCTCTAAATATGCTGAACAAGGGAGCTGATGTCACAGGTAAATTTGTCACTGTGTCAGTCGGTTTATCACTCAAAAGTAATTGATCACCCGTAGTCGGCCCCATGCTGTAAGTTATTTTCCCCTACCTTGATTCAATTAGATGTAAAAGTTAGGAGCCTGCATGTACATGCAAACTGTCCAAATGAGAAGAGAGGACCCATAATGATCACTTCCGTAAGAGAATGTATCATAATATTTAAAAAAAAATACGAGCTCTTGCGATGGACATCATTGCCCTATGTTAGGACATTGAATATCTTCTTCTTCTCCTTCTCCTCCTCCTCCTCCTCCTCCTCCTCCTCCTCCTCCTCCTCCTCCTCCTCCTCCTCCTCCTTCTTCTTCTTCTTCTTCTTCTTCTTCTTCTTCTTCTTCTTCTTCTTCTTCTTCTTCTTCTTCTTCTTCTTCTTCTTCTTCTTCTTCTTCTTCTTCTTCTTCTTCTTCTTCTTCTTCTTCTTCTTCTTCTTCTTCTTCTTCTTCTTCTTCTTCTTCTTCTTCTTCTTCTTCTTCTTCTTCTTCTCCTCATCTTAAGCTCATTCTCGTCTTAACGATTCCAAGTAAGGCAATCAGCTTAATATTTACACTCGCTTAGCAATTAGGAAGGAGAAATTAGCAAGTCAGACTAGGGCCCCCGGCTCTCTTTCTATGACAGGGCTGATAACATTACGTCACCAGTTCCTACCTGTTAACCGTTATACCCAGCGTGAATCGCCAGAACGATTTTCCTACTTCCGCTCCTCTGTTAAGGAAAGATTGAAGGGTTCTGCATTAGGCTTGAAGCATTGAAAACCCTCCAGGGCCCCGTCTTGTTAAGAGATGTGATTGATCTGAATCGATCGTAAATCCAATCCCTATCTCATTAATCACAAGACAAGTTGCGATCAGTAAACACTATTTTCTTTAAAAGACAGCTAGGGTCCAGCCTCGCTCCACAATAATTCATTTTTGTTTTTTTGTGAACGATAGCACATCTAGTCGTAGGCCCTTACGACTTCAGTATCGTGGCAAAATCGTGTCGCCTGCCGTGGTTTTAGACGTGTTTAGAGACAAACAGAAGCATGCAAATACAAATTATAGTTTGTGCGCATCCAGGTGCGCATCTCACCTTTGGGATTGTCCATTCTGATGGCGGGGAGGACGACGAGAGAGATCCAGCAGGGAGTGTTGAAATCTTCCACTTTGTCCTTGACGAAGCTCAAGGACACGATGCTCAATTTCTTGAGTCGATGGTGATCGATCTGGCCGTCGCCTTTCCTGGCTTCGATGGCGAGCTGGGCTTTGTACTCGACGATGTCGAACACCTGGTCGGAAAAGATGAACATGATTTGAGGTGTCGTCAAGGTGGATATGATAAACACACATCTAATACCATAGTATATTTGCAATGCTCCAATGTAAACATTATCAAATCACGTAGTGTCATTTCCTTACGACAATGTGGAAGACAATACATGAAACAAGCGCTTTGTTTTATTCCGAACATGATATGTTCGTCCTATTTTTAGACAAATGGATACATGTACAACTTCTTTGATATATTTCATTCTTACCATTTTCCCGCTATGCAATGATCGAGTTCTCATTACCTATGTATTATTTTGTACAATTATTCATAGCAATCATTGATAATGCTAATCAATTATACTGTATACTATTCTTCATAATGTTTTGCATTAAGAATTATTGAATAAATCTTTCCATAAAAAGTATTGTTATATCTGTCGACATAACTCTGTGTGGCCATTAACGTTTTACACCTCACATGAAAGATGAACACAAATCCAAATAGAACTAATCAAATGATGCTTCAAGTTTTAGACTTGGGATATCTAATTACGTCGATTTGTACAAGTGATAAAATTCTTCCTTTGCTCATCCGCTCCGTGATTGATTTGTGTACTTTTCTAATTACTGTGTAATTGATTAATTGATTGTCGTTAAGATAAGAATCGAGTAGCTATAAAAAGTGTCTATGAACCTCTATGTTGGAGGGTGTTTACTGATAAAACGAAATAAACAACTTTAGAATTAGATTCTGTTCTAGGTGCACATCCAGGGACAGGCTGAAAGTAAGAGCGGAGTTTAAAGCCTGTAATTAGTTTCTGTTTCATACTACGAACGGAACGATACATCAAATGAGAAAGTATAATTTAAGAGGCGGAGAAGAAGAAGATTTGTATAAAATGTATATAAAAAGAAGAAAAGTATGAAACATGACAAACATAAATAAGAAAGGAACAAAGAGAATGAGGGAGAGAAACGGAAGGGATGATATAACAGTAAACAAAGGCAAAGATAAGAGTAATTCCGTGGCAATATCTCCCAGCGTCTATTTGTAACGACATCTACGTACCTTCATGGCTACATTCCGTGGTAAGCGTCCCATATTCTCGACTACATCAGCAGAGATACAATGGTTCTCGGGTTCGAAGCACCCCTTCACAAACACCTCGTTCTTGCCTAGTCTCGTGGCCCAGACGTTTCCGTCGCTGTCGATTTCTAGCTGAACACCCTTTCCAATGTGTTCGCGTACCTTCTTAGTCTCCGCGTCACGAAGAGGATTGGTTAACGCACCGAAACCAAGCCTAGAGAATGAGAAAACACAAACATTGTTGATACAAATTCAGACGATAAAACACATTCATGATAACGACCCATTCCTGCTTCTATTTCTTCCAATTATTGATGGGGGAGGAGTGAGAGAGAAACAGGGAGAGAAAGATAGCGGAGTAGTGGGACTGGGACAAAGAGAGATGAACGTGGGTAGATAAAGAAGGAGTAAACGTTGATACATGAAAAGAAAACGAGATACAAAAGAGAGAGTGGTGAGAGAGAGATGGAAGCTGGGATAGGGCTGAGACAAATATCATGAATGTGTCGAATAGATGAAGTTTGAAGTTTGAAGTTTATTTATTATTTCTATATAAAGAGAAATAGGAGCCCGATGTGGGGACGTGGAGAATAAAACAGAACAACATCGATATGCACAACGACCACGTACCTGCCAGGGTGTTGGAAGGCGCAGCCGTCGACGATGATAGCTGGTGATTTGATCTGGTAGTCAGAGAGCCGACATCGTTTCTCCATGAAGTAGAGCTTGCACCACGCCTCTGGCCCGATTTCCTCCATACTGTACGTCAGCTCGTTGATGATCTCCTACACGAGGCAAATCGTCAAAATGTTTTGAGTGAAACAATAAATCGTCCCTGTGTATGTACATGACAACAATTTGAAAGAAGAAATAAATCTCATGGCTACTTACATTATTTTGTTGTGTTTGTTTGATAGTTTGATGGAACTCTATCTCGTCATCTCTGAAATTGCAGTTCGAGATAATTCTACATCTCGTCTGATTTGATATACATTGTACCATTTTCCGCGATTAATTTGAATTCATTGTATAGTCTTTCTTGCAAAATATGTTTCCCAATGATTACATCACATTCCCCTTTGACTTTCTTATTCTTCTTCCCCCCCCCCCCCCCCCCATCTTTTGCCTCCATTTTTAGGGCAAAAAGAAACGGAAAAGCAGGAAAGGAACAGGTGATTTTATTACTGTTATTCAATATCCATTCACCGTCTGTATTTAGCATGAACTTTTTGTGTTCAACTTTAATTAATAAATGTATGGATGTCGGGGGACTTATAACTCAATAATGCATAAATTTGCTGTGAGAGCTTTAAATGGATTCGAAACACGACACGTGACAATGTAAATGAAATATTTCATTGCAAAAATAAGAGAGAGTGAAAATGATAACATGCATTAAATAATACGACGATGCAATGCCATGCTGATTATCCAAACAAATCCGTGAAAGATACACTTAAGAATGAGATGGGTAAATTGACTGTTAATGAAAGTGTGGACATATACAATCAAGGGTTACAATAATAGAATATAATGTTTCATGATCCCCCGCCCTCTCGCCCTCTCCCCCTCACCCCTCTCTCTCTCTCCCGTTCCCGTTCCCAGTCTTCTCTCTCTCTCTCTCTCTCTCTCTCTCTCTCCTTTTCCCGTACCTATACCAAACATCATTGCGAATATAATTGCTAACTGATGATATGATTTGCACGCTGTATCTCTCTTGAAATACTATCCGAATGTAATTACGAACCTTATTAGTTTTTCTTGACAACATTTAACACTGCTTAGTCTGATATCACAATGACGAAAACATAAAAGAACTCACAAAACCACAAAATACATTGACCATCTTTCAAGTTGTAGATCAGCTTCAATACACCAAGAAAAGAATAGTGGAAACACTAACTAAGATCTATCTACACATTGAGTAGAATGTATCACCTCTCCGATAATGAATTTCCCCTGTATGGCCTTGGGTACAACCATGGATCCGGCGCGGGCTTGGGCGGGCGTGGTCGACCAGCCAACGTGTTTCTTTGCTTTTGCTCGTGGATCCCGGTACGTCTAAAAGTTTTGAACAAGTTACTTATTCCATCTTCGATTTAATTGTGCATAATAATATCATTCGAGCTTAATTTGTCAAAATGTGCGTTGCTTTGGCTGTGCGGAGCAAATGTGAAGAGAGTTAAAAGCATTTCCTAACTGTCAGAAATTAAGCTTAGACTGTCAAACAACAGTTTACTGCGCGGTTTCTTTTGCCCCACTTCTTCATTTTTTTTATGTGGGGGCGGGCTAGTTCTACAGTAGCAATTTGTCTTCGGATGTCATCTATAGCTCAATCAGTATCTGTTGCAATTTGACATAATTTGCGCCCTTTTTTCAAAATTTGATTTGAGCAGCATTACTTCCGATATTCATTGCATGTCAAAGCTCTTACTGCTAAATATGCATGATATAGTTTTAAAGTCATTCCTAAGCAACAGGTTGTTGTACCGACTCACCATATACCTGCACTTTTCGCACTGTTTTGCTGTATGTTCGGCTTACGATGCCACCCTTCCCTACATCCGTCACTTTCTATACACCGTTGCGCTTTGTTCGGTGTTAATTTTGTTGTTAGTATTTTGTGTGTATGTGTGTGTGTGTGTGTGTGTGCCACTTTTTCCCCTTTTGCGCTAATATTCGCTATAATCGATCCTGACAGAGTTTCCTGTTCTGGTAATAACACTTAAAGTAACCCAACCGATTGGAGTGTTTCATTAACAAAATGCACTGCCATATTTCTTTGTTGCAAAAGAGTGACAGACTTCCCCGATAGTTCTCATACATTGTAAACAGCACTTGTAATACCAATCCCTTCACCGCCCAAAGCATTTTATTTTCCAGCTGGAATATAAAGTGATACATTTCCTCTTACACCATGGAAGGTTATACGAAATGATGAGATCAGTGAATTCGGATATAGGCTGATAAAGCATGCATGAGAGCTAGCGAAGCAAACATATAACGTGAATGCGTGATTCCACTTAGGCCAGAAGAGAGAACGAAAAGAAAACTAATACCCAAAGTGTGATATTACAAAGAAGAAGACGAAGAAAAGCTAGGCCCTGAAAGAGACAGCAGCACAAAAGACAAGCCGAGAAACTAAACAATGCGAAGGGAACATGCAAGCATTGCCAACATTTTCATTCATTCGCAATAACTTTCTTTAACTTTCATTTTACCATTCATTTTCATTCATTTGCATACATTTGTTTTGGTTTTAATTTATTTCCATTCATTTCCTTTCAAACGGACAGAAGCCAATAATGTAATGACAATACAACTGCACATGATTGAGCTGCCTGTTGGGAGTGCGCACGTCACACGCGCAGAGGTGTGGTGCTACTTCATAAAACAAAGTATTAACATTATAATAATGGCGTCTTTGTCTTGGATAATACAAGGTGCGTCTGGCACAATTTTCCTCATGCAACGTTTGGTCATTATCCAGCTCTCTGTCTGTGTTTTCAAAGAAAATAGGTCAAAATTAGTTTTCATTTAGATTCAGTTAAAGATAATGAATAATTATAGTACTCGTATGCTATTGGACAATGAAATGATGTACAATGATATTGATAATGATGCAGTGAAATTTTGAACAACATGCTGATCAAACTTAATTAATTACGAGCATGACGCAATACCTTTGTGAGCAGGTATTCATCAAATGAATATTGTCTTTCTATCCAGGGCCCCGTTTTATAAAGAGTTACGATTGAGATCAATTGCAAGTCAAGTTACATTCAATCGCAATTCTTTATGAGACAGGGGTCTGGTTCCATAGCCAAATGTACTCACCTCATCGACCTGTGGCTTGCTGGTCGGTATCTGGGACCTATCGGTTCGAGCCCCATTCACAGTCGCCAGCGCACCGTAGCCTAGAGGCTTCTGGGAGACAGGGGGCGGGGCCTGTCTGCCGCGGGGATACTGCTGGGCGTGGTTTGGGTATGATTGGCCGTTGCTCTGTGGGCTGCCCGGTCGCTTAGCAACCACTGGGGGTGGACGGTTCTCCTGCTCAATCTGCCTCTGTCGGACATCAGTCCGGACCCTCAACTCACCGAGAATCATCTACAGAGAGAAATAAAAGCGAAAAGAATATGATATTTCATTTTTTCTCTTGAAAAAATAATAATAAATGAAGAAAGGTCATTGCACGATTTTCACAAAACAACTTTGTTACGAGACAATAAATCATTTATAATGTTGTTATCAAAAATGGATAGCAGACCTATAAAAGTAATAATATCCTTATTGCGTTATTCCTCCTGAATTAATCGATCCATTTTGTCTTAGTTTAGTTCTGTGGTTTGAAGAAATGGACAATTGCCAGACATGTTATCTATTAAACATGATGCATTCATGACGTGTTCTTCTTACTCACTGTAAGATATCTCACTGAACATTCTCATAGTCAAATTTAAACCAAACAAAGAAACATCATGATGAACATCAACCATTACATGTATCATCTACATAAACCTGTTGTAACCATGGTAACTAAAATTCAGGCCACCTGACACTGCGCATAGTTTGATGTAAGCCAGGCTCATTATAATAATGACGTGTGTGGATTTGGGGTCATGGACACTTGTTCTATTGGTTGTTCTAATCCCAGACCACAGACCTGTCTCAACCCCTCGGTAATCCCATAATCCTCCAGATGTGACGTCATGCGAGCCCCACGCTCAATGATGTCACACTTTATCGAAATGGATTTTGGCAGACACAAGGGCAAACCCACTGAGAGGGTGAATAACTTGATTAATATGATTAAGATGGTGTAACGCGTCAGCAAGAGGTGGGTGGATTTGTAAAGATGGAGATCGACGTTGAATGCTGTCTTATGAGATGGAGCAACGTGGGATGAAGACGTGAGGAAGAACCTGGAGGAGAAAAGTGCCGGTTTATGAGAAAGGCATGAGAATGATGACATGATGAAGAAGAAGAAGAAGAAGAAGAAGAAGAAGAAGAAGAAGAACAAGAACAAGAAGAACAAGAAGAACAAGAAGAACAAGAAGAAGAGGAAGAACAAGAAGAAGAACAAGAAGAAGAACAAGAAAAAAAGAAGAAGAAGAAGGAGACGAAGAAGAAGAAGAAGAAGAAGAAGAAGAAGAAGAGGAAGAAGAAGAAGAAGAAGAAGAAGAAGAAGAAGAAGAAGAAGAAGAGAAAGAAGAAGAAAAGAAAAAGAAGGAGAAGGAGAAAAAGAAAAAGGAGAACAACGACAACAACAAGGAAAGTAACCAGAAGATAACGAGTTACTATGAAGGGGGAAATAAAGAAGAAAGAGAAGGAGAATCAAACTTAAAGAACAATAAGAAGAATGGAGGAAGGGTTAATGTATGATTATCAAGAGCAGTTTAATCATCGATAATCATGTTAATAATGTGTGAAGTCAGGAACACAGGGAGCGTCCATGGCACATCAACCACCTGAACGAGATGCTCTGACCACTGCCAAGCAGGCCAGAGGGTAGAAAAAGCCAAATTAATTTAATACACTTTTGACGTCACAACCCTTCTGTGTTTCCATTTACGACCAAGATAATCCTGATATAGTATCCAGGACTTCGAGGTAGAGGTCAGTTTTGTTGATGCCACTATTTCCTTTGCCTTGAAATCGTTAAAATAGTTAACTATTTAATAGAATAACTCAGTGATATCCGAGATATCAGGATAATAATTGTCATCGTAAATTGTATTGATAGACGTCCTGCAACGATAGAGAATTTTAGATTGCCACGAATGTGGCCGTGACTTTGACGTGTAAGCTGCGTGTTCTACAATATCTGGACAGTCAGAAAGTTGAATTTAGCGAGTTTCATTTTACGATCAGCTGGATTAATTATGACAAAGTCTTGAAGAAATCTAAAGACAGTGTTTGATGTGAAGTTTTAAGGAGTCTTGAAGAAATCTTGAAAAAAAATCTACAGAAATGTCGAAGAACTGTTGAAGAAATCTTGGAGGAACGTCGCAGAAATCGTGAAGAAAGTACTGTCAGGGTTCATGGAGAGTTCTAGCACCTCTGAGGAGGTGTTTGACAGGGGCAACCGACATACCACGCGCTCAGGACTGCTAGCCCAGGCTGATTGGGGTCTTTCATTCATCCCCAGGGGGTGACAGGGTAAAGCTACGGTCACATGGAAGCGGTTTGCCGCTTACCTCTTGCCGCATGCCGCTTGCCGCCTGATGTTTTACGACCGTGCTTTCCATCCGCGGCAAAGTCGGGGAATCCTCCCCCGAGCAAGTTATGAATCGCTCGGCAAGAGGTGAGAAGTCGTGCGTGATGTACGTGCGAAATGGTTGTATTATGGCACACGGGAGCGGCAACAGCTTCCACGCGAACGGAGATGGATACAACTACGTGCTGACGCTGAGTCCATAGGGAAGTTTGGGTATGTGAGTTTAGATCGGATGGCGTTATTCGTTTTGATAATGCGTCACTCTCCCTCTGACTGAGCTATCGTAATTATCAATCTCAATCAGAGCTTGCATTGTTTCATGATCCCATGATGTAGTTTTGATTGATGATCTTTTCAAGGACGCGATGAATCTAAGATGGAGACGTGCTGGGTATTGGGGAGTTCCGTAAGACCCATTTGGTTGGTCGCGCTTGAGGTTGTCTGGTACTTGATGATTTTTTGTTCGTACAGCTGACACTTATTACTCTGGCAAGAATTAGGCGGTGGGATGGCCCAGTGGTTGGGTTAAGTGTAACTCAATACGGTTGTTCTAGGGTTCAGAACTCTTTTGCAACCATTTGTGTGAATTAACAAAACATAACGCTTAGCATTCAGCCGCAAACACTCGATTAGCACGATTTTAAAAACAATCAACATTGGTGGCGCTTAACACAAACCTCAGATCGGCGGCGTCTCTCCAGGGTCGAGGGAAGAGAACAGTACGAGAACGCCAGGACACCTGTAACCCTATCACCTCATAAACCTGGGCCATTTTATCAGCGAATCAACACATCGATGACAGTCACCACTTGGATGGGTACTAACCGCAGTGACGTCATCTAGGAACTTAAATTTAGCGACCAACTTTTTTACGCGTTCATTTTTAGATTAGAACTTTCGACGAGGAGTCACCTTTCCAAACACATCGCCCGAGGAGCAGCCGAGAAGTTGGACGATTGCCGAGACGCCGTGAGAATGATGACACATTGTACATCCAAGCTTGCGGGCAATGCATCACTCTGGTGTGGCGACTCGCCCAAATTAAAACGCATTAATAGATTGTCGTTTCCACTCTCATAAGAAGTCATGCATACACTGAGAGATATGCCTGCGTACGAACATGTGCTGACAATTAAGTTCAGTTGTCGCAATGTCCCGTTCCGTATTTGCGATCTAACGAGTATTCAACCACGATTAACGTGGACGTCGGACTACGACTCAAGAGAAAAACAAGTTATTTTAAATTAAAGTAATTCTAAATTATCATGCAATTCTCATTTATCAAGAGTTGGCGATGCGGGGCTATGATCAATGATTGTATCATACTAAGTCATAGACTTTCGCCCTTCAATAATGATAACAGTAATAATAGTTTTTGTATCCATATACATAGCAATACTAATCATAATAATATGACAGAGAAGAGCAATTTACCGAGGCAAAACTCCCACACATATTTTGTGTAACTTCCCAAATTCGTCAGATGTCAACCCACCCACTACTAAGCTATGAGAACTGCATTAACACACTTCATACCTTCCTGCCAATTGCAATGAGATATGTCAGCAATCATGGCAATGGTGAGCGGAAGAGAATACATGTACATGCGATATGACATGAGAGGTAGAAGGGGAATAGAGTCATCCCAGAAGAGGGTACTCGTTATGACATAGATGGGGGCGAGGTAGCCTGAACTGTAAGCTGTTGGACATTATGAATCCAAACTGAAAAATAAAGTCAAGTACTCATAAGACAATCATTAAATCATTCTCATTTGTTCTTAGTCCGGGCGAGCCGGAGAAGGACTCAAGACTGATTAGTCTCCTGCAGCCAGACCCCTTTGTTAAAAGATTTGTTTTAAACACACCCAACAGCCTGGACACGAGACTAGGAGGCGAGTTGTAGACGAGTGGGTGAGACATTCAAACCACTAACTTCTTAAGTTAACCACGCAACAATCAAACCACGAAATTCTCAAGTTGACCACGCAACAACCAACCACTAACAACACCCTCAGGAGCTGAAGTGGGCAATACCCGCCTACTTCACACTTGCCTCCTGTTCATGCTCCTGTTTCATCTTGAGGTATCCGGCATGTCCGGCATTTCACAAGTTCATCGGAATCGTTGTGAAACTTGGCACTGGTGCTCTAGCTACGCTGGAACTGCTAGTCACTTTCATGCGGTAGATACCCTTTTCATTGGTTTTAAAGGTAGCATATCCCTTAAACAAAAGTCATAAACACTCGACTTGAGATCTTACAGTCATAGCTTCGCAATTAACCTGTTTCAGCAGAAGTTAGAAACACATATAGCTCACATTCATATACCGTATAGGACTGACCTATGCATCGGCGAGTGCGGCTCTTCTTGCATCGATTGTATTGTATTGAGTTTTTGCGGTCTCGGACTCGAACGTTAGGATATATGAACCACTTAGTTTGGACGAACCGTTAACACATACTCGAAATCAACATAGTTCCGCTCAAAGTAAATTTCCAGTTCTAATATTGTGATGGAAGTATGTTATTTACACGGTTTAATTTTTTGGCCTGCAAAATAACTACACTCCCTTTAACTACGCCGTACTTTGCCTTACACCTTGCCTGCCGTGCAGTCGGCTTTGGCGGGTGACCACCATGACCACCGCTAATCGATCACAGAGGTTCGTCAAGAAGTGGAAGAGTCACGGAAACTACCTGTTGCCTCGACGTGTGGAATTGCTAAACTGCCATACTTATTTCTATTAGAATTTCCGCCATTCCTACTGAACTTTCCGCACCACCGCCTTCCGCTGAATACCCTTCCCACGTTTTATATTCATTTTTGCTACCATTCCCTTGGCGCACGCCCGCCTAATTTGGCTAATTTCCGCCGGGTTAATGAAAAGGGTACTGAAAATCGGACACCTTCGAGTAAACCTTGCAATTATTTTCTGCACCCTTCGCCTTTACGTTCTGTCTACATTTTTTTTTTATAGTGACACGTACCAACATCTCCCTCTCCATTTTTGTCATCTTCTTCGTCTTTTTATGGTCTTCTTCAGTCCGAATCCTTTTCATGAGCTGTAAATGATTAAACTTTTTTAGCTTTTGATTATTTAAGGTAACTTTAGTCTTCACCTCTAGTATCACGTCACCTACGCCTCTTTCTGCACCTATAGAATAGTCATTGTTTAGCACTTTTCTGTAGTGCGTTGTTATTTCGTTCTATCAAATGGAATTGAATGCTTGAAGAACGTCGAGCACGTACGCCGGAAGGGCAATGCAACAGAGATCAAGACGAATGCTCGACCTGTACTTGCACTACCTCACCCTACATATTATTTCGCTCTCAAAGTCCCTCCACACCTCGTCTACCTCCCCACCCCTACTCAGAGTCGGTCAAATCCAAACCCCTTGCGGACCCAACCTTCTTCCTTCGCGTCCTCTGAAACCAGCGCCAAGTTCAAGGACTGCTCCATTAAAAATGGAGGGGAAGTTCAGGTAGATATGTTGATACACCAATCTGAGCTAACCCAGTGTATTATTCTATGACGGTATGACAGATATAATGTAAAAATAACTATGACGTCGAGGAGCGACTTGCGTGTTTGCGTCACAGTCTGTGTGGCCCAGTCTTTATGTCTGCCAACGTTGTGCATGAGGCTTAATAATATGAGTAATATTGTATCTTCCACACATCTCTTAACAGCAATTCAACAAAAGTATGACAGGTCCTATCTGATGTTATTTTGTCTTAACCAGGACCCGTTTACAAATCTTGCATATCCGTGACGTTTAACCCTTTGAATGCCATATACATGTATGTCCTTTTTCTTAATCCACACAAATCCTATAGAGTAGCACTTTATCTGACACACAACGAGGTAAAGCTTTCAAAATCACTACTTGATATTCTTACAGTAAAAACAAGCTGTGAAATGTTATTCAAGCGGCCAGCCGGCGAGCACTCTTCGGTTTTCGACAAGACTCGATATCAGATCACCGCAATTCAATTTTGCAATTCATACCAAGAACGCCATATCCGCCAGAAGATTTGAGCTCGTTTCGGTATCATCGAGCGACATCTGAGCTAGCCTGTCTTCCAGCCGATTGGACATTTTAATTCAAACTGAGAAGACAGAGTCTAGAAATCACAAGACAAGTCGCTCTCTCATTCTCTTCTTTTTGGGCAAAGTGGAGAAGTAATTGAGAATGGTAAGTCTACTGCAACCAGTCCGATTGATTAAATGTATTGGAGTTTGGATTAAAAATGACTAACAGCCTGGAGACCAGGCTACGATTCGAGAGCAAATTACGTCATTTATTTTTCCCGGTAATGGACGGAATTTTGCGTTCTTTTCTCCAGTATAGTGAAATGTGAAGAAGACGTTCAGGAAAGATTTAAAGAGCTCAATCATCACAACAAGGTTCCATCAATCAGAATTCAATAAGATGGTGGATATTGAATTTAAACCGTGGTAAATGGTTGATGACATTCATTCTAATAGCATAAAGAAAAGACGGGATGATTTGAAATGTACTATATGGTCCCTCTTACAATTGATGCAAAATTATCAAACGCATTTCGCAGAGAGCTGAACTTCAGCGCTATGCCAAGATTTCTAAATCAGTCTTGTAACAAATCTCGGATCTCTTTTTGTGTGCCTTATATATTTAATAGAGGGACACATCATTTACATCCATAATTTGTTACAACATCAGACAAGCTATACTTGCAAGAAAAAAAATGCGATACAGCTGGTGCATGATCTGATTTGTAATATAATTTTCGTAACTTTTGCGTTCTTGCACTATGTTGCCTAAAAAAAGGCAAGACACGCTGAACTTGAACATAGCCTATCTGGCCTTACCGTACGTGTCGACATAATAATTATTGCTCGCCATAATAAACAAAAATCATCTTTAAAAATAGCCCCTTCCCATGCTAAGCTGCTGACAAGAGGCTGTTCTTACTCGGCATGGAAGTTCAAAAAGTTCACGCACGACTCAACACCAAGCACAAAGTAAAGAAAGAAAACACTAAAGAGACCCAATTCCAGAGGGAGTAGAGCCCGGTCTCGTAATTTCATCAGGGGTCCCTCGCTTATCACCCGGAACGGGGCAGTTCCGTGAGGCGGTCCTCGACGGGTGAGTTGTTTCTCCTTCTCGCACCCCTATGAAAATGGGTTTGTGCGTTCTTTCTGTTTGCCCCTTTGATATTACACAGCTTGTCGCAACGTACACCGGGATCTCTTTACTTTAAACAAATTATTCCAAGGTTGGCGTACAGACATGAAAACAGGTGCAGCGTATTTAGGTTACAGTCTGTATTCCCCCCTTTGGGGTTACCGGAGAGCTGTTCCTGTGGGACGTTCCGAACCCTAAACCTGATGAACCATATTTGATAATGAGGTCCATGCCGTTCAGGTGCCAACGACTTCTCCCCGTACGGTCCCGGCACCTGGAACACCTGTATGCTCCACCATTGGCCGGAAGGTCGCGGGGAGTGTGGGCTCGATCGCATTCTTGAAGTCATTAAGTCTTTGCGCGCCAGACAGCCTGCTGGTCTATGGAAATCGTGTGTATTACACACATGCGGTACATTGAGTGTTAACTACATTAGGTGCTTCCTAAAGAAAAACAATATGGCCCAAATGGGTGAGTGTGTGTGTGTGGGGGGGGGGGGGGGGGAGAGGGGTGAGGGGGGGGGGGCGAGGTAAATCGTCAGCACAGTATCGTCTTCCTTTGAGTGTGGTCTCGATTATCATTCCTGAAGTCGTCAACTGTTTTTTGAGCCAGACATCTTCTGCTCTGTGTTTTTCATGTGAAAAAAGGGCACACCTCGGCCATGTTGCAGATAGTTTTTCAATTATTGTAACTTACCATTAATTGTAACATCCATGCAATGAGAGCTCATTGGCTGTTGCCATGATAATTACCATTGATGGTAACTTAAAACAATTGATAACCTCTATGCAACATGGCTCTGTTTTTTTTAAGTAAATCAATGCGGGGGGGGGTCAACTATTAGCGCATAATGAGAACAGAATAGTCTTCGTATAAACAGCAGAACATTTCCTGAACTCTGTTGTGGTAAATTTGATTGCAATTTAGGCTATCTATTTTTGTTTGTCCTTTTGCCGAACTGGGCAATATTTCCGTGGTTTATCATATTTATAGAAGTTTGGTGACAATGCCCGATCTGCCGCGAATTCGATAAGCATAAAACACACACGAAAACAATAACCTACGTTTATCAAAATGAGCGGTAATGAATACAATGCCGGCTCACTCATTGCAAAACGTCTCAAACAATATCAAGATCTAATCAAACACGAAGTCGTAGATTAGAATTCTATTCAGATATAATCAACCACACATCATAAAATTGTCAAATATAGAACTACAATGTAGGAAATTATATTCATACATGATTGAATTCGAAGTCGTAGATTAGAATTCTATTCAGATATAATCAACCACGCATCATAAAACTGTCAAATATAGAAACTAACAATAAAAGGATGTGATATTCTTAAATGATTACATTCATAGTCGGAGATTAGAATTCAAGTCTGAGACACTGAGGCTGTATCCAATACGCGAAATGAAGTCTTTCAGTCCCATGCGTAATAAGCTGTGTTGTAATTGGCATGGGACTTCAACGATTGGTGCTGAGTAGCTTAATCTGTAACCGTGAACATGAAATGAGTTCAAGCATCACGGCATGTTGGGTTTGCATCTGTTGGTGATTTCCAGCTCGGTGCATAAAGGGCGTTGAGGCGTGAAATGACACGTCTGATGGGCGCGCAGAGAGGACGATCGGTTACTGAGGCGAGAAGTATCGATAGTATCGCCCTTTCCTAGACCCGCCCATATCATGCAAATCAAGGAAAAGGAGATTATGTAGATTTCCTCGCTTTTAACATCGAATTGTGAACAATTGTGAACTATTGTGAAATGAATATCAAGATCCCATGAGTCATTTTTTACATGAATATCACTATTATTGTCATTATTTCTATCATTATTAATATCATTATTACATATAACATAGTTATCATTATTTCAAACCTTTTTTCTCAATTTTCATTTGTATTACTATCATAAGTGCTGTTATTGAAATAACTTTCATCATTATCATTAGAGACCTTTACCAATGCTATTGTCAATGTGTGAAGAAAGTTATTCAATTAAACCATGACAACATATTGAAATGTTAATGTTGCTACTCATTATCTTTTTTTTTTAGTGAGGATTGGGCACATCCATCGATGACGTCCTTCGCTCTTTGAGTACCGAGCATTTAATTTCCACGTTATACATACAACTCTCTTTGAGCAGCAGTTTATCTGACACATAAAGTATTAATGGCTTAATCTATGCACCTCCCTGAAAATTATTCAACTAAAAAGGTCCTTGTGAAATTGCAGAGATAATTTCATCGAGTGTTCTTGCCATCCAGGGGCGTGTTTTGCCAACCAATCAAAATAAGAGCTCTACAACTCTCGTCCTATATACTGACGTCATAATGCCGTGTTGTAAGAGTGTCCCATTTCGCCTGGGTCACCTAGGACCGGAGGGAAAGGGGGGATGGTGGGCGTTGATGTGTCGATGGAAGTTGCGGCTTCAATCTTGTTGCGGCTTCAATCTTGCTGACAGATTTAGAAGCCGGTTCTCCAAATGCAGAAAGAAAACTTAGCCAAACCTCAGGCGCAATTATTGTAGTGTCTACTTGTTTAGCACTGATGTAAACACATTTCTCTAGCGAAAGGAATGTGTCGAAAAATTAAAAACAAATGAACTGTACTCGTTTTAGTGTGAAGGTATCGATCCTACAATCTACAATAATTTTTTAAATTTTGTCCTAAATTTTAGGGCAAACAAAAAATGATTGTTCTGACTTAAACCTGCTTGAGGAAAGGATTTTATATTCTTTGATTTAGTCATTGAGCATGAGGAATCAACTTTCGTGACATTGTTGAGATGTAATCCTAATTTTTAGAACTGTAAAAGTGGTTCATGATATAAATTATTTTTAGGTGTATAGTAAGGCCTACATCTTATTAGTTTAGTTTATCTACATGTATGCTCGTAAAGATCTGTTTTTATTGTGTACAAGGCTTCATGGCACAGCGTTAAGATGGAGTCTTTTGGGGAATTCCCCTACATGTATTAAGCAACTGTAAAATATTGTATTGTCCATAGCTTTTCTGCCTGCTTTTTTCTTGTTATTCTGTATGCTCCTTTTTTTTATCTTGTTTTTGTGTGTTACAATTTCCTGATCTGTTGTAATTATTTGAAAATATTGTGAATTTTTCTTGATTTTGTTTGTATGATTCAATAAAACACATAAATATGAAAAAAAAACGTGACATTGTTTAATTCACAATTAGTACGTATTTCGACCCTGCGGAGTTTCAAGGAAGAGCAGGGTGCACATGTCCTGAGTGTAGCAAAGTTGTTTGACTTATTGACACACTCATATAGCTGACGTCAGCTAAAAGCGGGAAACAAAATGTCACATTTTAGTCACAGTAAAACATGTCTTGCTTTAGTGCATGTCCCCCCCCCCCTCCTCCTTTCTTACAAGGTAAAATGTGCGTAAATGATGATTTCTGTCTGCTATTTCTGGAAATAACAGACTTGCGCAGGATGGAGGCAATAAAACCAGCGTTCCTGAAAGCCGCTATTTTTAGGTTGATGTCTCTTAAAGATCTTAAAGATCTATTCTCCCGCATTATGATAATGGGGATCAGTCGAGATTAAGCACATAATCATCGATTTTGAAGCATTTTCTTTTAGCCACAATAAATGAAAGAATCGATTTGGATTCAGAATATTGTCAGTAATCGACACACCAGTGGTCAGCCGAGAAGAGATCCACTAAAGTGAAATAGTCATTGGTACGATGCTATAGTCTCCTTTGAGGGTCATCACACAACCACTCCGTTTTTATCCATACTTATCCATACTTACAGTCAAACCTGTCTTAGTGGCCACCTGTCTATAGCAGCCAACATGTCTATAGTGGCCACTAAAATAATTCCCCGCGAGAGAGATCATGTATTAGAACCTGCCTATAGCAGCCACCTGTCTATAAAGGCCACGATTTTGTTTCCCTTGGGTGGTCATTGACAGGTTTCACTGTATATCCATTTCCTATAGTGATAGCAGAACAATATAATACATATTCAGTTCAACCTGTACAAACATCAACACACATGGGTATATCGTATTTAAATGTCTTTATCGTTTGACAAATGAAAAGTGAGTTGAACGGTGGGCATGAATTCCCCTTTTCCCTATTTCTAGGGTTATTCAAAAACCATTTCGTTTTGATAGGATAGTGTTTGAAGAATTAACCCTCTCGGTTTCATAAGTGCATGAAAGTCAATGAGCTTTTCCTGTGAGTGGTTGTCTAAAACAACTTTGTGATTGATTGCATCGTTGCTATCTCTTGCACAACTCCCCGCATCACAAACCATGACAGCTATTTATTGCAAGTCCGGGCCTATGCGTGATGTTGCAATCAATCGAGTTACGATAACTCCACACAAATTACGATTCCACGTTACGATCGATATTGAAGGTTCTTTGTGATAAAAATTTACGATCGATATTAATCGTACGATGGGATAGATCAGTCATACGATCGATCTATTGATCGTACGATCACTCTTTGTAATACGCGCCCCTGGATTGGTAGCGAGAGAGTTAAATGGCCGGTTGAGATAAATACGCACATTTGGCTACGTGAGGCCGTGAAGCTGGTTTATGTACGGATATTGAATTAATCTGACCGAGGAAGCGCCCAGCGAGGACACGTCAAAGCATCATAGACTGCCCAGGTATGATATCTACGCGGGCGTGCAAGATGTACTAATGATCCGCGCTCCCAGCATGCAACGCGCTAGCTGCGCATTAAATATACCATACATAGATTACGAGTATGGACACAGGGGCAATATCGACGCATTTTAAAAGTGTCCATGTCGTTCAGAGTTCGAGCTCTAACAGTTCTCAAACAAGTGAGGAAATGGGTAACGCTCGAAGGCCTAACAACAAAACTTAAAAACTTAGGCCTAATACGTCGACTACTAATCACAAAAAAATAGATGATGGAGGTAACGCGAAATTTGTATTTTACGCTGGTGCCTATTGGTAGAAAATTGAAGAAATACAATCATCAAGATCATATAGAATCTGGGCTCTATCGCTACAGCAATTTACAGAGAAATATAAACATGCAACGATCTTCGCGTAATTGTAGTCTTCATGATTATACAGAGAACGTGGTAGGGTCCATGCTTTAACGGACTCGTCCTCATGACGTAAGCAGACTTGCGGGGCATTCCGTCTTAGTATAAAGTGATGCAATGACATCTCACTGGGTATCTAGGTGCAAGCGGATATTAACCAGATCCATCTCCCCGTAATGCATATCATATGCACAAGGTGGAATATGACATGAAAGATGCAATGACGCGTTTGATGATAGTGATTATAATAATAGCACAGATCGACTGTGGCGCACAGCTTCTGACATTTGTCTTATTACGTAGTATTAAATCTTGTGACGAAAATTGAAGAATGATAATCACTTTTTTCATATTGATCCTCTCCTTTTTCATCGCCTTCTTCTTCTTCTTCTTCTTCTTCTTCTTCTTCTTCTTCTTCTTTTTCCTCTTCCTCCTCCTCTTTTTCTTTCCCTTCTTCTTCTTCTTCTTCTTCTTCTTCTTCTTCTTCTGTCCTCTTTGCTCATCCTTTTCCGAAATAAGTTCGCTCCTTTATTTCACGAATGATGTACCATCACTGACATGATCAGTCAACAGGTCGTGTATATGTGTGCACGTATGTGCTCGTGTGTGTTTGTGTCCGTGTCAGTTAGTACCATATTGCATGCCAGTGGAGTACTTCAATGTACACGATAATGCACGCTGGAGAGTGTATTAACACTGTTGAGAGTTTCAACCGAGAAGAAAAAAAGTCGTTAAATAGCGATATAAGTTCAGAGGGAAACGACATCTGCGATGAGCCCTGCGAACTTGTGGGGACCAACAGCGTGGATATCGCAGAGATTCCCAGAGGAATCGACATACGTAAGCAGACCATACATGGGGAAATCTAGCCCCCAGAAGATTCCCAAAATAAGTTGGTTGAAAAGTCCTCAGAATCATTTCTAAGGAGACATTTTTTCAGGCTGAACCAAGGTTGTGTGAATCACGAACAGGCTGGTGATGTTTTTTAAGACTTTGTGTGATTAGTTGAGACTTCCTCCAGTTCGTAATTTCTTCATTTTTTTTCTTTGTAGAAGACTTCTCTACGGATTCCGCAGACGAGACTGCACACTCCAGGAACATGAATCATTCATTCTTCCTAATAACCTTGTAATTATTTTCAAAATAGCTAACTTAATCCCCATAAAACGCGCGGCTGCTAAATAACACTCGCACGAACGCGTGCACACAGATACATACAAACACACGCATACACATACGTGCACGCAGGCTAGCAAAAACATAAGAACAGTGTCAACAAACAAAACATAGAAGAAATTACGATATCAGTATGAAATAGAAGAAACAATTAAAATGCAGCAAATCATGTAATCTTTATCTCTCGATAGGAGACATGTCAAACTTATTTAACATCTATGTAATTTTCCTTTTTTATTTCTACTGTATCTTGTTCATCAAATATATTATGTGTCCATCACGTTTTTACTTATATGTAATGTTTTTGCCTTGGCAGAACATGAATACTGTTTTTATTCAAAAATAAGAAAACAAAAACAAAACAAAACACGCATGTAAACAGACACAGATATTACGCATACAGTCATACGTTTACATGGGTACATAATATACACATGCACAAAACACACACACATATACACACACACATATGCACACACACACACACACACATACACACACACACACACACACACACACACATACACACAAACACACACAGTCATTTCTTTCAAACCATGTGGAGCGGCCGGGCAATGCCCAGAAGCAGTTACGAGAGGAGGATCTTTGAAAGATATGAAAGTAATTCCTTCTGCCCGGGTCATGAAACCAAAACATGGTAGGGGAACTGTGGTGCTGGTATAAGAGGAAGAGGGTATATGTTTCCCCTACGTAAGAGCCTAAGGGCGGAGGATCATGGTTCTTCATCCGGTGAAGTGTACTGAGGTCGGGGTGTGGGAGGAGTGGGGGGTAGGGGGGGAGGGGAGGTCATACCAAGTGCCCCAACACATATAATAGGTGGATCTCACTGTCTATTCTTTAAAACATGATTTATACTGTTTATACTTTATTCTTTAATTACATGACTGTGTGCCACATGTGACTTTTTCAAAATGGTACAAACAATTCCCATTGAACAGCAGTTCATGTGGCACACAAACGGTTAAAAGGAGCTAAGAGCGAGGGAAAGAAGGAGGAGAACGAGCAAGAGAGAAATTGCCGGTGAAAGGAGAACATGGGGAGAGAGGGAGAGCCAACGTGATAGAGCCTTAGAGAAGGAGTGAGAGAGAACGAAAGGGGAGTAGAATTAGAGGGAATGGATATTACAACACGATGGAATGTGTATTTTAAGACATTATCACGAAAGAAATGTGAAGGAAATATGACATAATTGTTGTCAGACCTTGCTTCCATCAATATAAGGGGAAGCCGGAACGTGTGGGTGCTAGCTAGCTCGCGTGAATCACTCCCCGCCGTCCATGCATCAATCCTACAGCCCGCATTAACCATGCCGACTCCTACGCATAGCTCATAAAAATACACCTGCTACAACTAACATCAATATATGCGCGTGGGGAAAGGATGACTGACTAGCCTTCGTGCATCGTCATCTCAACAAAACACAATGAATCACTGAGAGTTTAAGACAAGTCTAAGACAAAGGTAATACTTTCTCCGTCGACAGGAAGTTAACAAACTTCTTAAATTCATTCCACGCGGTTTACTGTCTTTAAAGCGCATACAACACATGTTATAAGCCGCATTATCGATAGGCATACTATCGTGACATATTTCACGACATTTTGAAATATTTACACAGGAGAAGCATTTTAGTTATCCGTTTGCCGACTGATACATTAATTGTGTCACGACAAGTGCAGTCTTCATAAACACACAAATACACTGAGCACTCTTAATGATATGTTATGACTAACGTTTTCTGATCAAAATGCCATGGAACTACTAATAGCTAACTTAAAAATATTCACTGCAAAGCCACAAAACTAGCGCATGATACGAACAAAATAATTTGGCGTTTTCCCTGCCAAGGTAAATTGAAATAATGGGCAACCTTCCCATTATTGCACATACCGCAGTACGCAATATTATGTGTCACTAAATGAACGCCAGGCACGTGTTTTAAGTGATGGAAAGATAAAGAAATTCATAACCAGCTCTTCTATCATTTTATGATATCAGAATATGTGAATTACCGAAAAAAATTGACGATATATTGTAAAGTATAAGGTAATGTATAAGGTAATGTACATATTATAGTAACGTAAATGTTATAGATATCACTCATATGACTTTGTATTGCAAACATTCATAAAGACACATCACCATGAAATAGTAAGTCATGCATTTATTACAATGATTATGTTCAAATAAAAACAAAGATATCTCGAAGGAGTTACACACCTTTTCACAATCATCCCAGTATCACGCTATAAGTCATCTTTAAAAGCACAATATCTGATATCTGAGAAATATATGAATTTCACCATTTCACATTCACTCTTAAAATTTGTAAGAAATAGCAATATTGAAAGTTTGTGTCAACAGATTTACACGTGGTGCAACAAGTTTTTAACTAACGGTAACTAACCGTGGATTCGTCACTGTTAAACATTGTGCAGATAATGATGTCAAAACAAAATACAATTTGTAATTGGTTTCATTAAACTTGAAAGAAACACACACTAAGCCTCTCCCATCCATCTCTGAATGACTGAAAACACTTAACATTTAAGAGGATGGCAGAAAAAATGTAAGTAAAAAACATGAGATAGGGGAAATAAGAGAGATTGAGAACATTAAAAAAAAGGTAGGAGAGGAAAGAAAAACGAGAAGGTGAGAGCAAGCTAACATGGAGAATAAGTAGGATGGAGCTAAAGAAATCAGAAAATAGATAGAATGAGAAGAAGATAGGGGAGGAAAGAAAAGTAGGAGAAAGCCAGTGTGCATGACAGGTAGAGTGGGTAGAAAACATATCTGACATAAAAAGAGAAAGAAATATGACATCAAGCATAAAGTTTCTCTGAAGAATTACTCCCATAGACAATATACAGCGTTGTAATTGAAATGTGGCTATCAATAATGTCTCTCAGAGGGTTAAGAAACAAAGTATCTAGGACTTACCTGTCGTTTCTTGAGCTCAAATCGCTCCTTGTCTTGTCTGTCTAGCTTCACCATGGCTGCGTATGAACGTTCACCTCGCCGGTCGATCTCACCGAATAATGAAGCCGCATCGGCTGCGTCGCGAAGAACCCGGTCTCGCAGCACGGCGTAGCGCATGCGCGCCGCCCTCCCCCTAGCAACCCGCTGACACGTGACCACCTGGGCTAGCAACATATCCATGCGGGTGTCTAACTTCTCCGTGTGCCAGTATTTCAAGAAAACCTGGAGAGAAAGAGGGAGAGGATGAGAGAGGGAGAGAGAGAGAGAGAGAGAGAGAGAGAGAGGGAGAGAGAGAGGGGGGGGGGGTCAGATGAACCTGTTGTTATAGAAGTCTCTTTCTCTTTTGTCTTATTGTTGTACCAGTTTGTGGACCAGATGAACTGTTGCTATTTAGGAATTGTGTGTCTTGATTGCGAAAAGGTCAAATGTAGTACACAAATAATTGAAGTACTGATATGAATACTAGCAAATGGAGGAGGATGAAGGAATGGATGAGGCGGAAAAGGTGAAGAAACTGTTACACTGTCAATATGAATCAAAACAGAGGTGATGGACAAATGAAACATGAAATTAAATATATCAATGCCAACACCGACACCTGCAAAAACAACGATGATTAATGATCGATATTAAATTGATAATAATGATTATTATATGAACAACCAAAAAAAAGAATTAAAGAGTTTCTGCAATTAGGTATCCTCTTATTGCCTTATTAAAAATGGACCAGTAAAATCTTTTTATCAGATTTTCTTATTCAAGGGAATTGCGACAGGCATAACCCCATTCTCCCCACCCTCACACAAATACTATTTCATTATCTTTCGTTTGGATAAGCAATTGCATGATTTTCGGCTGGCCCCTCCTTTACCTTGTTAAAAAGTCCGTATTTACCATTCCCCTTTGTTTCATGATCATGCTAAATAAGCTGAATGCTAGTTATTTGGGTCGACCTGTGGTAAAATGAGTGGGGATCATGAGTAATAGCTGAATTCAAAAGGAGGGCGTGCCAAGGAATACGTCAGGCTTACTATAATTCCCATAATGTTGGATTTGTAAACAGTGTGTCATGTCTAAAGCTTAAAGGACAATTTGCCAGAAAAGAAAAGGATGAGCCGTCCAGAAAATTTGCTCGACAGCTGCGACAGGTGGGAGTGAGGCTATGTCGTTTGTATGTCGGTGACTTCACCTGCACAATGCATGGTTTGACCAGTTGTTTTTGGCTTCAGTCCCATACGGAACCAACGGCGTGATTAACCGATCCTTCCTGCCGTGACCATGGCAACGATTAAGATCTTTAACTGGCTAAGCGCGGGAAACATAACAGTTTCCCGCGCTAAAATGGCCGTTGTCATGGAGGCAGCATCAGGTGTCGACACGTATCGGGGGTGGGGGAAAATACAAGATCACGTGACCTTCAAAATGCACAAAGGGGGTCATATCAATGTAGCAGACAGTTGCCAACGATATAGGTCATCACGAACTCAATACACTGTAAATGAAAAAAAAAAAACGAGGCATCATTAAGAAGCGCTAGAAGGTGACAGATAGCATCAAAGCGACATGACAGAATGTGTGGGTGGGTGGACGGCAGTGGACGGTTTGGGAGCTTTATACGTCAGTTACTCCCGGGCAGTTACTCCCTGCCGTCTCCAGAGGAAGGAACACCTTTAGCCTGGGTCCGTCCTTTTGTGCTGGCCTTCTTAAACTGTGCCTACGTGACAGATTTAAACAAAAACGTATCCACAACAACTTAGCTACATCGTTCTACATAACAAATGTTTTTTTTATCTGATCATATACAACAAAAATCATCTCACGTGGGTATTGTTATCAATAACAATTGTTATCAATAACAATTCCAATTAAGCAGGGCCATGATGCATACATATTATCAATGGTAACTACCATGGCAACATGTGTAATAAGGAGAGCCATGGGGCTCCCTCCTACGATCGACGAGCGACACACAGTGGGATGAGCGGGAGAGACAGTGGGCATAAAGGAAGCAATCATTTTGCGAGCATGACGTCACACCGCTAGTCTGTCGTCAGCATCCGGCCGGAGACGATTATTTGTCATCTGATGAGCAATAGGCCTTCTGAGATGCGTTGTCATTTGTTGATAAATTTCTTTGAGCCGCGTATGAAAACAACCGTTGTAACACGTGTTATTCGTGACACGATTGTCTACTTGTTAGTGTCTGTTTTTGGTTGGGTGAAAGTGGGTTGGTTGCTCAGTTCGTTTCTTCTTTAAATTGAGTTATTTCATTCTCTTTCTTTTCTCTCTTAATTTCTCTCTTAAGTCAGGGATAATGTCCCATTTGAAAGGAATCAATGTTAGACTTAGGCCCAATTGTTTAAGCTCATTTGTTTTTTGTTCATTTCTATGTTTGACTTTTTCGTACAGAGGCGCCTGTACCTGTACCTTTCAAATGTTTCAGTCATTATCAATATGTATATGCCATGATGTTTAATTGGAAAATAAACAAAATGATCAAATAAACCATTGTTCGACTGGGAGCGCAAGATATATCGCACAACATTATACAATACAATATCAAGATGATATTTGGGTCGGCCCTTTATAAGGTTACTCCATGTTCATGTTTATATTACATTGTTTTACTGTGTATTGGATTGAGTGAAAATAATGCTGAAGTGAATTGAGTACATGCACTTCCAGAAATGAGCCCTCAACGCCTCAAAATGTAGAACATACGTGACGCGGTGAGTCAAACTTGACATTGAGCCGACTTAGCGCACAGGAGGGGAAAACACCTCAGTTTTCTCCCCCATCATAAAGAGGGATACAACAATTATATAACCCCGGAACATCGCCCACCGATTCCCCCCTCCGAGACTGTGCGAGCCGGGACGGTTCACTCCACTGTGTCCTTCCGCCGGGCTTCTTTTCTAGGGTCCACATAAAATAGGATAAGTTAAACCATGATGCGAAGGTTTATTCTTGGCTCACGAAAAATGTTCCCCTTCGTTATGTCTCTTTCTTGAAATTTTTGGAGCAAGTTTTGTTCACCTATTCCTGACCTTATGCTTGAACTATTCGTGATGCCAACTGCTGCGTTGAGTTGAGATTTCATATAACTAGGTTGTCGCTTCAGAGATCATGGTCATATTTTGATCTATTTCAAAAGCGGACTAAAGCGGTATTCGCATATTGTATGTTGGTAATAAGTGTTAACTCTCTCACTATCATTGTCACGAAGATATTCAGTATACCGATAGGTTTGATAAGGCCTTGTAAGGTAAGGTTGTTCCTGCACAGTTTTACAGACCCCAATTTCCCTACAACGTTTATTGTTAGACGTCATGTAATGATGATTAATCATTGAAGACAAAATACAGCAATGTGATTTAAAATTAGCTACAAAGGTGGCAGGCGTATTCTTTCCCTGAATATGGAATTCAACGAAATGTCTGTGCACTCTATTTTACGATAGTACAACATATATCATCATAGATCAAACTAGTTTGAGAACTATTTGATCATACCTCAGCTCCCTGACAACTATTGAGATCACAGTCGTGATGGGAATGAAACCGGGACATTCTACACAGTTTTGAACGTTGTTTTTTATGAAACAATTTGTTTTATGAAATGATTACTGCTTTATCAAATTAATGGGAAACCTAATATTCCGACTAACTTCCATAAAGAATTATTGCAAAGAATCGTTCCACTGTTCGGACGCATATAATGGCGGCATTGAAGACAGATCGACACACAGTGTGTCTTTCCAGTACATATATATTTAATCCAGTGAGCATGTTAGCAACAATGCTAGCTGACTATACTTTAAATAGACTAAAACTAGAAATGCATAGTCACGCGATGTCGGATAATCACTGTCTGTGAGGCCGCTTTATCGCTGATATTATTTGTATGTTCGATCGAATTCGATTTGATGTACTTAATTACCAACTTACATCTTTTGCACTATTTGGCACAAATTGTGAGTCAAGTCGCCATATAAAATAGTGAGTATGACGAACCGTTTTACCCACATCGCGCTTCCTCTTGATGTTTCAGTCCATGTTGGGGGAGCCGGATATGAAATCGAGAACGATTAGTCTACTGCAGCCAGACCCTTTCATTGAATAGTTTGTTTTTTAAATGGCCAACCGCCTGGAAGCCAGGCTAAATAACCCTATGTCTATTTATTCTGCACACAGAATTGTGTTTTCTAAAAAAAAAAAAAAAAAAAAAAAAGCGCTTTCTTACTCTTTTCCCCTTCATATCAATGCAATAGATTTTTTACAGTGTTGCTGCAAAACACCATATAGCGGTTGAAAATTACTATGGCATAAACAGAGCGTTTTAGCACAGCATAAGTATCTTTTCTTTTTAAAGAATGTGTCAAAATGACAGAGGGCATTAATCAGAGTTAAATTAATAAATGCGTGTGCTCTAGGAATCATGGACTCTTTTTACCTCTTTGCTTGCCATACATGTGTGTATTATGTCACGAACAATGCACAAACACACACACACCATTTCTTTAGCATATCATCTGGCACAGAAAAAGTTAGGAATGTTCAGCATGGAAATATGTTTCTATCGGTCAAGCAAACCTTTTACGAGCAACTAAGTTTTTGTACCTTATTTGAACTGTATATATGGGAGAAGAGCATACACATTATTTATAACCATGATGTAAGATCGCGATGAATTTCCAGTTTCGATTTCATTTCGAGTTCATGTATGCCGCACCTGGGAGGTGTTGGAGTCACTGCGTTCATTACACCATGCACACTTTCCAATAGTATATCAATAACGAGTCCAAACATGGCGTGTGATCGAGAAAACAATGGAATACAGGGCATACTTGAGGCATGAGTCACACAGGCCTTTCACTGCCCTGTCGAGCGGGTGATTTCAGCATTTCGGATCAATCATGTAGCGAATCGGAAATTTATTTCTGGAAGCATAAATCAGATCTCCCTCCCAAACATCCTTCAGCCAATCATGCGACGCTTATCGGGCAGTGCGATCGCAGCGATCGTTATCGTGGGTCAATCTCCAGATATCCGACTCGGTCCCGATTAGGGGTGAGGTGAGTTGAGAGAAGCGGACGGTGAGATGGAGGAGGAGAAGACGACGACCAGGGGAAGGAATAAGGGGTGGAGAATGTGTCAGACGAAGAACAGAAGACGAGGATGGAGTAAAACGGAGAAAAGGAATTCACCGATAACAATTAACACGAACAAGATGAGCGGGAACAAAGGAAAATGATCGAGAGGTGTATACACATAATGACATGCATGATTATCATAAATTGGAATTTGCGCCCCAAGAAGTAGTTAGCTGTCTTTTATTAATTTGTATTCTATATACTACATATTTTGACTATAAAGATTTTTGAAGGGATCTATATGTTTTGTTTCCTTTCAAAAGAAATTAAGATATTAGTATGAAATAGAAGGAACAATATACACGCAGCAAGATAAGTTTATTTTATCTCTTGATAGAGGGAGACATGTTCAACTCTATCTATACTATCTCCTTTCTTTATCTTTTTTTTCCTTTTTTTCTTTATCTTTCTTTATTTTTTGTTTCATCAAATTTATCATGAGTCAATCATGTGTACATCAATGGTAATGCTGTGTCAGAACATGAATAAAGTGTTTCGTGGAAGAATAAAATGTCTATTACAAGTTTCCACGGAAAATCAATTTTACACGCTCTCTGTGTGACTTTATAGTCTATGATTGATGGGACATTCTATTCTGTAAACTCGACCTCGATGACAAGCCTGCACGTTGGAAGTTAACGTACTATGGTGTGAATACCATCCTAACTCTTTCAATACCATAGGCATGACTATGTGAAGTAAGCTCATATGTTTTTCAAGGCCCAGTATGTCGGGATTGTTCCCGCCTACTGCTTGAAGAATTTTATCAGAAAACTATGCTGAGTTTACATATGCTGGTGCCTGTTAGAGTGTGAACTACGCCCACCACTAACCAAGCACAAGGCGACGCGGATTCTGCGTTGGGACGAATTGTCTAAGAACGGTTACACTGAATAAAACTTTCATGTTAGAGATTTAAGTGATCTGTGTCAGGTTTGTAGCATTACAGTGTATTATAACATAGCTATTATGCAGGAATCTATTATGACCTTAGAACCATTAACAGTCCAGAATTCCCAGGACAAGCTAGATATAAGGCATCTCAGCAGCCAAGCCTCGAATGTGACGGGAATAGTATGCATGTTACGGCTAATTGACATGCTTAGCATGAAATGAGGCATCCCTAAACTTTAATTTGGACCACATTAGATCAAACAATGCACTGTCCTACATAATCATTGTAGATCACTACAACTACATCGATCAAATCGCGATAAGGTATTAAAAATAGATTCGGGAGAGTACACCGACAAATCTGCGCAGTCACTCTGGGGAGAGCAAAACTTAATGTCAGTTTGACTTGGAAGGTCTCCAAATTTCACTCGCCTATGATTAAGATTGTCATTATTATTATTGTTAATTCGAGTGGAGATTAATATTCGGATTGTACCACAGATAGAGATTCGTGCTGGTTAGAAGCGCGGAAGCAGGGTGCGTCGGGCGGGCCTTGCTTGGCGTCTTCCATGAGTTGGAGCAGGAAGAAACCATTTTGATTCAGCAACGATCGTCTTCTATGTCCGTAGATTAATTGAGTCGTCAGTGTTGTTCTCTCTTATGGATCCATCGAGACGATATTGTGTATTTCCTTCACGATCATTACTCACAGATGTTATCTCTCAAGGTACATCTCGAATGTATAGGCCTCGTGTACTTGTTTAGGACGCATTAATGGGGCTCCCGATATAGCTGTTATCAAACACCGCTCATCTGATCTTTGCCATAGAACGAGGACCTTGCCTGACTTTCAGGCCTCGACATTTCTATTCCAAAATAAAAAAAAAGTTTAATAATCAAAGACTAGTTGGTCTGTGCTCAACCCTTCCCACGTGTTCGGGCCAGCAGGGCAAGAAATCGAGCATGATTAGTCTACTACATCCAGACCCCTTTATTAAATAACTCGGAGTAGAAATGTCCAATGGCCTGAATGCCAGGCTAACGAGTGCCAGGTGACAGGAAGATACGATGTGCTGAGAGCAGGAAGTTGGATCTATGTTTTAATGCAAACGTCACTTGTAATTAAACATAGTGGTAATAGAATGTAAACAAAATAACATACACGTTGCATCATCGTCATTCGTGGGCCGAACAATCTAAGGATTTGTGATTTAATCACTAATTACTCCAAAAATGGACCATTTGAGGGCAAATACTAGAAATATATCAAAAAAGAAGAACAAATGGGGAGGAGGAATTAGAAAAGGAAAAAGGAGGAAGGACAGGAACGTACAAAGGGGGAGGAAGGAGTAGAAGAACAAGAGAAGGAAAGAAAGGAAGAAGAAGAATGGGAAGAAAAGGGATGGAGAGGATGGAGAAGACAGTGAACATGGTGAAGGTGGAAGAGATGAGCGAGACGGGGGAGTGAAGGAAAAGGAGAACAAGTGAAATAGATGGATGAAATAAGAAAAAGAAAGGAGGAGGACGTGCTGAATAGAGGAGAACTGACTGTCGACAGTGATTGAATGAAGCCTGTAAGCTTTGTCATGTACGTAAACATGTTTAAACAACTTATTTTGTTCTTATGTCGTTTGTCTTGCCAACTGTCATGATCACAACCGATAAAGCGAACAAAAAGAAAAGAGTCAGATTAAAATAGGCTACTGTAAATGAGTGGAAAGACAGAGAGAGTGAGAGGGAGAGAGAGAGAGAGAGAGAGAGAGAGAGGGGGGGGGGGAATCGAGAGATTGGTAGATGATAGAGGGTCGGGGAGGTGAGAGACCCAGTAGAGGGCAACGTTGTATGTTTCAACTGGATGTTGTGTTGGGGTCTCGGAGATGTCAACACGTAGACCACATCAAACCATGTGTCAAAAAGCGTTCGTTCTACTTTTAGTTCTTTTACACACTTTTTAAACTTCAGAGAGTGCAGCGAGGAAACGAGGGGAGGCAGTCTAAGCTCCGTCCGGAACCTGCAACATGAGTAAGTCACGTGGCAAAAAGTGTGGACGGGCGCGCACTCACTAGGCACCGCGCCATCTGATTGGCTGACAGCTTCTTTCGTCACCTCGACCTAGATCGCACGTTTCAGCAGGCATGCTTTGAGCATGTTCCGCGATGTTATATGGCGATTGGTTCGACAACTAGACAACATCGCGAAACAACACGCCTCGGGCTAAGAGAGGTAATTTAGCTAAACAAACGATAGCATGGATGGTTCATCTCTACAAAACCACACAAGTAAATTTGGATGTGCGCCTTTCTTGTGAGACTATGTTAACCCACACATTATGTGATATCTCGTAAAGTCAATGCAGTTATCAAGGTTTTGGTACTTACAGAATTTCATTCAAAGCAACCTACCCCCACTAAACTAAACATGGTTCCCCCCATTCTTAGAGTACGTAACAGAGAAGAAGAAAGAGAGGGAGAACAATGCGCCTTATGCGTTGCAAAAATTAATCCGACAAGAGCGTGAAACAATAGTATACCAAAAACCATGGCAACCATCAAGATTTTATCTACCAAGACGGCGTCTGAAAATAAACGAACGACTCATCAAGGCGATGGACGGGTGAGATATGTGGAGGAAGTTGTGAGTATCACTCAGCTGATGAGTTAGATCGTAACTATAAACACTAATACCAACATACCCGGGGCAAAAAGGGGGTATGTTTGCCAGCTGATAAAAACATGGCAAAACATATATTTGACCGAGTTGAAAAGCTCTAGACCGCGCCGGCCTGATGATGGTAGTCTGCCTTCCTTTCATTTTCATTTTTACGGTTTGCAATGCATTTGACCGGCGCATTATGTCTGAAGGTCTGGAAGGGTTAATCACTGGCATCACGCTTAAGATCAAGCATGGTATATACACCGTGGTGAAATGCTCGTGGGAACACATAGGTACAGGTTCTCGGTTCAAAGCCCAACAACGCCTACACCCTAAAATGAGGTTTTCTGCCTCTATAAGTCCTAAAAACTGTCCTAACTCACACCTCCGCTAAAAGGATGCGTGATGACCGTCATGGTAACGAGGAAGTTGATCATTTTATGAGTTGGGAGCGACATAAAGCTCGCATATCCCATGCACCTCATTCTTGTGCACACGCTCTATGCAGTAAATGAAGGTTGAACAAGACATACATTAAAGTAAACTTGTTGACACCAGCGAGAATGTCAACTCCTGCTTGCCGGGCAGCAACTACACCACAAGGCCGTTTCTGGTCATCATACATTGCAAATCAGCTGGAGACACACACAAAGCTCATGCTCTTGTCGTCTCCTTGGTATCCTGGCTTGCCGTAAGAATCGATTCACCCGTTAAAATAGTTGAAATTTCCAAAGAAAACAAAAACATGTTTGCAGAAGCGAAAATCCTCCCAATTAGCTCGGGCTTATTGCACTATCCACTCATTGTGACAACTTATTCAATTACTGATATGCCGTAATCATAGATCATTGACTGTTGCCGCGGTTTTCCATTTATCATTGATTCCAATGATGTAGAAATCAATATTATGTAAGATGACCCGCAAGGCCGAATTCTGATCTGAACGGAATACACTGGTAATAATAACATTTGCTATAAGCTATTCAGAAAGACCAATATACGTGAGTATTTCACATGACTTCCAAGCTTTTCAAAGTTGTTTTATCTGCCTGTGTTTTTGTAATGGTTTGATGATGATGGCATATATCCATATCAGGACATTGCTTCAGTTACGGTCCGCCTATACAGATCTCTATCCTGTGCTAATCTGCCCGCTGCAACAAGGGGCATCCCTAGCTGGTCTTTCACACCATACTCCCAACACATTCTCTGCCTTCCCCTTGAACGCTTACCGGGTACTACTCCATCCATAAATTTCTTTTCCCGTGTATGAGATTACAGTTCGATATTTCGAGGGTTCGTTTATTCCGAAGGTTCGTTATTCCAAAGATTCGTAATTCCGAAACACGTAAATTGCCTATACCTCGATGTTCATTAGTCCGAAAACGAAAAAGGGATCGTTAATCCGAGCATTTGTCGCGTAACGTTCGGAATAACGAACCTTCGGAATAATGAGTGCTTCCCGTGTATGATGTCGCTTCTAGTAACCAAAGAACTGCGATTTACATTACAGTAAATTGTTTAATGGTTTAAAGTTGCAAATATTCTGACTTCTTCTATGGGCCTGCCCTTGAATCCTGTCTGTGTGTTAGTAAAGGGGGTGGGGTTCAGGGGGGTCGGAGCGTCACGCCATCCTCGTTTGATAAGTATTCACTTTGTATCCTCCACTGTGCTTCACGCAGCTACGGGGTGGCACACTGTTTGTAGGTCGGGGCAAACTAGTTACAATATATCCCCACTATCAGCAACTCTAGAACTGTACAATCGGTTCCATCTTAACCTTATTAGGAAATCGTGTCTCAGTTCGAAAGGCTACTCCGACGAAACAAGCCCTGCATCTCGGACTATCGGATATCAGGAGCAAAGAGCCAACCAGAAACGGGATCCACTGGGAGTTGGAGGGCATCGACCAATGCGATCGTTTGTCTCAGATCACGTGGCAAGTAACGTGTTCGGTCAGGTGGCGGTTTACAATGGCGCTATGGAATTATGGCGTAACTCTCTCATCACCATTGACATAAAGATGTGTTCAAACTAAGCTGAACTTTCATATCTTGTACTGTGAGGGTTAACTCTTAAGTGATGATTTTCGTACTACTTACAGCATTGCGTTTGAAAAGTGGATTACGGGAAAAGAAATAAGAAATCGGATGATCAATGCAGAACAGTAAGACAGGTATTTGGTGCTTGTTGAGAAGTCCCTTGCTGCAGTAGCTCTCGCAGGAAGCTATGCCAGGATGGCGCAGTGTAGGTGCGGTGCATGAGACACAACCATTGACTATATTTATAAGAAAGCTTTGGCGTAGACGGGACAAGTATAACGTGTGTCTGAGGCATTAAAACAATGCCTGACCCGCCAGGAAGCTGCCTTGTCCTGATGGAAGGTAGAGAGGCCTCTCCGAAGGTAGTAATAAGCGGAAAGAACTTCATCATTTACTAAAAACTGATTTGAAAGAATGCCTTCAAAAACTTGAAATAATCAATAATTATTGCATTCGTTACATCAAAATATCTATACTAAAAGGAACGACATTAAAAATCTACAATCTACAACAATGGAAAAATAACTTGAAATGAAGAATAACTCAAATAATGTAAGTGTGAAACGTGAAAAAACTGCAACAAAAAGGAAACAAATAAGAAATCCTCATGATAATGATATAAGTGAAACATATCATCACATATGCATGAAGTATACTGTTGGAAATATGATCGTCATTGCTGTCTACTTTGACCTTGCCGATAGAGGGCCTTAGCTCGCTGCAAACATCTCAGTCCTTGCTCGGAAAGCACGTCGATCCTTCACATTTGTCAAGATCTTAGAATAAAAAGTTGTTGATATCAAACGATATCCGGACCCGATATCCGGACCCGTGATGACGACGGGACTGTTCTGTCACGGATACGGGTCTGTAATATTGACCGCTCCTACCCCTTACCTGACCTGACTTCAAGGCTGCTTGGCACTTATAATCCAAACTATTACAAAAAAGGGGGGGGGGGGTCTGGCTGCAGTAGACTAATCATTCTCGATTTATTTTGCTGCTCGCCTAAACATGACATGTCTAACAGTCTGGACGCCAGTCTATTTCAGTCATTGTGTTCGTTGACAAGCTGGGAATGTCAGGTTAGGGCTAGCCTTTGGTCGAGTCCTCGCTCGCCGAGCAAGGTTTGAAAAAAGACTAAAGCGGTGTGCGTTTACGGTAGTGATCGCGCGAGCGAGCTGCCTTGGTAGAGAGCTGAAGCGCCTCGCATGATAGTCTTATGTATGCAGACTCGTTCGGCACATTTTGGGAAATAAAAGCGCCGACTGCCTTGGCTAAAGGCTAGGTTAGGGCTAAGACGCCACATTGCCACTCACCTTTGTCTTGCCTATGTGGTAGTCTGTGCAGCCAGCCGTTTCTAGGAGTTGTTTACAGCGCTTAGGATGAACCTCGACGTTCGAGGAGAGGGGATAGCTGATGAATTTGTACCTGAAGAACGATACCGATAGAGACACAATACTGATACCGATACTCACAATACTGGATAAACCACGAAACTAGTCAGTAAAACATAATATGGAAAAGTGTAGAAATTTGTCTGTTAAAAGTTTATAATAAATTCACTCAGAAAGAATCTGGAAATGTTTGATAAGACAAATTGGCTCTCGGTCAGACTATTTTTTGTTCCAAGATTTACCCATTTAAATGAATCTGCTTTACACGTCTCTTTACAATCCTAGATGTAGATTTTTTCTCTCGAAACTTGTTATGTTTCCTCATATTTTGATATTATTACATGCCAGCGCTTCTGTTACGATTTTGTTAGTGTATGCAATCATAAAATGCATAATTGCGCTTCTTGTTTTTGCTTTTTGGAAGTGTGTAACAAAGTTCAATTAAATTCAATGATTGAGGCCCACCGAAAGATGAATTCTGGGAAGAGCAGATGAGTGAAGATACTTTACCCATTTAAAGGAATCAATTGTACATGTCCTTTACGAGACCAGACGAAAAATTGTACAACAGAAGGAAGAATTCCAATCCCAAAGAAGTTGCTCTCAATAGAAGCAGAGCAAAAGAAGTTTGAGGAAAATTGAACAACTGATGAAACATAAATAAATATGCGGAGGCAAAAACAAAGTGAACATTAAAGCATGTTTATGACATCACAGCCTCACCGAGTTGCCAAATTGCCACCCTGAAATAATAAGATCATCAAAAAAATCTTAACTTTCTTATTATGGTTTATTGCCATTTGGTTCAATCCCAGTTGGTCCACACACCATTTCGTCTACAAGGATCCCATTAAAAATACCGTTTTAGATTAAAATACTGGGCTAACTTATCAACATCTCTAATCTACACCATAACCTCAACCGTTAACCATAATCCAGACGCCCTACCCTAATCCTAACCCATACATATCAGCATGTGATGGTAGACGAAATGGTGAGTGGACCATCTGGGATTGAACCAAATGGCAAATCACCGCTGATTCCTACCGATGGATGAAGTCCGGGAAGAGCAGTCTGGTAGGGAAGCCACTACGTCTGATGCGGATGGTCTCCAGCACGCCGGTGTAGCGTAGCTGTCTGAGCACGAGCTCGTCGTCGAAGTGGTTGTGGCGGCTCAGCGAGTTGGGCTTGATGCACCGGATGAATTGCGCGTCGGCAGAAAGCAGCTTCTCCATCAAGTTCGTCAGAGAGATCTGAGGAGAAGACAAGGTTTTGATTATTCATTTCATTCATTCACACCCTTTAAAATTGTATACATTGAGAAAGACATCCCATTACATTAAATTGTGAAAAAAGATGTAACATACAAAGTGAAATTGGGCACAAAACATAGTTTACATTCAAACACAATATGATATACATTACAACGTTCGACTAACTAAATATCGTTGATAGACAACACCACATTTAAAAAATGCAGCGGATGTATGTGATCACTAAAGGCCAATATGCCTGCCAACGGTAATCACCTTGTTTCTACACATTAACCAAAACAAACAAAAATAGTCAAATCAAGAAGCACAGAAATGAGTTGAACGCACATGCACACATACAACATACAGGTTATTTATTTTACACTTTTGATCATATTATTTCCAGGCAGATCACTTATGAAGACAACGGGTGCTGTGACAACAAATTTTAAAGAGGAAACGTGAAGCACAAATGAACGCCTTAGAATTCCTTTATGAAATGAAAATGAAATCCTGCCGTGACGTTGTCCTTTTTATGGTGACCGGTTAACTCTTTATGTACCACATGCGAATTTATTTACAATAAAATCATAGATATAGCATATAGCTACACTTCACTGACATTGGAGAGGTTAAAAGAAAACACGCATTACAACTACAAACACATGCGCAACTATAGATACAGGTCAAAATGAGCACATATTAGTCTGAATACTTGCGTACGTATATGTACAGGCCTTCCTAGTGTTGAAAGCGTTATAAAGTAGTCTTATTATCCAGACACCGGTGTTGCGAGACAGTGTCAATACTGATGTCCAAATAGCGATGATACCAGATCAACTCAAGGGGTTCACTTTTGACAGATGCAAATGAAGTTCTGACGAGGCGATCAATATCCTTTCGCTTTATAAACAATCGAAACTGGCATCATTAATGTGCATCATAAAATTAACACATGTATCTCAATGTATTACTGAACTACTGCGCATGCGTAATGAATATTGTTTACAATTTAAAGCCTTCATAGTTCGAGAGAAAGTTTGTTGACATGGTGCGTCCTTGTTTCAAGGAAATAACGTATCAGCCCTTCTTCTCACCGCAAGCCTCACCATCCCTTGGGCACTGGTATGGGGTACACCCCCTCCACCCCTAAACACGGCAATCTACCCCTATCAGAACACTTCCTCATAGAAGATGTTGCCTTGTTTTTTGTCCATCTGTGTTTTGTTCTTTATTGTTAATCCTGATGAAACAACAAATATACATGACAACTATGAGCTCAACTTATTGTTTACCACCAGTCCACTTCCTCCGATTGTGTTCTTTTCACACTCCTTGTCTTACGGACTTCTGCGTCTAGCTATTATTTACTCCAGTTTTTCTCACACTTACTTCCCATTAACTCTTCATCCCCCCCCCCCCCCCCTTTGCACTAATCCACAATACCCATGCCTTTTATCACAACGTTCAAAATTGTTACTACTTTCTTTCTATTTCTCTTTACAATTACATGTTTCATTTCTTCTTCATCTCCTGTCTTCTTCCCTTTATTTATTTTGATTCATGGTTATTCTTCTCCATCATTATCCTTCTGTTATATTTCTTCGTCTTTTCTACCTATCACACACTAGAAAAATGTGGGAGTTGTTGTTATTTCACTGCTATATCTCGTCATGAACCTAGACCGACAACCCCCCCCCCCCCCCCCGCCTCTACAAAGTAATCTCGAAACGCCCCTGATGACTTGAGGTAAACCTTGTTATAGAGCGCGATGACGATGCGATATGAGATACGCTAACGCCTGTCATTTCCGTGTATTATGACTTGTGGATTTGACTGGGATTCACCGATGGTCATTCACATCATTAAGGTGGAATAACCCAGCTGGCCAATGTGGGCATTGAACGGAGCATGGCCATCTTCTTCTTCTTCTTCCTCCTCCTCTTCTTCTTCGTCTACTTCTTCACCTACTTCTTCTTCTTCTTCTTCTTCTTCTTCTTCTTCTTCTTCTTCTTCTTCTTCTTCTTCTTCTTTTCATCTTCTCCTTCTTTCTTCTGTTCTTCTTCTTCTTCTTCTTCTTCTTCTTCTTCTTCTTCTTCTTCTTCTTCTTCTTCTTTTCATCTTCTCCTTCTTTCTTCTGTTCTTCTACTTCTTCTTCTTCTTCTTCTTCTTCTTCTTCTTCTTCTTCTTCTTCTTCTTCTTCTTCTTCTTCTTCTTCTTCTTCTTCTTCTTCTTCTTCTTCCTCTTCTTCTTCATCTTCTTCTCCGCTTCTCAATAATGTTTCTGCAGTTCATTTTACTAATCAAAAATTCCTCGTCTCACATGTACACATGTTACAAGTATCCATAGTGACAAACTGAAAGTACCTCCAAACCCACATAACTCAAGATTCTACGCACAGTCAATTTGATTAAGATTCTATTTGAAATATGTATGCCATAACTTGTCATGTATCAAACGTGATCTTACATTCTCCCCGTGTTTCCCCCTATTTTTCGTATGGGGCTAACTTTTCTCAACATTTTGTAATACCCATTTTTATTTCTTTCCGAAACTCGCAAAAAGGTGAGTTTTGCCACGCAAAGTGGTAAGTAGGGACGTTCGTCTACTTCAGGTTTCTACTCCTACATTCGTGTTTAAACCCTTGTAAGCCAACCAAACTGCTATTCTAAGATACATGTGTGTAAAACTTGTGCAAAAATGGCTAAATGACATACAAAAAGTTAATTCATGGGTCCATTGTGACGTCTCATCGTTAACAAGGCGCGCGAGATTTATCTTTCTTTTTTTAAATCCGCCTTTCCATGTATCGCGTTGTTCTACATACCCTTCTTACTTTGAATGCACACAAGATATGATTAATCGCTTCCCTTCCTTTAAGTACCATCCAAATGTTAAATATGTATATCCATACGTGATTGACCGTGATCACTCTGGATCTGAAGATTTGCCAAGCTGTTAAAAATAAAGAACACGTACACTCCGAGACGAGATTGGATGTTTGGATGTTTGTATTGGCATTACCCTCTACCTATTTTTCTCCCTCTCTCACTTCCCCTCTTTCTCCATCCCTCCCCCACCTCCCTCCCTTCCCCCCCCCCCCCTCTCTCTCTCTCTCTCTCTCTCTCTCTCTCTCTCTTGCTTTAGATGTTAGATTCCATCCTCTGTGTCACTTTCCTCCCCTGCACTCACATTAAAACTTCTTTGCCCTTCATTGTGGGTATTTCATTACTTGTGCGGTACGATTCCCTCCACGACCCCGTTCGCGCATATTGTTTTCACACCGCTGCCAAGCCATTTTGGTCATTAATTACAATGAATCATGCTGGAGTCAAAGTCTACGAGGCTGTGCATGTAAACTGTGAGCTTGAATGACGAAGAGTGTTCATTGTATGCCGTACATCTTGTTTTTTCCACGTATATGGAATAAATTATTTCCATTTAGGATGTGTATATTGACACCACTGCGGTGTCTGCAATGTGTCTGCAAAGAATCTTGTACAGATAGATAGAAGCAACATGAAACTGTGACTATATTTTCACAGTCAGTAGATTTACAGCTGTTCTCGCGATCGCCAGCGCTCACAGTACGCAAGTCATGTACAGTACACAGTGCGTAGTCTTTAAAATCAGCCGATTCATTGAATATCTTGGCAAAAATTGCTAGTCAATGGAGTACAACATAATACGCCCCTCGATTCTTACCTTAAACTGCGCCCCCACCGTCGGCGTCTGGTTGCGTGCCTTCGCTGCCTTCGACCGTGCAGCCTTCTCTTCCTTCAGCCTATAGCAGTGGAGCAGTGGAGAAATGGTGAATCGTTATTTAACAGCGCCTAAAAACAGGTTTGAACACACTATATTAGTTCAGAGTAGTTAATATATTTCCATGATTGTTTTTTATCTTCCACTTGCTACCATTCATTGCGTAAACACCAATAAAGATTTTCAAACAAACAACGACCCACCCCGTGTTGTTTCCTGAGCCTATGGTCCGCACAATGTATCTCTCATGATAGAAAACGAACTATGATTTGAAGCAGTTTTGCCACTTAAAACGTTTTAACTAATTAAAATATGTGGATTGCTATCATTGCTATTATTCTATTCCTTTCTATTATATTTAGCCTATTTCTCTCCACTGCTGAAGGAAAGGCCTCCTCATAGCTTTTCAATTTTGATCTTTCTTGCTATGACATCATTCTTAATAAAGTAGATCCGTATTATTAACAATATCCTCAATCATCTATGGTAACCATTGAAATAAAAAGGGGTAAAGATTGTACACTTCACCTTGACCTAGTTCGAGGTGCATACACCATCAACTCCTCACCCCCCCCCCCCCCCCCCCCCACACACACACACACACACAACCGCTCTCCCTGTCTCTCTCTCTCTCTCTCTCTCTCTCTCTCTCTCTCTCTCTCTCTCTCTCTCTCTCAGTCCCCCCAACCCCCAACGCCCACCCCGTGCTACCGACGCCCCTGGAGAGAGGTGACAATGGCCTTCGTGTAGCACACGGAAGGTTCAGGTTGGCACGCGTTGGGCGGCGGATTTCACCCTGGTTTCACAATAGTGTTCACCTTCTGTTGCACGTCCACATGGGAGGAACCGTTAGAGAGAGACCAGGGGTAACTCAAGAACGGGGTTTCCCCGTGGTAATGTTTGCTGCTACGTGTATTATTGGAGCAATGTTAGTAGTCTAGGTTCTATAAGTATCTCTTCATCCAGAATTCGACTACATACGGCGCTACAAAACTGAGCGCGACTGTCGAGCGATGGCCGATCCCCAGGAATTTGCCGTCCCGGAGAAAATTATGCCCATGCATTTTTTTAGGTGTTTTCATCTGACCTGGCAGATTTTTAGCGCCATTGCTCGACTAGTTGCGTTTAGTTTCGTAGCGTGCTATGGACTCGAATTAAAGTGATGAAATGCGTTTAGAACCTAGATTAGAGCGGTGTATCGGGGGGAGGGGGGGGGGCGGTGATTACAAAATAGCACGCATGTTTCACTGTCTGTCCGGGTTCATTTCGTCGTGCGGAACTTAAGAAACCCCCACAGCGTCGTATTCAACATACCTTAACTTTCAGACCTTCCTCAACAAAATTCCAACATAAGAATTATCCACAGTTTGATGGTATTTTTGTTGCATATCTTTCAAAGAAGCACATGTTTCTCAACTCTCTTATAGGGTTTATTCTTAATTATTTTGGCTACACTTCGGGGTAGAACAAGCCTGGCCGTGGGGTTAGATCGCCCTGCGTTCCCTAGTCACTATTCTACATGTAACTAAAATGTAATAAGACGCTCTTAAAATCAGCCCTCTACGCAATTCAAAATGCAAAATAAGACAACAAGGAAATCAGCTGAAGGCTTGGGGTAAACACTTTGATATAGTTTAGGTCTTCCAACTTAACCCACTCAGGACTGAACATTGAAATCTAAACATCTGCCAGCCAAAACGAATCAAAGGAGTAAATGGCTCATAGAATGGCGTTCTACTCCCCTTTTCTATCATATAAAGTTCTGATTTAAAAATTAACCATCAAGATTTAAACCCCTTTGTGGCAAACAGCTGGGAATGCTTGTATTAGGTTCCGTACCAGACACCCTCTGGTTAATTCCTGTTTTCACCAGATACTTCATGCGACTCTTTAAAGTCCTCTGTAGGGGCATTTAATGATAACTGTCATGTGCCCTCAGCGGTCTCTTACGAAATAACTAAACATTAAAAAGATTCTTACTGTTTCTTCAGTTTCCGTGCTGCTTCGCGGGAAAGGCTCACGCCTGGGTTGACTGTGATCGTAGGGGGCGGTTTGCACATGAGAATGTCTTTCTGGTTTCTGAATGGTGTGGCAATGCCCCTAACAAGACAAAGCAAAGAAGTGAAATACTGGTTGATCAGCTAAGAAGTCAAATCACACATTTTTTCCATTCACTCATGCTCATAAAACTGAACTGATATATCATAAAGTCAATCCATTTATCAAAAACTCTTTGATTGATATCCTAATTCGTTTGTTGGTCGATTCATAGCGGAGGAAAGTAAGTGCAGGAAGTGATTCTTTAATCTGCTGTTGTTATTTTGTTTTACTGAATATTATATGAAATTTCTAATCTAACTTATGACTGATGAATTGATCACATGATTTTTTGATAGGTTTTATTCAATGATGAATTAATTGTCTGATTGATTATTTGATTAATTGCTTGCTATAATAATATTGGTTGATTGATCAAACGCATACTTAATCTAGAATTCCAGTATGAACATGAATCCTAACAAGATAAAATCATCGTCTGATAGATAACATAATTGATCAATTCATTGGTTGCTTGATCGATCGCTAGACTCACTTCTGGTCCTGTTTCAGCAGGAAGAGAAACTTGACCAGTCCGTTCTCTGATTTGGCCATGCATTCTGACAGCACAGGGCTGAAGGTGTCTCGGTTCTTCTCCAGAAATCCAGTCGAGTCGTACCAAATCTGCATCAAGAACACGTTTCCATTTCATGTCACAATATGTGCAGTGCTGTCAAAATAAAACTTTGCGTAGAGCACGTCTAGCATAGGTCAAGAACGTTATGCTTTGGAAACCATTTATTACTGGCAAACAAAAAGTTTGAATTTATTCGAAAATTAGAAACCACATTAATTGATATGATTTATATCAACTTCATACATATGTATATAATGATATGCTAAGGGTTTTTTTCGGCGATATTGCGCAATTTGCGGTATGAATCTCCTCCTAAAATTTACTTTTCTTTAGGCGTGACGGGTATCGCCAGAGCTAATAATCTACTTTCCAAAGAACCATTTTAGATCATGGTTGACACGAGATTATCGCTCTGCGCGAATCTCTTAAGAAGGAAGAAAGTATTGAGCGAATGACTTTAATCGACGACTATTTGAAACTTTGCACTGATATTTATTTTAAGGTCGATGAAGGCATCCATGTTGGTTCCACAGGAAGAAAAAAAAACAGCTGCGTGATTTTTTGTTTGTTTGTTTGTTTATTTGTTTGTTTGTTTGAAAAGTACCTCTGACGCATAGTGCTTCACGCCGAATATAGTCGTGTTTCCTTTGTTCTTCTTCTGCATCAGAAAGTTGCTGTTCTTGCCGTGATTGGAGGAGAATTTGCCGACCAGAGTGACGTCACTGCCCTTCGGGAACCTAGCCTCCTCGTCCAGGAGTGAGAGCAGACCAAGCGGTTTCTGTAGCGAATGAGAACGAATTAAGCGACTGGGTATGAGGCTGATAGAGCGTACAACTCATTGATACTATGACTGGAACCTTTTTCGTTTTCGTTGTCTTTTTCGTATTTGATAAACTTCTCACGTTCATGAAAGGGTAGATTTTTTTGTCAATGAATGTTGAAAGACTTTAAAATGTCCGTTCCACCATACCTTCTACTTCTGCTCAAACGGCCATAGATCTGCTTCTTTGATTGGTTAGTTTTAACTGTCGGCAAATTATCATTGGGACTTTGATTGGTTGGTTGGATGGTGTAAATAGTTTGCCAAATACGTCGGTGAGGGCGATATTCAGTTCCCCATATATGCCTATGATTGATGGTAGTCGTTCGTTGACCACGAATGACAAGATGATAAATTGTCCTTTGCTCTTGAAAAGTCAACATGATTCAAGGTACATTACATGCTACTATAATGACATACATGGATATCTGAAGCAAAACTTATTATATTTGAATGAGCAGATAATAAAAGTAAGATATGTTAATTCATTTAAATCCCCCATCAGGATTGTTATTTCATATTCTAAAGTATATTCGACATAAATATGAAAGCACATTATACGTTTGTTGGTGATAAAATTCAAAAGAAATACATGAAATAAAGAAAACGTTTCTTTGAAAATACTTCTCGTTTGAAATCTACCTCTGCAATATCTTTTCCATTTCGATAATTATTAAAAATATAAATTCCTGCAAAAGCAATTGTTTGGGGGATTTGCTAATATAAATTTGATAACAATCATGATACCCTTTAAAACTCTACTATCATCTCCTATTAGCCCTATTGTGTTTATACCGTGAGGAAGAGGTCCAAGACAGGCATGTTGTCCTGGTATTTGATCGAGTGCTTGGGGATGCCCTCCCCGGCGTACTCGGCGAGCTCCCAGGCGAAGATCCGCTGGTTGAAGTAGTACTGCAGCTGCTCGTTGGTAAGGTTGATGCAGAGCTGCTCGAAACTGTTCCTCTCAAACTTCTCGAAGCCGTAGATGTCGAGGATCCCGATCTCGTACCCCTTCGTTCCTCTGCGAGAAACGGATTAAACAGAATATACAAAAGTGTACAATTTGTTTAGATATATCTTGAAAGCGTATAATGAATAAAAGAGATGAATATGATTTAATAGAAATTAAATGCAATTCAATAACTACATGCAAATCACGATAGTAAGTAATGCATTGAAGATGGCATTGCTATGTGTGGTGATTTATGTTTCTGATTTTTTTAATACTTCAGGCTATCTTCAGGGCAAACTTTCCCTTTAAGCACTAGACGATATTAGGTCCGGTATCGGAAGGGCTGATGACTCACGGGTTGTCTGGGTCGGGAGCGATCAGGGAGTTGATTTGGTTGACGATCCAGTCGAAGAGCTTGCTGTAGAGAGCTTTGGCGAGGGCGTCCCGGCCGTCGTTTGCCTGCTCGACCGTCTTCAGTCTGATGATCTGCTCACCTGGGTGACAGGAAGTAGACATAGATGGGATTGATATATTTAGGACAGGTCAAGGAGCGGTTAACCCTATCTAGCCCGGGGGGGGGGGGGCAAAAACAGCCCCCCCCCCCCTCGACATTTTTCGCAATAAATTTGTAACGCGAAAAGATCGCGCCGCGACGTTTCATGACTTTTTTTCCTTCAAGTCTCACGCAACTTTTAAGACCAAATTTGCGACGCGGGGGTACACGGTTCCGAAGTTACGTAACACTTTGTACGTGCATGTCAGACCCAAAATTGCTCAAAAATGTGATTTCATGTACAAATCCAATGCAAATTCTGTATCTAGCCAAAATTCATAAATGTATCATTATATCTATTTTTACTGATGAAAAACAATAGATTTCATGTTATTTATAACTGAAATAGTGTTGCTAACAATTTCCATCGAAAAAACAATGAAATACATAAGAAATTCAAAAAACAATAAAATACATGAGAAAAACTTTGATATTGCCATTTTTTAAAATTTTAATTTGATAATAATCCTAAGAATAGTGTCTGGACTTATATCTAGCAGTTTTGGGGCTATATTTAAAGATTTACAACCAAATTATGATTTTTATGCATTTAATTAGCATAATTAATGAATTAAAAATAAATTTGAATAATTTTGGTGCAATTGACAATTGAATTGTGGAGATTACGGCATCGGTGACGTACGTGCCAATTTTCGTCGCGATCGCGCGATCAACGGTCGAGATCTTAGGGGGGGGGTGGGGGTGCTGTTTTTGCCCCCCCCCCCCCCCCCCGGGCTATGCGATTTCAAAATAGCCCGGGCTATATAGGGTTAAGGGGCGGCCAACGTCCCGATAAAATACTAGTGCAGGTGCTGTGCTATAGAGTTTGAGAAATGTAACTGAAGATTGTGAGGTCCCAGGCTCAAGTCTCACCATGGCATTTGCGTCCTTCAGCAAGATATTGTACCACACTGCTGCTCTCAAGCCAGGGCGATGTTGCATATAGATTTTCAATAATTGTAACTTACCACCAATGGTAACTACCATGTCAACAACTAATGAACTCTCATTTGTGCACCCGTTGCCATGGAAGTTACCATTGATGGTACATTACAATCATTGAAATTTTCAAACCTACATGCATCTCGTTGCAGCATTATAAATGGTTATTTCGCAGGAGGTGGGCCATTATATCATTATGTGATTGATTTTAATCCAGTGTCGATATCGTGAAGCGGGCAAGAAATACTCCCCAAGGAGTGGAGATGGTGCACATAAAATTGTGTGTATGATACGTTCTAGTACCATGTGCCCAGGGCTAAATTTGTAACACCCCTTTTTATTCAGTATCAGGACTGCGAAATAGGAACGGACACTCTACAGCATTATAGAAAAGAGGAGTGACAGAACATGATTTGGTGGTAATGGCAGTCCCTTATTTCAGAGGCTCAGCAATGCTCAGGTCATGGGACGGTCCATGCTCAAGTTAAAACGAAAAAGTGTTATACTCATGATGATTAAGACTGTGATATTGTTCTATCACTCGCACAATGCGCTCTCTCTCTCTCTCTCTCTCTCTCTCTCTCTCTCTCTCTCTCTCTCTCTCTCTATCTATCTATCTCTTTCCCTCACTCTCTCTCCCTTTCTCTCTCCCTCTCTCTCTCTCTCTCTCTCTCTCCCTCTCTCACTCCCTCCCTCTCTCCCTCACCCTCTCTCTCTCTCTCTCTCTCTCTCTAGATCAAAGGTAATGTATTACTTTTACAGACAAAACAGAACGCATGTAAGATATTGCTTAATGAGCCAACAGCATACAGACCAAGATTTTTAAAATGAGACAGAAATGCAAAACGAAGTAACTGTGAAGTAACTACTTAGCATTTTGCCTCGTGGACTAGTACATATTCTTTTCCAAATACATGAGAGTCAGTATATTACACTGTCATGTTCGAAGTCGCAAAGTCAAAGTCGCAAAGTTACATGTTCTATGTAAGAGTACGTATGTACTATACTATATTTTGGGGGGATGACCGCCCAAACATCCATCTGAAATGTAAAAGTACTTTCAGTACCTACATTGTAAGGTAAGATTGTAAACGATTTGTTCTTATATATTACATGGTTCATGTATTTACACAACTCCACATAATAAGGCCGGGAATAGGCAACACCTTATTACCAGTTGCATGAAAATGTGTCGAGCGCCAATAGAGTACCGAAGTGTGACGTCTTTTGAGCATTATCGTCAAGACAACTGGTTCCAAACTATGCGGGTGGAGCAAACAGCGTTGATCATAGCGGGGACTCTATATTGGGAATGCCCGACGCTAGCCCGATAGACAATATCGGACCGCTAAACCTCACACTGGAGTGAATTTGTTTAGAGCCAGTTGTCTTGACAACATGCTCATATGACGACACCACTTCGGTACTCTATAGTGTTCTCATCTCAAAGTAGTGTAAGCGTTAACCCTCTCAATACCGAGCCAGGAACAACCTATTGGGTTGTTACACATGTTATGCATCTATGGTACTTATGGGGTTATGGTCTTACCTCTTGCTTCGACGACGTTCGATATGAGTGCTGTCGCCAGAGCAGACGGGTCGATACCAATGAGCGTTGAGACTGGAGATACAAGGGGTGGGGCAAACGGTAAATGAAAACATGCACGATAAATACATACAAGTTAAAATGAGACAGTTTTGTTGGGTGAACGGAGTGAACTGTACAATTGTATGGAAAGAAATTTGAAAGATTTGAATGAAATAAAAATTGAAACAGTTCATCTTGAATATCCTCTATAAATTGATTCCAGTCAACAGGAATTTATTCTGGTAGATTCTCCGCGAAACCGGTCAATGTGGAATTTGTTTCTAACAAGAAGGCTTATAATTTTATTTACGAAACTGTGACATAGACTGTGACTGTGACATTGTATTTTCGGGGGGGGGGGGTGGCTTTGAATGTAGGTATTAGTTTTCTGTTTAAAACAAAACCAAATCACGCAATTGATTATGTTTTAAGCATTGCACATTAGAGCATATACTACATCATTATTTTAAGAAACGAGTCAGTGTAAATCGCAGATATGTTAAGATATGACATATGTTTTTGAATGAAATTAAGACTCGTGTAGAATTTACGGAGCACTGGAGAAAGGTGGAAAGAAAATTCAATTTTGTGACGTTACGTGCAATCGTATGTGCTGTATGATTCCATAAATTGCTCTTTTTCTGTTTTTGACAACGGAATAGATATTTTCACAAAGGTATTGTAAAAACGTGTTTCTAATGATGTATTAAATGCGCAGGTAACAAAAATGCATATCTTTTTGAGAAAATAGACATTTACAAAAAAATGTACACACATAATGGGAGAGCGCCTCGCATGTGACATCACACAATCAAAACGTGAAAAAGTCATAACTGTCTTATCATTTGGACGGATTTTCATCAAACCTTCACTAATATGTTTCTTTCATGTGTCTGCTTTTATCAAAGCCAACTTAATTTCAGGGTGAATTATTCCTTAAAATACCTCATGATTTTAACTTTAAACGTGCCGCGTGTGTTTTACTGCACATTAATCCCATTGAGACCCTGTTTTTTTCTGGCACACAAAGGGTTAATAACATGCATTAGAATCCCCCTGATCACATATTTGTCGACAAATATACGTTCACTTTAGCACTTCATGATACATGACAACTAGTCATTCGTTCACTGTAGGGAGAGGGCCGAAGCTCGTTTATTTGTGTGTAGTTTAATGTTTGCACTTGCCGTACCGAACTCGCGCAGTGGGAAGGAGTAGAGGTGGGGGCTATTTCTGATCCAGAATCGGCTCATTTGTTTAAGCAGGGGGGGGGGATATATTGTTCTCCACTTCAACCATATTCAATGAATGATAAACGATTCAATTAGCATAGCAGCTTCCGTAGAGCTAAAACAAATATCAACGAGCAGCAAAGAGAGAATCGCGAGTATTTGTCTACAGCGCTAACTATAGCGCTACGCTCTTGCATTAATTTGCTCAGTTGCTGTGTAAATAAGCTGACCGAGCAACCATTCTTCTATCAAGCGAACGAGCTCGTGACCAAAAACAGATACCTTCAGCTATCAGTCATTATCAGCAGATGTCAGGCAATGTTTAATAAAAAAAATACCATACAATTTTGATACAGCTCCTAATAAACAGTATTTTTTTAATCGCTTAATATTACATTATATTATACACATTAAGCTTTAAATCGGTTAATTTGTTGTTACACCTGTAGGCATACTTTGTGTTTTGCAAACACAGATCCCTCCATTCTTGACCAAAAATTTGAATGGAAGCATCTTACTATTTCGTAATTCAAATTAAAAACAGCAGTTTTGTGACAAGCACCCCACGTCCACGTCCCTCCCACTCCCCTTTGGCCTTTAGTAGTGGGGGATTTAAACAGGCAGAAACATTCACTATACAGACACATGTGTTGGTGGCAGTGAAATAATTTAGTCTGCGCGCACGCATTATCCATCTTCTAATGATAACTTTAACGATAGTGCGGTTACCGACGCCCATGATTCGAGCTTCTTTTCGCAAGGGGTTGCGGGTGGGAACTAGGTTTATGTTTAGGGTTAGGATTGGGTGTAGTGCTAGGTTCCAAGATTAAAGTCAAGAGCTCGAGTAGGACTAGTGTACGAAATGGACGGCGGACAAATACGGGACCGAAGAATCACGATTTCAACAGGGTAACGCACAATTCAAATTTCAGTGAAGATGAAGAAATCGAAACAGAATCCAACGAAAAAAAGGAACAATGGTGGCAAAATAATGAATTTCAAGCCAGAAAAGGGAATTCTCTTAAACGAAACTTACAAGCACGTGCGACACACCTCCAACGTAAAAATGTCTATATCATAGTTAACGTATAAGTGGTATGATACTCACATTCATCCGCCAAGATATTACATTAATGCATAAATAGCTACACGCACACCGGCACACGTCACTCATGACGTAGGAAAAGAACGCAGGCAGGATCAGGCCTCGCCTCGTCACCTTCCAATCACACTCACCGACTTTTAGGACGTACTCGTCGACGATGTATGATCCTTCTGTCTCGTCATCCAGATCGAACTCGATGTCGGCGATCTGGATGATGGCTGACAACAGGCGGTAGATCATCCATATGTCCTGGAAAGGAGAACACAACGAGGAAAGCAGTGAGCACACCATCATCTAAAATTATCATGTTTGTAACTGTGATATTACTTTTGGAATATAGCAATCTATAACAATAACTTTCCAAAGATTTGTCTTTAGCTTAGATATCAGCCTGTTGATCATTTCTCAATCAAACTATACAATACAGAGGTCTGGCTACATGAGACTAATCATTTTCGATTTTTTTTTTCTCCGGCTCCCTCAGCAGAAAAGCGGAGAATGATATTAATTAGCCTTAGAGTACGAGACTCTATTTTTCAGTTTGTATCAGCAATATCCAAAAGTCTGGAATCCAGACTAGTGTTTATTGGAGAGCGTAATTAAGTAACTAAGCTCCCTAATATTCAATTCAAAACTCATAATACATACATGTATATATACATTTCTTTACATGAATATGAATTGTTAAACTCAAGCCCTAATTTTGCTCTCCTTCCTTGCTCCATATTCTCTATCCTCTCTCCCTCTACCCCTCTCTTCTTCTCTCTCCTCTCTCTCTCTCTCTCTCTCCCTCTCTCTCTCCCCTCTCTATCTCTCTCTATTATATATTATACAAATATACCAAGCTGTGAGATTGTATAGTGGAAATTATCTATCTGAGGAGGGAGTGGCATAGAACTATTTTTTCCGAGGGGCGAAGCCCCCGAGGAAAAAATAGTAACTTATGCCAGTCCCTCCGAAGATGGATAATTTTCACTATACTTTCGAACTCAATGCTTGGTATATTTGTTTTATATCCCTTTTGTAAAACAATAACTAATAAATACTATTTAGAAAATAGTAAAACTTTCGGTAACACCATGTAGTTGTATGTCGCCTTTTTTTTTCTCTCTGTCTCGATATCGGTTCATCCCAGGTAAATGCGCAACACACCGCGCACTGCATTCATGCGCGCACTAATTTACGCCCGCTCAGGTAGAGAGCATGCGCAGTAGTGCCAAGGAAGAAAATAGTAAATAGAGCATGCGCAGTCCTCCCCATGAAAAAAATAGTGAAAAATATCCGGAGCTGAGGCAGATATAGTCAAATTATTTTGTAGTCTGCGATCATCAATTGACCAATCACGTTCCCAGAATACTCATGAATATTCATAGAAGGGATATAATTTAAAATATTTACATTTCCAGCGCCATCGCAACCTCATATATTCTTCTTATATAGATTGATAGATCAATTGCTAACTCAAGAATTACAGTAAGTATATATTGTTATCAGTCTGTAAGATATACATCCTGCTTTGGGCTAGTGAGGGTTTCATTTCGGGCGAGATTACCTCCTGTGTGAAGCCAACGAGCTCCATGATATCCTGTAGTTCGTCAAAGCTTTTCTGGCAGTGCAGGAACTCCTCTTCGCTAGTGTAGATCTGTTTCTGACCGCTGCTGTTCAGGGTTCTGTTCAAAACATTTCAAGTTTATTGGGCTTGTTCTCCACAAGTCACACAATAAGGTGATATTCAGTTTTTTTTAGTGAAAAACCTGAATAAAAGAAACTTTATAATTCTATGATTTGAGGACATTATGCAATGGGCTGAGGGAGTGGAAGGGTCCAAAGAAGGGATGCTTGTAAGTTGGATGCCTCTGATATGAAAAATATCATTTTTCAACATTTGTCAAAAGAAATCAACCTTTATTCTTTCCATTTGTATGCATCGTACTATACATATACACAATGAAGGCAAATGAATACAAAACATACGTCATATATTGATGAATCAAGACAAAAAAAATCATCGGAGATGGGGGTGGGGGGGGGGGGGAGCGGGGACGGAAGGGGGTCGACGTGCACAAGGATTCACTAAACACAAGACTCCAACTTTGACCATTGTTAACGAATGCCGATCGATGCCGACCAATGTTGACGAATGCCGATTTATGCCGAACAGTTTTGATGAGTGCCAAACAATGTTGACGAATGCTATTTAATGCGGAATAATGTTGACCCATGCCAAACAATGTTGACGAATGCCATTTAATGCGGAATAATGTTGACCCATGCCAAACAATGTTGACGAATGCCGAAAAACAGCACACTATGTGAACGAGTGCTTAATCGTCATCAACAACGTTGATGAGTGCCGACCAATGCCGCAAAAGTGTTGACAAATGCAAAAACATACCGAACATTGCCGAACTATGCCAAACAATTTTGATAAATGCCACACATTGTTGACCAATACCATTGATTGCCGAAAAATGATGACGTATGCCGAAAAACAGCACACGATATTAAGGAGTGCTGCTTGGTTATCAACCACATTGACGAGTGCCGACCAATGCCGTAAAAGTGTTGACGAATGGCCAAAAATGCCGAACAATGCCGATCAATGTCGAACAATATCACGAATATCGCCCAATGCCGGCCACTTTTTAAATGAGAGCTCACCTGTGCTTCTCGGGCGGTGTGAGCAGGATGCTCAAGAGTTGCTGCTCCGTGAGTCCAGCGAACAGATAGTAGAAGACGTGAAAGTTTCTCTCCCCTACTCCTTGCGACACGACCCGAGACTTCTCCAGCAAGTACGTGTCAATTTTGGCTACATTTAGACAAATTAAAGCAAAATGACAACAATTTAATGAGATTCAAATACAGAAAACTTGAAACAGAAAAATATCATCTTTACCTCTTGCTGATGTCCATCGACCTATATTAGCAGCTGTTATAATTTTTAAACTGGTCCACACTCATTTTCTCCGTTCATGTGTATGGCAATGACAGTGATATTATGTTCCCAAGTCACCCGTTAAGGGTATTGGAGAAATATGACATAAGGTGCAAATAATAACATTGGATATATACACATACATGGCAAAGTGTAGATGTCAATGCTTATATGTGCTGTATTTCCATCTATACTCATATTCTATCTTGATGTAGCTTTTTGTGAAAATAAAACGAATCTTGAATCTTGAGCTCATTTGCCACTGCATCGCAATGTTAGCCCTAGTCGTTTCAAGATGAAAATTCCATTGTACTGGCTGAGTGTGTCCAGGTAAATGGACTTTAAAAAGGCTTGAACACTTGAAATTTGACAAAATGGACTTACACGATATATCATTTGTACTACAGGAGATTATGTCAAATTATTCCTTACAATTTTTTAATTGTTCAGCTGTAATAATCGATGACTGAAATGACATTTCAAGGGCACGTACACCCTAATAATACATTGACTTAAATAAGAGCTTGATAAATTAGAGAAGCATAGTTGAAAAAGTTTGAGGAAAATCTAAAAATATCACAAATAAGTTATTTGTGTTTTTAAAATATCATAAATGATTAGCACCGTAAGGTTGCTATCCAAATGATAAGAAGGTATCGAAGCTTTGTGAATTGTCTTGTGTTTGCATGGTGCCTAGGAACATTGACAGTTCCATGCAGTACCTCATTTCAGACCAATGGAGTAAGCGATATGGAAGCATGATTTTCAGGGATTCACAATTTCCGGTTCGTTGGGACGAGTACCGACGATCTTTTGTGATAGATCATCGCGACGACCATATCTCCCTAAGGGAATTCCTCCGCGGTGCCTTACAATATATCTTATATCCGTCAAACATTTACCAATCCTGTTTTCTCATCATTCTACTATACTCAATTGTATTCATTTTCAGCGTTTATTATGTTATTAATGTGAACTAAACGGCTGAATGGAAGTCGATGTACTCACCGCCCGCCACTTGACAGTCGGCAGTAAACTGGAGTTCCAGGAACTTTCCGAAGCGACTCGAGTTGTCGTTCATCACTGTGCGCGCGTTGCCGAACGCCTCCAGGAGCGGATTCACCTATGAGGTGTGAAAAGGGGTGTAAGGTAGGGGGGCAAAGATGTCGTTTATCTTTCATAGAAAAAATATGCAATTGTTCTTAAAGCAGAACATATGAACATTAGTTTACGACATGATTAAGTACATGTATTATGAATGATTAACATGAAAAAGGTGTACAAGGCAATATATAGTGGTAATAACTCATGGGAGGGGGTATGATTTGGATATTAACAAAGCATGATACTTTGCGAAAAGATGAAGAGTCGAGAAACACACAAGATGGCTAATTGATGAACACATTTTTCAACAGAAACCGCTTCTTTGAAGTACGTCGACTTTCAAGTTTTCCTATACAAAATGCATTTAATTCAATTTGGCAAAGAAATTTTGGGCATACACCCAATAGTTGTAAGGACAGCGTGCTCCATCCTGTATGTAAATGACAAGTAAGAAAAAAAAGAATCTTTGAATCAGAAAGCGACTTAACCACGCAAGCTATTTCTAGTTCACGGATTAAGACACGATAACATAACGCTAAAATCCATTTTAGCGTCATTTCGTTACCAAGCTCATTGGCATGCACGAGTTGTTAATAGAAAAGGTTGTGTTGAAAAATAATAGCACTTCTTGTAGAAACTAGCTATCTGCATAGAATTGTGCATCACATTTGGCATCATATGAAAGAGATTTCGTTTTGCATTAATCTGAAAGTTTAAAAACTGAGTCTGTGATTCCGTTGCCATGGAACTTCCCGTAGCTATCAATGTGTCTACACACAAATTTTTATCTTGTAGCTACACCGAAGCAAACGTTGCTTGTCCACTTCTTTATGTTGGTCAACCAGTTCATTGGTCGTCACCCCCTGCATCTCCTACCTTCAAGTCGGTCTTCTAAAAGCTTATTTTGAATATCGTTCTTTCAAAACGTGACCGGAGTAGACGACTTTTCTTTTCTTACGTAATGAGAACGTCTGGGCAGACATATCTCTATACCACACTTCCATAATCTCAAGGAGTTGATTTCTTTTGAACTCTCCAGCTTTGGAAAACGGATTTGTTTCCGAACAAAAGGATTTCCTTGAATATTCTAGCAATTGTCGATGAATGAAATTGTGTCTATCATGTATTGCGTACAGTGTCATTTAAGTTTAAAGTTATATTTCATATTCAGTTACATGTTATTTTTTTCATATGCATTTGGAATTTAATTCATGTCAGAAATAAAATTGTATGTGTGTTTTATATATATATATATATATATATATATATATATATATATGTGTGTGTGTGTGTGTGTGTGTGTGTGTGTGTGTGTGTGTGACAATATCTTGGTTAGTCGTCTACATCTTGCTCATTAGAAGCATGTGCAGAACGAACAGGAGAAGCCTCTACCGCACTTTCTGCTCTTCTTTTTGGCATTGTGAAATAATAAAATTTCAAAGAGCACAGTTAAATTCAGTGATTCAGAGTCCTGTGGTAGAATCTAGCAGTTGGCCAGCAGGGATCAAGCAGGGGAAAGTCGAATCTGCGCCTAGTTTACGCAACTGTAGGCAACACTGCGTAAATGAACGCCAGCTCTCCGCGAGTCGACGCAAGTGTAGATGTAGATGTACGTAACTTTATAACAGGTTTCAATCAAGCCGCCGTTTGGGGGAAGGGAAACGTCAATTGTTGTCAAGGTGGTTTCTGTCATCATTGCTATTATTGGCATCAACGCCATCTTCACAGGCAGCGTTTCCATATATACACGTCCACACAGACACAATAGGCAGGACACAATGGGGCGCGTTACAACGACGCAACGCACTGATTGAGTAAAAGATTAAATATAAGTGATTGGAGGCTTGTTTGCAGGCTAAAACGATATTTCTTTTTTACATTCGACCGAATATGGCATATATGTATAATACCAAACAAATATCGTTAACAAAATATGAAAACTGGAATCTAACATTAAGCGGAATTATCTCAACCTGATAGATGTCAGTATGAAATGCTCAACTTCGGTGATGGGTTGAACACTTTTTATTTGTAACATTGTTGAATCTATAGCTAAGGATGTATAACGTGAGCTCCTCCTTGATGTGATTCCCCCTGTAAACAACCAGTATTTGTGTTAGTGATGGCGGACAAACAGGCGTTCTCATGAGAGGACATGATCAGTCTTGGGGCGTTGAGGGGTTGCACTTAAAATGGGCTGAATAACAGAGAGAGGAGAGGAGAGGAGAGGGAGGGCGAGAGAGGGGGAGAGAAATGAGAGAAGAGGAGAGAGAGGGGGAGAGGGGAGAAAGTGGGAGCGAGAGGGGGAGAGGGGGAGGTAGAGGGGGAGGGAGAGGGGGAGGGAGAGGGGGAGATAGAAAGGAGGGAGGAGGAAAGAGGGGGGAGGGTGGAGAGGAGGGAGAGAAAGGGAGAGCGAGAGGGAGAGACGGGGGAGATGGAGAGAGAGGGGGAGAGAGGAGAGAAGAAGAGAGAGAAGGGAAAGAGAAGGGAGAGAGGAGAGAGCGCGAGGAGAGGAGAGGAGAGAGGGGGAGAGAGAGGGTGAGAGAGGGGAAAATGGGGGACAGGTAGGGTGGAGAGAGGGGGAGAGGGAGGGTGGATAGAGGGGAGAGAGGAGAGAGGGGGATGAGAGAGGTGCAGAGAGAAAGGGCGAAAGAAATGAGAGAGGGGAGAGAACAAGGGGAGAAATAGGAGGGAGGGAGGATGGTGCATGTGTGAGAGAGAAGGAGAATAGAGATAGGGGGAGGGAGAGAGAGGAGAGAGAAGCTGATATGGATCGTGATCATTTCAATCTATGATCATGCAAATATGGCAACAGTTAGCGCCGAGAAGGTAGTGAAAGAACATTCCACCATGTATAACTGCTTCTATTGTTGTTCAGGGCACACTGTAAAATGTCTTTACATCCATCATCCAACAAAGCTTCATGAAAAAAGAAACCCAGACAACAGATGACCGACAATGGTGTAATGTAATTAAGAACTCGTCTGTTGACTGAAAAAAGCTACTAGCTCTCCCCACGGGCATGACGGGTTTGTATCGGTATTGTAGGCAGGTGTCGATTGGTTCAGCACTCAGTTCGGCGCCTTTCAAGGCTCCGATGCATCAAAGCTCTCTGAAGTAGCGTCACATGCACACAAAAATCTTGAGCATTGACGCAAACGCACTGATACACTTTGTGACTCGTGTGATTGCATGGTTTTGCCAAACGAAATAACATGAGGAAGCATACGATTCGTCGTGTGTTGGCGGTCTGTCTTTCCATTGCAGTCGTTACCTTAGTCACACACACTTGTGCTGGTTTACGTGCCACATTGAGAAACAGTGTGGGAACGAGAGAAGGGAAGGAGAAGACTGGAAGGCAGATGATAGCTTCAGTGGAAAGCAATGAAACAAACTTGTCTTCCTCAAATACGCAATATGATGCGAATGCAGAGCGGCAGGCTCAAGAGGAGCTACGCAGCGATTATGCGGCTGGTAGAGGCACGGATCACGGCCCGGGGACCGCGCTGAGAGATGGCGACCGAGCTGATGGGCTCGAGGAGCGGAGGACGGACGAAGCAGACAGGAGCATCAACGAGACGGATCCGGGATGGGTGTCAAAGGTCGACTGCTGCTACACGTATGGAGGTGGGAAGCCGGAAGTCGTGCCAAAGGCATTATGGGAAGGACGAGGCTGCGAGAAGCGGATGCCTCGCGCCATGATCGTGGGTGTGAAGAAATGCGGGACGGGGACCCTCAGCAGATACCTCAGCCTCCACCCCGCCATCGCCATGTCCAAGACCACCGGCTTCGAAGGGAGTAACATCACCTCTTCCATCATCCAGAACTGGGTCAATCAGATGCCTCTGAGTAGTCCGCAGCAGCTAACGATGACTAAGAGCCCGGTCTTTATTTTCAAAAATATGGTCAATGCTTTCACGAACCTGAAGCCCTACCTCGCTCAGAACACCAAATTCATCGCCATCCTGCGTGACCCTGTCCAACGAGCCATGTCGGACTACACGCATCAGCGCAACATGTCCGGAGCCGATGCAATCTCGGGACCCTTCGTGCTCCAATACAAAAAAACTTTCTTGCGTGAGACATTCGAAAAAACCATCAGAAATCACAAGCATGACAGGTTTAAAGACATTAAAATGATTACGTTAGGACAATATATAGACGGACTCGGGGCTGCTTTAAAAGTGTACACCAAGGATCAGTTTCTGCTTCTCGATGGAAATGTCTTTGCGAAGGACCCGTATCCTACCATGGTCCAGATAGAAGAGTTCTTGGAGCTTCCCAAGTTCTACAAACGTTCACACTTCCAACTGAACGAAGAGAAGGGTTTTTACTGTGCACATGTCCCGGAGAGACCAGACTTTCAGTGCATGCCGTCCACCAAAGGGCGCCACCATCTGGAGGTACCCGAGGACGTCGTGAGGAGACTTCGGGACCACTACCGACCATTCAACCTCGCCCTCGCGCAGGAGATGGGCGTCAATTTCACCTGGATGAATAATTGAAGGTTTTTAAGAGGGCCGGTTACATGGACCGCGTTTGACGATACCGCTCACCGCCTGCATTTTGACGAAAGAGTTTCCAGCTGTGGCAAAGTCCTTCGCCTGACAAAAATGATGAATCCCAAGGCGATATATCCATGCACAAGACGGGGAAAAATGACTGAAAGGCCGTCGGTATTGTGACAGGCCTCAGAGGCAAACTGCCTGCTTGTCAATGGACCTTAAGACGTTTCAAGAGACAATGCAATCATGGCAATAGAGATGTGATTGACATGCGTGGTGATCTTATTATTCGTCTAGAAGCTGAAACAAATCACAAAAGTGCCAGATTTGTTCACACCTTTTGTCATATCATGCATGATTTTACTGCAACAATGCCATCAATTGCACTTACCATTCATGAAATTAAAGAAAATTTCGCATAAGTTAGCGTTTGAACGATCAAAACTGGTAAAATGTTTGGTGAGATATGTGGAAAATGCTAGGGGAATTTACTATTTTGGTCGATTGTGAACTTTGATAAAGGTCTATGGCCGAAATATGAAGTAAACTATTTATTTCCAGCGCTTTCATTTAATTTGTATATACACCATGTACAGAGGGAGAGGGAGAGGGAGGGGAAGAGGGAGAGAGAAAGAGAGAGAAAGAGACAGAGAGAGAGAAAGAAAAGGAAGAGAAAGAGAGAGGAAGGAAATGAAAGAGAAAGAATGATGTACAGGCGTTGTGTGAAGTTACCTCCCACAAATAACAACATAAAGTTTTCAATGATTGAAGCCTCAGTAAAATGTTCTTTATCATATAGCCAATATCTGTAATGATGTGGAAAGCAGTGGGAAAAACACTTAAATTCCATATTGACGCCTATTTAGATGAATTGATAAGTGCATTTATAGTACTTGTATATTTTATCTATATCTCAACAAAATTCAAATCCATGGGTGTCGATGGAAGGGGAGGGGGGGAGGGGGATACATTCCATCTTAAAAATGCAGTCAAGGGGTGACCTGTACAATCACCACCATACCTCCCCCCACCCCCACCCCCCCCCCCCCACCCCACCCCACACACACACATACACACACACACCACAGATTTCAAGAATTTACAATACCTATATATCTGCAGAAAAAGTATAAATTGACTTGGAAAAAAAATATGTGGAGACGTAAACAAACGTTTTCAAATGTGAACTTGTCAGTGTAAAAAGGTTACCAAAACAATAAGACTAACGATATATTGGGTGATTGTACACACATCATTAGAGATTTAAATGACATTTCAGTTATATTTAATGATAGAAGAGACTTGCCCGGCAACAAATGCTTTTCTTCGCTTGAATTTGCAGTAGCCATTGTTTAATACAGATAAACAATTTCTTGCTAAACCACAACATGGCCTGGAAAAAGTTTACCCAATTTAAAAATGGCTTACAATGATTATGATCTCATTATCTTTTGATGGAAGTAAATGTCTTACTGTAGTATCTTTAGACATACAATGTAATTAAGAATGTTCTTATCTTAACTTGCCAACAGAACGCATTTATCTTGAAGGTATTGGTAATGATATATTTAATACAAACCCGGGCGTACGTCAAGGGGCAGGTTTTGGCCTGTCTTGTTTTTCGAATAATAGGTGTAATTCGAAGCTTCTTACTCAGACAAAAAAAATCTATACGCTCATGACACGGCTATTTTTTAGTAAACTAGTAACGGTAAGACTATTTAAAAATGCCAAAAATTTTGTTGAGTATCAAACATGCAAATCAACACCTTGAAAATGCTGACATATGAAATATAACATATCTTTGAATCATCCAGGAGCAAAATTTAAGCTAGTCGTTTCTATGGTTGCAAATATCGTATATCAAACATAAGATTTGACGTACTGTAGCATTTGCCCGTGTGTCCATGTGTCATGAAAAGAAAAACTTGTTTAACTTAGAGGCTTCTTCGCCAGCTTGTATTTCACCCCCATCCCCAGGTAGATTATTGTTCCACAGTTTGGGAAAGCTGATTAAGAAGAGCTAAGAAAAGTGAAAAAAGGGGTCAAAAGATGCGCCCGATCAAACCTGCAAGTGATTATGGCACTGAAAAGAGGAATCTTAAATGGCATTGTCGAAAAAAGGATTGGGTACCAAAACTCTGACAAAACCTTACGTTGACAAAATGGAGCACGTGACAAATCGCTCAAATTTGGGTTACTGGTAGGCCTTCTCATAGATTGTACCCAGCATTCCCTACATACAGACAAAATCTGGATAAGAGATATTCGTCTTGCTGCGAGATATTCAATCTAATGTACTATCTATTGTACTGATGCCAATGCAAGTTAGAGATGCATTTTGCTCATTTACAAGAAAAGTCTAGTAGTTGCTTCAATTTTTAGGAGGGCAAGTTGTCTGTTGCTACTCTAAAAGTGTGCTCTGCTGTAAATCTGTTTATTTGCAAAATCTCTCCTGTAAAGGACCTAAAACAGAACAATTACCTATGCCTCTTAATGATATGTTTGTAAAAAAAAAATGATTTGATTCATAGTTACTCCACTCGCCAGGCTAGCTCCTTCCATCTACCACTAAATAGAATATCGTTTGCTCAAAAGACATTCGCTTTTACATGTCCAAAACTCTGGAATTCTCTTCCAAATTCAATACAAATTTGCAAAAGGAGACTTAGAGGCTTTCTTCTGTATAGCTACTAGGTAATTGCATTTCCTATTTGAATATAACGCGTGCAACTTTGGTGTTTGTGTACATTTAGTTTTTTTATGTATATATTTATCATTGTTTTACGTCTTAAAAATGATTTTGTAATCATCTAATCAGTTGCTATTGTTGTTGTTGTTGTTTTTTATAAAATAATAATTCATGATAGTTACTTCTATAGGGGGGCCTACACCCTACAAGCTTTGCTTTTTAGTCGGCCCTCCTTCCCTTTCAATTTGTATTATCTAATTCATTGTATTATGCAAGTTTATTTATATGTATGTTAATCTGTGAAGTAAACTGTACCATCATTGTAAAAATTGAAAGAGGAGAAATAAATTAATTGAATTTAATTGAATTAATTGTGTCACGTGCCTTCCTACGTAATCTGCTGTAAATCTGCTCTGTATATCCTAAAATCAAACACCGACTTTATAACGAGCTCTACTGCTTTACAACATGCAAGATTTAACATGTTTACAATACAATGAACTTCAACAACTTTCTTAAACTTCAAAATGAAACATTCAAAATCGCATCGTCAAGAGCATAGCAAAAGGCTGGACCGGTACTAGTTCACCCCCTGGACTGTATTTAGCAATCCGCCGACAACGAACGTTGGTGGCGCATCACAAACAAAAAAATTTCACCCTTCGGGCGGACAGATTCGTGGAGTCGCGCAATCAGTGGTTTTCAAAAAGAAAATTGTTGACACATTTAAACAAAAAAAATAATAAGTTACAATTCGAATCAAATGGAAGTTGACACAATATAAAGTCAAGGGATGTCAATCTTTTTAGAAACAAGTTTTGTAACATTTCATGAATTACTTCTTTTAAAATAATCCTGTGAATATTTAATGAGATTTTCACGTTTTGACAAATTTGGATCTAAAAAATTGTGTGTTTTAGATAATCAATTCTGAACACAACAATGACCATTGTGCATCACACATGTCAGCCCACAACTTCATTTCGGCCAGGAGCATCATGCATTATTAATGAAACTGTGATAGCAGTTGCTAGCGGATTGACAGGTGTGATACACAATGGCTATTACATTTTATCAAATCAATGATAATGTTTCACTTTGTTCATTTGGCGTCCTATAAAGTTAGTCCAGGCTTAGTACACTGTTTTTGTTAAACCTCTGTTCAGAATATGGGCTTCCTACCGCCCCCCCCCCCCCACTCCCTTCTCTCTCTCTCTCTCTCTCTCTCTCTCTTTCTCCCTCTTTCCACTCTCTCAATTTTTTTCTCTCCATCTCTCATCTTCTACCATTCTCTTCCTGTCTCCCAGCTCTCTCTCCCCCTAAAGATTTCAAGATTCAAGATTCTCAAGATTCAACTTTAATGTCTATATAAAAATACAGAAAATTGGCCTCCACTGGCAAGGAGATACAGAAAAATGACGGAATATTACGAAAAAAAAAACAGTGCACTGAAACAACACAAATGTACATAATACAGAAAAAAGGGAGGCAGAGAACCTCCCGAGGTCCCTATAAAAAGCAGAGCATTGCACAGTACCGGCAATAATGTTGAGAAGGTAAAATCTCGTTAACTACATGCATGGCTAGTATAAGAGCACAACACAAAACCCAGTGCCTCGTCACTCAAAGGTTGCTTATTAATACTTAATACTCCCCTCCCCATCTCTCTGTCTTCTATTTCTATATTCTTCTCTCTCTCTCTCTCTCTCTCTCTCTCTCTCTCTCTCTCTCTCGTTCTCTACTTCTTCCCCTCCCCCTCTCTTCTCTCTCCCACCCCACCCAACCTCACCCTCTCTTTCTCTCTCTCTCTCTCTGTCTCGTTCTGCATGACGTGCATGGTTGATAAGCGGAGTACGTGATCATGGTGTGATTTCCCCGCCATCAAAAGGGTGGTGTGCAACCACGGATGTATGAAACGTGCTTGGTACAACGCGAACGATATGAGTAAATACGAGGACGATGGTAGGTATAGCTTTGGATGTAGTCCAACCCCTGGACTGTATTTAGCAATCCGCCGACAACAAATCACATACACAAAAAATTCATCCTGAAATACATTTTTTGGGGGCGGACAGATTCGTGGAGTCGCGCAAAAAGTGGCGTAATGTGTGTGGGGGAATAAGAGGACGACTTTGCATGCTGCCATGTCGCTTTACGCGTGCTTTTTATGCAAGAAGACAGTGCCCCTCTTCCCTTCCGCTCCTCTATAGTGTACAATCCCTCGCCCCCCCCCCCCCCCCCCCAATAAAAAACAACAACAACACACACACACACATACGCATTCCAGTAATAAATATAACGGAAATTGTGATAACATGGTTAAGCGAATCTGCATTATCAATTTAAAAAAAATCCACAGTTTTGCATTTCAACATCAGAAATCTCGCGCCACATCATAGATCGTGCAAAGAAAACACCACGAGGTAGCTCACTGTAGGTTCTTATGCTTCATTGATGTGTAATTAGTCAACGTAGTCTCAAACCAATATATTGTAAAATGCATGTTTGAACGACGAGATTTGTCAGTGCAACACGTATTTGCATGCCATATTTGCACTGTAAGTAGTCGCCAGGTTACTGGCGATGGACCAAGTATGTGTGTTGAGGAGGGGGTTAGGGCGGAGGTCGTACACCGTAATTAAAACTGTGCCAGTTTGTATTAGCCTCTGTTTGGTTTGAGTAAATATCATTGAATGACACGTGCATGGAAGATTGTAGATGGCACTTTCCAGCTCCCGTTCTGGGACGTGCAACGTCGGACTGATAGGGCATCGATCGGTATTCAACCCCTGCTTAACTGACCCTTTATATCACAGTAGTTGCCCGCTGTAGAGTATATCAGCATTAAAACACACAAATCAAATCGAGCAGCAGTTTGCCTGGGGAACAATGGATTAACAATTGTTGTTGAAAAACCCACTTCTACAAAAAAAAAATGAAGACATGAATCGACCGTTTACTATGTAATGCGCTCTTAACGACGGACGAATAGTACTGTTTTGACGCATAATATGTTGAAGGAATAGAGGTGGTCATTGTAAACGCGAATGGGAAGATTTCGGATGGATTTTGTTGTATTTTTTAAGAGGAAAATAGTCGATTATTGCAATAACGAACAAACGCGTAAACAGACAAAGCTGTTTCAAGTGTTCTTAAAGGGATAGGTCACCCTGAAATTATTTTTGTGTCAATAAACCAGACACATGAATGGAACATATTAGTGGAGGTTTGACGGTTTGGATTTTTTTTTTTTTTTTTTGCATTTTCTCAAAAAAAAAATATGCATCCTAGTACCTGTGCGTTTGATACATCATCAGATATACTTTCTGTACACACATAACTGTACGGGAAAAATCATTCCGTTGTCAAAACAGAAAAACAGTTATATTTATTTAATTATATTGAACACAACGTTTCGGAGACCACCTCGCATGTGACATCACAAAATTGAAATATCAAAATCTAATAACTTTCTTTTCCTTCGACTGATTTTCGTCAAACCTTCACTAATGTTTCTTTCGTGTTTCTGCTTTTATTGAAACAAACTAGTTTTCAGGGTGAACTATCCCTCTAACTTCTCCCTTGCGTGACAAAAGAAGGATGTGTGTGTGTGTGTATGTGTGTGTGTATGTGTGTGTGTATGTGTGTATTTCCATGATTCCAAATTTCCATGATTTTGGACTGAATAAAATATCTTGTATCTTGTATGTGTGCGTGTGCGTATTTGTGTGTGTGTGTGTGTGTGTGTGTGTGCGCGTTAATTACCAATGCCGAAATTCGTCAATATCATGAACAGACCCATTTGGGTGCTCCACCGCGCCTGCCACCCTCCCACTTTCAAACACACGCGCACACACCTCACCGTTACCATGCAGTGATTGCGTTGTCATGTTTCAAACTTACGAATGTAAGCACGCAAACAAAGTCCATGGACAATAGTCATTGAAAGTGGCTCCGGAGAATAGTGTGCGGTGTGACGTAATGAAGCCTTGCAATGCCAGTCCCTCCGATATTGTCTGCTGGCTTTCCTACAATACACAAGCGAACGAAAATCAGTGCAGCGAGAGTGTATGTTTCAAGCCGGCTATTTAGACGGCGGTAGCATGCATAGCAGTCGATGTTATTCAGCTAACACATCTTGTTTGCCTATTTATCATCTCTGGACAATATGCTACTTGATAGTGTGTGTCTTACTTGTGAATACATGTACACGTGACAAGCAAGACGTCAAAGTCGTTCCGATGCCAGTGACATTTAGTTATTCACATTGCTACCTACGCCAGTGATGACCATGTTGTTGAGAAGGGGGAGGCTTGTGTGCTATACCCTGCTTATAGCAGGATTTGCGCTGGTCGTAATGTTTCGACCTACGAACCGCGGATCAACCGTTGCGCATGACTTGAGAAAAGCACAACGCCCTGAGGCAGGAGAAAGTGTTGGACCCGATGACGATGCCGTGGATGCATCCAACTACGAGGGGGAAGAGCAAGCTGGCGGAAGTGGGCTCCGGGGCGCTCGCCGGGGGAAAGCGGACAGCATTCGAGGGGAGAAGACGGATTTGACTCGGGGTGATGCGGGTGTTACAAGTAGGAATGTGAAGGTGGATGGACCGGTACAGAAAAGCATCAATACAAGTGCAGCGGACTGGATCGCGAGGGTGGACAACTGCTACAAGTATGGTGAGAAGAAGACCGCGGTGTCGGAGGCGCTCCAAGCCGCCAGAAACTGCAAGCGGAGGTTGCCTCTCGCGATGATTGTAGGGGTGAAGAAATGTGGAACGGGAACTCTGGGCAGATATCTGGACTTACACCCTGCTGTCTCCGTGTCTAGAGAGCTCAGCGTCCCAGGGGGTGTCGTTAATGAGAACTCCGTGTCTGAATGGGTTAGAATGATGCCGCTCAGCAGTGAGTACCAGTTGCCGATGACTGGGAACCCAGTCTTCATGTTCGGATATAAGAAAGAGTTTGTCGACCTGAAGCCCTTCCTGTCTCCCAAAACCAAGTTTATCGTCATTCTCCGTGACCCGGTACAAAGAGCAATGTCGGACTATCTGCATAGGGTGTACATGTCTGGCGCCCCCAGCGCTAATCACCAACCATTCACAGCCATTTTCAAAGGGGATACCTTACACGAAACTTTTGAGAAGACGGTCGTGAATGACAAAGGCAACTTGGTATTATCTACGAATATTATTGATATCGGACATTACTTTAACGCCATTCGTTCTGTCCTGCAGGTCTATAAGAAGGAACAATTTATATTTGTGGATGGGGATGAATTTGCCAGAGACCCTTTCCCTACTATGCTGCAAATGGAAGAATTTCTAGAGCTACCAAAGTTTTACAAGCGCGCTCACTTCGAGCTGAACGAGGAAAAAGGATTCTACTGCGCGAACGTACCCGAACGACCAGATTTTAAATGCATGATTCCTACGAAAGGGCGGCACCATCCGGAGATAGCTGAAGACGTCTTGAGGAAAGTCCGGGACCACTACCAACCTCATAACCAGGATCTGGCCGATCTTCTTGGGCAAAACTTCACGTGGATGAATACATGAACAACCGATTGACAAAAGTACAAAATATTATCCAGGCTTCCTTGTTTATTTTCGCGACCGGCTGCGCAACATAAAGGTTTCCGATCAATCATAAAAATAATGACAATCGCCAATCAACATCATTGTTGCATGCACTTTTTGTTCAAAAGACTGACCAGCAACCAATCAGAAGTTGTCTTCCAATTAGGAGAGGCGCAAAGGAATCCTTTGAAAGCATGTTCCGATTCCTCTCCATCCCACTCTCGCTATTTGTGAAAGCTGCTACAAGGATTATCGCTTCAAGTATCAAGTATCTTCGATATTCCATGGGGAAAATTAAAAGCTTTTGCTGTATGATATTGTTAGAGTTCAGACTAGCTCGCATAAATGTCAGCATCGTTCCCATTGGACGCGTGCACTGTGGTATGAACCATAGCGAACAGCAGTCTTCGGGCCCTACTAGGGTACAATAATCGGGAAAATTTGGACGAACCACCCAAAACCTCATGAAAATCTAGCGGTCGCTATAATTCCATTTCTAATTCTAATATAGGGAGGGAAGTTCATATACAGAATTTTCTTCCATTGTCCGTGTTTTTTTAGACAATCTTTATGTTACATTATTCTCATATGTGCCTCAATGTAAAATTTGCCTCATTACTGTTACACACTGTATTGGAAAACGAGGACCTAACTTGGAAATCGATCATGTACCATCCTATATACAAAAGGTTTTATCGTAAATGCGTGCACAGACTCCATGCCCTCATATACAAACGTGCACACCTGGTGTAAACGGCTAAGTGATAAATTTAGATTCTGCCCTATACCACTGGCACCCTCCATCATAATACTCTCGCATTGCCAAGTCTTCTAGATAGATAGGATTGGCGACATAATAACATTCTGAGGTAAATGCACAGAGTATTCCTCGAAAATCTTCCGAACGGGAACGTTTACACAGAAAACGTTGAAGGGCATTCAATCGCTGGGGGCACCGGACCTCCTCATATTCCCACAACAAGTCTGCGCCCAGATTTAGTCATTCTAAGGGAAGAAGAAAAGGAGGTCATTATTGTAGAGTTAACTGTTCCATTTGAAACTAACCTTTAGGCTGCACATCAAAGAAAAGTAGAAAAGTACATGTATAGCTCAATCGTGAGGGATATTCAAGAAAGGGGGTACACAAAGTCCTTTTACGCGATAGAAGTCGGTGCAAGGGGCCTAGCAGACCGGAATAATAAACACCGCCTAAAACAAATTCTCAAAAACAACAAGCTGAAAAATTCACCCAACCGAATTCTTTCAAACTCTTTCTAAACTTGCCATACTCTCTTCATTTTTAATATTCTATGTCAGAAAAGAGCGAGCCTTGGCGGAAGTACGACACTTAGATCCATAATCATGTGTAAGATAATATTTACATTTAAAATCATTTTCAGCTACGTAATTAGTAATTTGTTAGCTCCCCTCTTCTTCTTCTTCTATTTAATAAATAACGATGATAAATTGAGTATTATCTGTCGTATTTAATGCAAGATGCTTAGGATTGAGTTGATATAATAAATGTATATATGTGTACACGTACATAATATTCTGTTTTAAATTGGCATTCAGAATTATTGTAAATTTGTGGAGGGGGGGGGGGGGTCACTAATGCCCTTTACTGCCTTGTACTATCATTCATATACATTCTAGGTTATACATGTATACAGTAACAATACAATTACCGTAGGATCTAAGTATGTAATTCGCATTATTCTAAAAAAATATAAAATTTGTAATGACGATTATGCCCGCTTGAATTGTAAAACCTCCAATATATTTATATTATTTTATGTATCGATATTGCCTTGAATTATCAATCAAATCCATTGTGTTGTGACACTGTATGTTTCTAATAATTTTCTTTTGTAACCCATGTAAGCGTTTTGACCTGTCATCTGTTTGGCATGTAACCGTGGACCTGGTCTCTGTATGTATGTTTGATACTCTTGAACTTGAATAAAACCATGATACATGTATAAACTTCAACTCAGAAATCGTCCTTGTATAAACACAAAAAAGTAAGTCCCCCCCCCCCCCCCCCCCCCTAAGCAAAATAGCATAACTTTTTATTAAAGAGGTTCCGGGCAAAATGATTTGGCAGGATTGTTCCTTAACTCATTGACTAAGTTCTGTGTGAAAATCACATTAAATCACATTAATCAGTCATGCATGAGTGGGCACATTTTAAAGGCAAAAATGTCTCTTTTTAAAAGTCACAAGGGTTAATGTTTATGCCCTTTTAACAATACATTTTGGCATTTCTTGTGCGATTTTTAAGTGTGTTCACTCAACCATGACACACAAATTACTTCCTATGTTTACATCACAGGTCATGTTGCTTTTTTGTCAAGTTCTGTGTGAAAAATCACATTAATCCAATCAGTCATGCATGAGTGGGCACATTTTAAAGGAAAAAATCTCTCTTTTCAAAAGTCACAAGGGTAATTGTTTATGCCGTTTTAACAATACATTTTGGCATTTCTTGTGCGATTTTTTAGTGTGTTCACTCAACCATGACACAAAAATTACTTCTAATGTTTACATCACAGGTCATTTTGCATTTTTGTCAAAATATCCAGACTTTTTTTTCACCAAAATAAAGGGTTTTTAAAAGTATCAAACTCAAGAGGAATGAGTATTTTTTAAACGGTGCTCACTTAGCCAGAACAATGGATTTAGTGTCGGGATAGGTGTTAGTGCATCCAGAGATGGATGATAAACAACGAAAGGACATAAATTATGCACCACAAATGGAATTCATTAATAATTCATAGGACAAAATCCCAAAATTACCCTTGTGACTTTTGCAAAGTGACACTTTTGAATTTGAACTTAGAATTTGCCCACTCAAGCATGACTGACTGGATTAATATGATTTTCACACATACATGTAAGTTAGTCAATAAGTTAAGGAGCAATCCTGCCAAATTATTTTGCCCAAAACCTCTTCTATAAAAAGTTTTGCTATTTTGCTTAGAGGGGACCATCATCATCTATTCCACCTCCACCACCATCGTCACCTTATTCATCATCATGAACATCCCGATCACCATCCCACGACAGTCATTATATTATTCAATCGCATCTGACTACAAGATCACCATTATCACCACCCCCACAACTATCATCGTCATCATCATCACCATCCCAACCACTGTCATCGTCATCATTATCATCACCACTCCACCACCATCACCACCACCATCATCGTTATCTTCAGTATTGGAAGATCACCACTATGACCATCACCAGCATTATCTCTACCTTACCATCACAATCATAATTATCTTCGTCATCATCATCATCTCTACAGAAATATCCTAGTTACCATGGTTGCGACCATCACCATCCATTGTCACGATCATCGATCATCATGTTCATAAATATCGGCTTCTCTACTGAAAAGTCAGCACTACTAGTAGGTATTATTATCAGTTTTATAATTATCATTATCACGATGATAAGATAGAAGATGGAAGCTGCTCATGAATATCGATTTGGTATCGCAATACCATCGTCGATTTGTTTATCCCGTCATCGTCATGCAAAACAGGGATGCGTAACGAGAACGTATTTGCGATTTTAAACAGGATGAATTTTACTTTTCTTACCTGAA